>QEPC01007835.1:504476-515513 GCA_003113815.1 Sphenodon punctatus | reverse complement strand
ATATATATATTACACAGTCCATGTACCACCATCTTTCTCCTCTCTAGGAGGTAGGACACCTACTACAGCAGACCCACTGGCTTAGCATACACTCTGCCAGCACTCAGTGCTTTCCATGGCAAGCCCCCTCCTGTAGACAGACTACTCTTCTTATGTTTCAATCTCTTATGCAACGGCCCTAGCCTGCCCCCCCACTAGCCAGTTCACAAGGCAGCCCTGTGCAACAGCACCCATTCTCTAGGCCTTCCAAACAAGCCTCTACCCCTGAGGCAGCATCCTCTAACTTTCCTTCATCTCTCTGTGGTAATTCCCTCTGGGAGGGAAAAATCAACTCTAGCTTTTATAGTGGAGGGCTTCTGGTCACCTGACCAGCCTCCATCCTATCATGTGCCCTAATTAGCTCCAACAATCCCACCTGAGCTGCTCAAGCCCTTTAACTGAGCCTTAAGGAGCCCAGCAATGGACTGGATGCAGCTGCGATACTTCAGCTCACCCTGCTACACCAAGTCTTAGCACCTAAATTGTATCTGCTCTTCAGAATCTCAGCAGATAGCACAGCAGAGCATCAGTTCCACCAGCCAATCATAAAGCAGGAAAGATCTGTATGTGCACACATGCATATCTTGTGGCTCTCAGTTATAGGAAGATTTTGGTATAGCTCTTGTGATTAGGAACTTTGCCTATCCCTGGTTTATTCAGTACTTGCCAGATAGGGTGTTTTTACACGAGACACCCCCCACGGATGGACACTGTCAATGTGCGGGATGTCTCATTCGAATACAGTGTGTGAGGGTACATGCTCCCATGTCCCACACACTGCCCACCCTGTCCACACATGGGGCACTTCGGGAAAATCCAGAGTGCCCTGTGTGTGAATGGGTGGGTTGTGTGTTGACAGGGTGGTCGTGTGGGGGTGTTTGTGTAAAGCACCCCCCCTCATGAACGGCACCCACACACCCGCCCCATACAAAGACAGTGGACCCCACCCCCCACCTGCCCGTCTCATGTAAAAATGCCTATAGTGATCATCACCATTTGATACTAAATAGTAGGTTTGCCATATATGAATATTTTTAGAGGACACTGTGGCAGGACTTAGCCACAACATGGTGCCTGTCAAGAAGGAACATAAAAAATGGCAGCCAAACAGGAAAAGGGAGTGAGGTCCCAAGGGGCATGGCTCCCAAGATAAAAGGAAGGCCAGCCCAAGAAGATGGGGCAGTCTGTTCTGAGATGTTGAAGAGGCCACGTTGCCATCAGGAAAGGAACCTGCAGGAGAGAGACCCTGAAGCTTATTGAGAGAAGCTGGATATGAGTTGGAACAGTCAGCTAGTGGACTGAGATCTGGCAAGGCAAGGCTTGTATATGTATTTGTATTAAGAATGGCCAGAGATATGGTGCCTGGCCAGAGGGGAGTGTGATTATGAATAAACTGTTGACGCTGATTCCCTGAAGTGACTGGACCTAATCCTGTGTGCACTTACCCACAGTCAAGTGGGGTCCTGCCACAGAGTGATGGAGAATGCAGGCATACCTTGCTGACTGTGATGTTAGCACTTCCTCAAGGTGGTAAGATTCTGAAGCAGGATGGTGTTGCAGCAGTTCGTTCCTGAGAGAAAGTGTGTTCCTGGAGAGTGCCAGGAGCAAGAGGACAGAGAGGAGGACTGATGGAGCAAGCAATATTGCCAGAGGGTAATAAGAGAATTGACCCCACCAGAGAGGCAAAAGGAGGATTGTGACCTAAAGAAAACTACAAGGGAACACATAAAGACCTAGGCATGAGAAGGGCTAGAGGCTGGAGGCTCACCCTAACCATACAGTGTGATGTGGATCCCTGGAAGGAACAACAGGATGTGAGAAGAGCACTACACCCTTGGAGAAGCCACACAGTGACATTCTGGAGCTGAAGCTGCAACCTAGACCGCAGAATGGCAGAGGGGAACAGTGGACCCAGACAGAGTCCACCTGGAGATGACACCATCAACAGAAGAGACAGACAGCTGGGGAGAACAGGTACCAGGGTGTTCCCAGTTGGGGAACCCTGAAACAATGCTATCGTTGTGGGCTATGGGGACATTTGTTTAGATGGTGCCCATATGGGCCTAGAAAAAAAACCAAGACTCTAGGAGTCCAGAGAGGGGATAATGGACTGGGAGATAAGAATTGTAAGCAGACTGAGACTTGTTACACCTGGGAAGGAACAAGGTGGGAATGGATAGAAAATCCACCAGAGGAAGTGAAGGACAAATCTGTAATTAAAAGATGTTGGAGATGTGATAAGATAGGCTATGTAAAAAGATCGCCCCAAGAAGAAGGGTAGGCTAAAGAATTGTTGGGCCTGTAAGTAGGCTGGGCATTTAAAATGGCAGTGTCCTGAATGGGGAAAGCAGACACCCCAAACACATAAGGAAAAGGGGGAGCAGAATACTCTGACTGAATTAACTAAGAAACACCTGGATGGAGTATCCTAAGGGGAAATAGTGATGAGGAAAGAAAATAAAGCCCTCAGAAGACAACGAAGCCCTGAAAGAGAAAATTAGAGAGTTAAATAAGAAGATAGGAAAATGGAAACGAGCCTTGAAGGAAAGGAGAATGGAACCTCTATGTGGTAAAGGTACTTGGACAGAAAAGCTAGCCAGGCTGGCCATAAAACATAAAGGGAAACAAGCTGAAAGACAGACAGTGGAACAGGAGATGCAAATAGAACGATTGACCACACCTGGGCTAATAAAGCAAGAGACTCAGACTGCATTAGCTGGTATTGGAATTCTGCTGCAAAGCAGAGGGAAGCCCAGGTTTACAGACTTTGACTGTCAAAAAGGTAGTAGCCTAGAGGTACATACCAAAAAGGTCAAATCAGCTGAGGTTCAGACAGATTCAAGCCCCAAGGTAACAAGATTGGAGGCTCAAATACAAACTGTAACCCTGGGGAAAGCTGTGGCAGTGTGACTGGGTTTTAATCAATACAGTGACACAAACCAGTGATGTTCAGGAGTCTAGATCAATTAGTGAGCAGGAAGCTTTTGCAGGCTTTGTGCAGACTAAAACAGGTATTGTTCTTCCTGAGGTATAGGAGCCAAGCGGGGTTGTGACCTATAATAGTAATGGGATCATAGCCGAGTCTAAGGGGGGAAAAGTAAAGTTCATGAGCAAGGGAAAAAGTTAAAGGAGGCTGAATCCTTGAGTCCAGGAGCCGTATACGAGGACAGAACGGCTGCAATTGAGAAAGGAGTTGAAAAGCTATCCCAAGAAAAAGCAACAAAAAGGGGAAAGCCCCATTTAAGGAGTGTGTATATTGTGAGGATGCTTGGGGATTATATAAAGATGGACATGAGGCAAGGTCCATGACATGTACGATGTGTGGCCAAGATACAGCTATACAGCAACAGCTACATGACAAAAAAACAGGGAACTAAATTAAAGAAAAGAGGTAAAAGACATTAAACCCTGGGAGAAGTGTTAGCAGAAAAACAGGCTGCCTTACCTGGCCTGTAGAGGCTTGTAAAGGTACCAGGGTGAGGTGATGGGAAGGGCAGGGAGGGCCCTCACCCCACGTCAGACTGCAAGATGCTGGAGTGAGCGCAACACTCCTGCAAGTAGCTAAATACTATAGAACAGTCTGCTGAACTAGATGGGTGGCTTGTTAGCCAGAAAAAAGAAATTAAAGGCCTCGCTGGAGGAGGAGAGGGCCATGGCCAAAGCATGGCATAGCAATGGTAAAAGGGTATGCCTATGTGATTGTCAAATGTATGAGCTGGAGGAAGCTTTATTTACTTAAGCATAAATACTATATATAAGGTTGAAGGAAACCTAAATACTGAACTGACTGTAATGGCTGAAGGAAGCTATAATGTAATAGACTGAAGGTAATCCTAAATTGCAAAGCCTGGCAGGGGAGGCCCTCAGGCTATCAAGTAAGGTAACTATTTAAGATTGTGAGCCAGAAGGAGGCTGTCTCCCTGGAAAGGAGTTTATATTGTAACTAAGCTGACGAAAACTTATACCTAAAGACTGTGCATCAGGTGGAGGTTTCCTCCCTGACAGGAGAAATTCATGGCCATACAACCCTGGGAAGGGGATGCTATTATGGTGATATTGTATTGACCTGACAAGGTCTTGGGGGTGCNGGAATGGTTGGGTGAGCTGGCCTCCCAACCCCACAAGGGGTATTAGTCTTCCACCTTGCTTACAATCTATCTTCTCTGCAGGAATGAGTTGAAGGAAACTCTAACTTGTAAGGATAGGAGTTGAAGGAAACTCCATAGATAAATATACACCTGGTGGAACCAGCCTAGCTAAAAGGGGGGGCGTGGAGGTTAGGGTTAAAGTCCAATGGTTAAAGTCCAATTCAGGGTCTAGACCCCCAAATAATGTCTATTAGTGATGGTGTAAAAGCTTGTGGAAAAGTTTTATAATTGTCAGATACTCGCCTTTTGGTAATCCCACCTTAGGGGGAAGGTGTGTGGCATGACTGAGCCACAACATGGTACCTGCCAATAAGGAACATACAAAATGGATGCCAAACAGAAAAAGGAAGTGAGGTCACAAGGGGCATGGCTCCCAAGATAAAAGGAAGGCCAGTCAAGAAGACAGGAAAGTCTGTTCTGAGGTGTTGAAGAGGCCCCATCTCTGTCAGAGGCTACCAGGAAAGGAACCTGCAGGAGAGAGACCCTGAAGCTGATAGTGAGAAGTTGGATGTGAGTTGGAAAAGCCAGTCAGTGGACTGAGATCTAGCAAGGCTTGGCTTGTATTATGGACTATGTATTAAGAATGGCCAGAGGTCTGATGCCCGGCCAGAGGGGAGAGTGCTTATGAATAAACTGTGTTGAAGCTGATTCTCTGGCCCTTTTCACATGGGCAGCGGTGGGTGGGGGGATGGCTGTGCTGCCGTGGTGGGTGGAGGTGGGTGTGAGCCCATGTTTCCATGGGCCCACACCCATCTCCACCTACCTTCATCCACGGAACCTTCTCTGGTTTTCTGGAAGGCTCCGTGGGTGGGTGATGGGTGGAGGTGGGTGTTGCGTGGAAGTGCGCATGCACCCCCACCCAGCGCCCATACTGTTTGCACAGATGAACACACATCCCCCACCACTGTGGTGTGTCCACGGAGGTCCCCCCTCGGCACACCCAGCAAGGGGGGGGGGCAGCTGTGTAAAAACGGCCCCTGAAGTGACTGAGTGACTGGGTCTAGTCCTGTGTGCACTTACTCACGGTCAAGTGGGACCATGTCACAGATGCTTATGAGAAGTACAGGCTGCAGGGCTGCACTGGCTCTTTTTAGTGTGCTCTTAAAAATGTGCATATATGGGAACCCTGCAAAATTGTATACAAAGAGCAGGATTGTTACAGTCTTATTTACCAAGTACTACGAGTATAACAAGAGAGACTATTATGGATGTAGCTTGGCAGCAGATTTCTGGACCTGCAATGAATTTAGCCAAAATTCTATTAAATCAGCTGAGACTTACGTATTAGCTTGTGAGTAAAAAAATCCCTCCATGCAATACAGAGCTGTATTTAGATGATTATTTCCACAGGAAGTTTCAGATCAGATCTGTTTTGAAAGAAATTACAAAGATTTTTCTATACAATGTATAAAATGTAGAAAAGCAGGATACAACGATGCATTAACTAGGCAACAATACAAACTTTCAGTGGACTTCCTATGGAACTACATATTGACAGATCTTGTTGCATAGAGGCTTTAAATTAGTCGGCAGTGTTTCTGCAAATCTCCTATGACAGGTGTATGTACATGTTTTAGCGTTCTTTGGCATGTATGCTGTAAATAAACTAAAAAAAACACCACCACATCTTTTAACAAAAGAGATTTTTCTTTATTCAGGAGAAAAGTGGACCGTCTGCTAATTTACCACTGTCAGTGGTAAATTTCCATTTGGTGCCTGGCTGTTGCGGACTTCTGGATGCAATTTCCATTAACAATAACAAAAAATGTGCATTTAATACCAGAAGGTAAAGGCTGCAATCTTTATTAGGGCTTGTATAGAAAAGCTTGTATATTCCAGATTGTGACTGAAAAAACTGGGTTTTTTTTTACCACCTTCTTAGATTGTGAATGAATGTCCTCCCACTAAAGAAATAGATCTATGCCTGGTGTAAATCAGGCTTAGCTTACTGCACTGAAATTAATGGAGCTATACAGATCTGTCATCTGGCCCATTATTTTTTTAAAAATAAACTCCCCAAACTATCCAAGCTTCAGGAGTTCCCCAACTTTTTGCCTGCATGGCCCATTTTGAGACTACAATATAATCCCATGATCCCAGACTGCAACAAAGACATATAAAGTATATCAAATATTAGTCAGGATTGCAACCCCATCTACAGATGGCATCGCCTCACCTGGGGTCCCAACCTACAGGTTGGGAATATCTGCTTTATAGCAAATACCTTTGGGTTTGATAGATCTAATTGGTAGAGCAACATCTTATTCTAGGACATTCCCATCTAGCTCAATCCTGGGAAATCTGCCTCATTTTCTGTCTGGAACTCAACCAATTCTAATAGCTGGCTAATAACATTGTATTATACATGTTGCAGGGCACCCATAGATTACACTTGCAGCCCTGCAACATGTATAAATTCCCTCAGACAAATGACCCATATGTAGCCTCCAGTATTTTCAGCTATGCATAGCTGTGTTAATACATACTAATAGAAACATAAACAAACATACTGAAGGTGGTTTACTCACTGATCTACTGAATTTCTGTAGGGTGCCACCGAAGTCTTAGTTCCTTCAGCCAGCTGCACTGTGTAAATCACAACAGGCACACATTGGCTCAGAAATATACCCTTTCCTGTATGAAGAAAGGCTACTTCTGCAAACTATGAACCAAAGATTTTCAGTTTGAAAAGGGGAAAAAAAACCAACTATTTTTTTCTAAAAATGTCCTTTCATCAGCACTTTAAAAATCTGCATTACTAATAGATGTGTGGGGTATTTTGAAATATCTGGAGTACAATCGTATCCACTGCAAATGTTTCATAGGACCCTGGTGGAAGTCAAATTACTAGAACCCAGTGCCATACCAACCCACACACACACACCCTCCAACAGATGTAAGTAAGTTAAAAGCACAGCCACTCTCCATTATAATCAGGGAACTGCTTAACCCCCAATATTGAGGAAACCGATTGAGTTACAGTTGTGAAAATTTACCCATGGCTTATATTTCTTGGGAATCATCATACGTGCAAAATTTAAAGAAGATCCATCCAGAAACCAAAAGTTACAGCTGTTTAAATGTTAATGGCTTGTGGTCAAAATGCATCCTGTCCTGGTTATTTTGAACCATGGCTATCTCCTCCCCCCTGACGAGTTAAGCCCTGAGTCTTCACAGCCTTGTAGTGTGAGTGCATCAAGTGCTGCCATGAGTCAGATTTCTAACTTGGAATAGAACACATTCAGAAGGGTTTGCTAACAAAAAAGATGTTCTAAATTGAATATCCCAATGCAATTTTCCTGCTATCAATGGATGAATCAATGTATGGTATAGTTTATCAATAAATAAACAACTAAAGAGGTAGTGTGGGAAATCTTCCACCTGATGCAGCCCACAAGGGCATAATCTTAATTCATAAAGTATCTGATTATATCTTCCTTCCAATACCAATGAATGCATCAGTTGAAACCTCAGTAAGGTAAATGCCCTACGAGTTGCAAAATTATTCACTGAGGTTAAGTAACGTTCCAATTGATGCTGGATCTTGAATTTAGAGTACCAGGGTGCAATCTTTAATTAAAGAAAGGGCTGCCAAATCGTTTTGAGTGTTAATATCACCTAGTCTCTTATTTATTTATTTATTTATTTATTTTTTAAACACCATTTTAGCCCTGTCTTTGGAAAGACCATGGAAGAATTCCATGGAGAAACCAGCCATTCTAAGTATCTCAATCAATCCCTTCTTCCACAAGGATCCGAAGTAGGGTTTGATTGTTCAGATCAGCAAAGCTTGAGTAATCTATCATCTCGCATAGTCAATAAATGCAGGCAATATGAGAACACATACAAGTGGATCTTCAATTCGACTGAGAGGACACCAGTCTCAGCCCTAGCCAAACAAGAAGGGGTACTGTTAGGTACACCCAGAATAAATCTAAGGAACTTGTTTTGAAAAGGTTCCAATTCTGTCAATGCATAGCATCCCCAGATCACTGCACTGTACAAAGCCTGGGGGTGGCTTGTGATGCAATAATTTTAAGGCTGGAAATACCAGCCTCCCCCCAGCCATTCGCCAGAGCTTTACCATCCTGTTAATAGGTTGCGACATCTTCATTTTTACTAAATTTAGGTGCTTTTGCCAATTACCTGTGGATATCTAGCCACAAAAGATATTTACACTCAAAACAATTTGGTAGCATTTTCATATATATCCAAGTTTTTTGTTAGATACAATGCAATGGAGAAAATTTGTCCTGTTGGCACAGTAGAATTCTGAGCAGCATAACCACTATGGGAGCAGGCCTTAAGGGAGGCTAAGGTGGACGAGCTGCTCCCTTAAGTTTGAGTTTGTTACTTCCTTCAAATAGCAAGCAAGGCGACACTGGGTTTTTACTGGTAGCTCCCTGCTTTACAGAGAATACAACAACTTTTGGTTCAGTTTAAGCATTGCAAACTTCCAAAACTTGCTATGATCTCTCTAGCTCATGGCTTGTACAGGAGTCTTCCACTCTACCAGTGCCTTTTTAAACATAGTAATAAGGGGGGCTATGCCCCCAGGTCCCACCTTTCAGCCCCCCAGTGAAGACTTTTGACCCCCAAAACAACATAAAGAACAAGGTTTTTAAAAAATAATTTTATCTATCACTTTACTGTTTTTAATTCTTGTATAATGTCAGATATGCTGTTCATACTTTCTGTTCCTAGAGTTGCCAAAACTCCATTTTAATTGTCAGCTTATGAAAAATACATGTTTCAGGTTGAAGCCCTTCACCAATGCAGTCCTGCACCATGTATTTTTCATAAGCTGCCGGAATTAAAATGGAGTTTTGGCAACCCTACTTGTTCCTGTTTAGGGCAGTGTTGCCTTAGAGTCAAATAGGAAGCCTAAACACACACTAACTCTATCAAAGGAGGACTAGCCCCTAACACACACCCTGCAGCATATTCCCAGAATTCCCTGTAGCCTGGTGAACTGAAGTGCTGCTTCCTTGGCTGAGGACTATAAACAAGCAGCAGCCTTGAGGTGGGGGGGAGAGGGCTAGGCCAGGCCCCAACAGTACCTCTGAAAGTTTTACCACCCTGTAGTCTGTTCCCTGAAGGTGAGCTTGAGCTGAGGAGGACTATAAATTGGGAGGGAAAGGCACCTGCAGCAGCCCTGAGTGGGAGGGAGGACTAGGCCCCAACACCCCTCTGCAAGCTTTACCACCCTGTAGCCCATTCCCAGGTGAGCTGAGTGCCTCCTTGGCTGAGGAGGGCTATATGTTGGGACAAGCAGCAGCCCTGATTGGGAGGGAGGACTAGGCCCCAATACCCCTACAAGTTTTACCACCCACAGTGCCCTGCAGCCTGTTCCCTGAAGGTGAGCTGGAGTGCTTCTTTGGCTGAGAAGGACTATAAGTTAGGAGGGAAAAGCAGCTGCACCAGCCCTGAGTGGGAGGGAGGGCTAGACCCCAACACCCACTGCAAGCCTTCCCACCCTTCAGCCCATTCCCTGCAGGTAAATTGATCCCCACAACATATAATTAACTAATCTGGTTGTCAGGGGAGGCTCCCCCTGCAGGAGGTTATTGGCAGTGCCCTCCAAAGCCCTGCGGGGCTACCGTAAAAGATTTTTTTTTAAAAAAAACCCTGCGCCGCCGCTTATGACAGCTACAGCAGCCTCTGAGCTGCTGCAGAGGCTGCTGTAGCTGTCACGGAACCCGTTCTCCCTTTGGGGACCCACCCACTCCGCTGGGAGAGGGAGTGGGTCCCCGAAGGGACAAAAAGGTTCAGCTGCTCAGCCTCCCAAAGTGTTTTCCTATGAAAAAGGAGATTTGGGTGGCTGAACTACTCCATCCACAGCACGTATGGGATGTGCTGTGGAGGGAGGGGCTACAGCCTTCCATTGTGCTCAATGGGCGCAATGGAAGATCTCACCAGGGCGGTCACGCTGACAGCCCTGGTGAGATAGCTGGGGACTGAGGAAGGGGGAGCAGCGTGTGCATGCGTGCTTCCTCCCTTCCTCAGTCCCCTGAGAGAGAGAGTCACGCAGTGGCGGCTCTGTACCCAAGCGGCTGGGGGCGGCCCGGGACACCATGCTGCAGCAGAACCGGCTCAGAGTCATCCTCAAGGTGAGCCCCCCTCCTCAGGGAAAGGGCCATTGAAAACCAAATGTTCCTGTCCGTCTTAGGAACCTTCCGTTTCTCCAGTGTTACATGCACAAATATAACAAGGGATTAATGGGTCATTTCTTTTACCATTAGTGCTATCAAGGGGTGGGAGGTTGGGGGGGGGAGACCAAAAACCAAACAACAGAAGCTTCACTGGGCAACTTTTAGAAAGAGCCAACAACACTTCCTTTGACCTTCAGACCGATCACTTTTTGTTTTCATGTGGGATTGATCAGTAACTGGTAATAGTGGGACATAACAATAGGTGAACTACACAATAGGCTACAGTCTAAATTAAGACTTCACAGGTTAAACACTGCTGTATGTTTATCAATAATTTGGGAGGGAGTGGGAGCTGAAGCAAGTACTTTGATCTTCACAGACCAAAAGGGGGCACCAAAGTATTAAAAAAGTTTAGATTTGTTTTCCAGTTAAAATATAAAATATAAAATTAATCATCTTTTTCTAGATATTTAGAGTTTCAAAAAGAGTTTGGGAGGCTCAAAGATGGGGGGTGGGAGATGAGACTTCCTTCCCTACAAGGATTGGTCTATTCAGTTAGGTATTTTAAAAGCTTCTGCCAATGTAAAAACAGAGACTCAGAAGCCCCCAGCCGCCATAGCAGCAGGGCTCATCCCCTGCAGGTGAGCGAGGCTCCACCCCCTGGGAGGGCTCAGCCAAAGCCACAGGCCAAAGCTGCC
>QEPC01007835.1:463441-497213 GCA_003113815.1 Sphenodon punctatus | reverse complement strand
TTGTAAAAAGTTTTTTCAGGGAGGAATCCTCAGTGTAGCATTTATGTGCTGTACTTTATTAAATACACAGATTAAAAATATATCAACAATCTGATGGTCATAGTTTTTAATTTTGGATTTATGGTTGGGTTGGGCTCCTATGGTCTGTGATGAATGGGCCCCCTAGCATGTCTCCCCCCTCCCCCCCAGTGAAAATTCCTTTAAAAAGACTCTGCACTCTACTCCCACTGTCAGAGCTCTTTCCCATGTGGATGGGGCTCATTAAAACTACAGGGCCCAATTAGCCTGTCCAAAATGGAGGAAGAGACGTTCTTCCCACAAAGAGGGTTTTGCAGTGTATTTCAACACCTGTTATTTTAGCTCACCCAGCACTTTCATACTGATCCCATCAGCAATTCTTGAAGTGAGACTGGTGCAGAGAACAAGTTTAGAGGAATATTCTGTATTCGTATTTGTTTCTCATGGAGGTGTCTAATATCACTTTTTGCATATTTGCCCTAACCTTTCCTCCCATTCCCTAATTTGAGCACTTCTCTTGACAAAACTTTTGAAAGCAGCCCATTAACCGCCTCCCTAAGCTTAAGCACAAGGAGCCCTTAAAATGTATCCCTTCACCTTATCAGGAAGCTCAGGGACCATGGACTCTGACTGAGCACACATCAGACACCCTAACTCCTACCAGGCCCTAGGGTGGGTTGGGTAGTGCAGCAGGGCACAGCCTTGCGCGGTGGTTGCCCCTTTAAGAGCAGAAGGTGCCAGCGGCAAGCTGAGCCCAGACTGACTAAAAGCTTGGCAGAACCAGCCCAGTGAGGATATAAGACAGGCTGAGTGGGAGGACACTGGCCCTTTAGGGTGGGAAAACTCGAGGCCAACCACACTCACTCTACAGTATATAAGAAGGCAGCCTGCAGAAGAGGGGCAGTCTGTGTCTGACTCGCTGGAGTGAGGAACTCCTGAAGGCTGCCATCCGTGGTACTGATCCCTGAAAAGGATAAGCAAGGCTGCAGAAGTGGAGTGCTAGCCTGGAACAGTGAGTAGTCAGCCAGAAGATTGCTACCCTGCTGGGCTTGGGGCTAGGCAGGGTCTGGGTTGCCGGAGGGCTGATTCCCAGTAGTAGTTAGAGTTTGAGGAACTATGTATTGCACAAATCAAGACTTTGAGACTAATTCCCTAGTAATAGGGCCAATGAACTAAATGGGCTGAGTGCTCCTAGCTAGGCAGGGCACTATGAAGAAGCTGGAAGCATCAGCTATGAAAAGCTGAGTCGAAGGGTTCACTGGGGGAAGTACCAGGGACAGGTAAGGCCAAGCATGAGAGTGTGCATCTTGGGCTAAGAGCTTATCCCAGGGCTCTGTTTTATCCAGGGGGCTCCCTGGAAATTAGCGAGCAAGGAAGACAGACAGGAGGTCTTGGTGGTTAGGAGCCCAGGGAGGGGCCTGCCTGCTTGTACAAGAAGCACACCCCAGACTGAGGACAGACTCTGGGGGAGTTGTGTTTTGGATTCCTTTAGACTGTGGATGTACGTGGGGGAATGCTGTAGGTTTGTTGAACTGTTTATAGTTTATGTTGGGGCACGTCACCTTCACTAATAAAAGAGCCCACGTGGGAGAAGGAACCCCAAGCATTGAAAACTGAATTCAGGAGAAAAGATGAGGGGATGTACACAATAGAGTAGAGGACAGATCCCGGATACAAATTCATTATCTGGGCCCTTCATTTTGGGAGTACGCCCCCTTAAGCACCTTTGCCCCCAACTTGTATGTGGCCCCAAGAGCGTGTACTAATTGTCAAAATGGCCACCAGGATGGAAAAGATTCCTCACCCTGGTCTACCCTACAGGGCAGAAGAGTGGGAAGCCTCCAGTGTGGGGGCAGAATCCTTTTTTAAAATTTTATTTTTTTATTTGGCCCCTTTCCAATTCCTGGTTTTGGCCCGTGGATTCAGTCCCTATCCTCCTGCACTGAATGACTGAATTCAGGAGGAGTGGAAATAAAGGCATATGCACAAGGGTAGGGGATGGGTCATGACACAGATCCATAATCTGGAACCTACCCATCTGTAATTCCTCTGCAGCTTGTGGAACTAGTATTAATTTTCAAAGTGACTTGCAGAAGGGGAAAGGGTTAGACTCCACTATTGGATTTCTGACTACTTACTAGCCTGAGGAAGGGTCCCATGTGGCATGAAAGCTTGCACACTTACCCCCCTCCCCCCACCCAGCAAAAGCTAGTCCAGTAAAATAGATCATCTGAACCACTTTGTCTCCACCTGTTATGTTTGGCATCAACGTGGCAACAGGGGTGTAGCCACCGTGGCGCAGGGGGGCTCAGTTGCACCCGGGCCTGTGCCTGTGGAGGCTCAGGGCCGGCCGGAGGCATCATGGCCCCACAGCGAGGGGGCCCCAGCCACGCAGAGTCAGGACACTGCACCCAGGACAGGACCACCCTGGGAACAGCGTCCCCACTCCGTGCGGCGGCAGGGAGCCCCCTCGCTACGGGACCATGATGCCTCCGGCCGACCCTCCCTGTCACCCTTGCTGCCGGCCGCTCTCCCCTCCTCCCCCAATCTGCAGCTCTCCAGCAGGCCTAGAATGGCGGGGAGGAGTGTCCGGCAGCAAGGGAACTTTTTAAAAAAAAATTGCCCATGCCGCATCCTGGCCCCGGGGAGGGAAAGCACTGCCACAGCGCCCTGTCCGGCGGGGTCAGGATTCGGCGTGGGCAATTAAAAAAAAATAACTGCCCCCAGAAACGCCGCAGGGACTGGGCTTGTGGGCGCAGGGAGGGAGGCAGTGCTGCACTCCCTCCCTGCATCCGTAAGTCCAGAGTAGTCCCTGGAGCAACGCCGCCTCCTCACATCGGGACCCCGGGCCCAACCGAGTCGAGGGGAGCTGGGGAGGCACCAGCCTCTGGTAAGTGCCGTCCGTGTTCCGCCCCCCCACCGCCTGCCCCATCCCCCTTCTCTCCTGCCTCCCCAGTCTCCAGTGTGCCCCCTTAAGCCTGCCCCCTTCCCTCTCCTGCCCCCCTGGCCTCCAGTGTTCCCCCCCAGCCTGAAGTGTTCCCCCTTCCCTCCCACCCCTGCAGCATGCCCCCATCCCCTTTCCCTTGTGCCCCCCAGCCTCCAGTGTGCCCATCACATCTTAACGCTGAAAACTCTTTGTTGCTGGATTTTTGGAGGCTCCACCTAAACGTACAAGCCCCTCCCTAGAGTTCTGCCAGCCATAAGGTTCCATACGGCGCTTAGATGGACGCCAGCGATGGGCAAGCCCCTCCCTCTCCCTTAAGCCCCATACCTCCCTTAAGCTCCGCCCACTTCAGGCTTTTGGAGCGCGCACGCGGGCTTTGCACGCGCGCACATTAGGGACCCATAACTAAGGCTTGAACCTGGGCCCTTCTCAACCTTGCTACGCCCCTGCGTGACAACCACCTCTTTCCTTACTTCAAAGTAAATGGGATCAGGAGGGTGTAATCTGCGGGGGCTATCAGTTAAATGCACAAGTAACTTTTCTTTTAAAGGACTCACTAGACCAAGGAGAAACCTCAGCCACAGGGGCCAAATGCAGCTCTTGGCCCCTGGATCCAGTTCCCACTTGCAAGCTCTGAAAGACTGAGCTATGGGGAAGGGAGATGAAATGAAGACATGCATTAAGGACAGGGGACAGATCCATGATAACGGTCCATGCTTCTGGACCCTCCTCTTTCTGAGTGCCTACTCATTGCTCAATATCTATGTGACCCTCAGAGCTAGTACTAATTTGTGGCCACTCAGAGTGGCCCCTAAGAGGGAAAAGGTTCCTCACTCCTGCTATAGGCTGATGCTATCTATACCTGCAACTTGGGAATGTTGCACTGTGCATTTTAATTGGGAGGGGGTGCCCTTGACTAGCTACTCTCAAAGGGTGAGAACTGATACAATGCAGGCCTGCTATGGCAAGTCTAGGCCAGGGACCCGCTGTCATCCATCTGGACTGCCAGGTGTGCCCGCTGCTGGCCCGGCCCGGGAAGGCAACTGGCCTGGATGTGGCTCTCTCGGAAGATCCAGAGCCTACGGTCCTGCTCAAGGACAGCCCAGAAGGCCAACACAGGTCACAGTGGGCCCACGTGTTCCTGCCACCTTCCCTTGCTAGGGATTGGAGGCTGTGATGGCAGGCCAGCAGCCATGGCCGACCATGATTGGCTACCATGGCTACCCGCCATGGCAGTGCATTTGTTCTCTTCCCCCACCAGGGATGGGGTGGGGGAGGGCTTGCTGGTGAGCCTGGTTGGGCACACATCCGTTCAGTGCCCCAATCTGATCCGTCATGGGGTGGCTCCCTCACTCCTTGGACTCTGTAGCCAGCGTGCTGGCTACGCATCCGTTTTCACGCAAAATTAGATGCTCCCCCACACTTAATCTGTGGTATTTCTCCATCCTACTTCCCCCACCCCCATATACTTCCTGCCAGTTGCAGCTAGGATTACGACGCACCCCTGGGTTCATCTAAAAACACCTACAGTCCCCTCCCAACACCCACAGATGGGACAGACAGACACATACATATAATAACAACAATAATTAATAATCTTTATTTTTATATAGCATCCCCTGCCATGCACTCAGAGTGCTTTACATATAACTAACCACTTTTTAATCCTCACAACAACCCTGTGAGGTAGGTTAGGCTGAAAGAATAATGTTACTGGCCCATGGTCACCCAGTGACTTTCTGGCTAAAGCAAGACTAGAACCAGCGTCCCCCTGTACCTCTTGGCCCAAGTACTGCCCACTTACCTATTACACTCTCTCACACACACACACACTAGTGCACTCTTGCACACACATGCTCTCTTCTCTCACACACTAGTGCTCATGCTCTCACACCAGTGCTTGCTCTCTCTCTCTCTCCTCTCACTCACTCACACGCACAGTGCTCTCTCCCTCAGACACACACTAGTGCCCACACTCTCACACACTAGTGCTTTTTCTTGCATATGCATGCGTGCGCGCGCGCACACACACACACACACACACACATATGTGCTATGGTGTAGGCCTGGGGCGAGAAGACTCAGGCTTGAGGCAAGTTTTTATGCGGCCCTTTTTCAGTTCTTGGATCTGGCTCCTGGATTCAGTTCCTAAACCAAAGCACTGAAAAATTGAGCTCAGGCAAGGAAGCAGAGATAAGAGCATGCACAGAAGAATAGGGGACAGAACTATGATGTAGATCCATATTCTGGATGCTCCACTTCCTGGGCGTATCCCTAAAGGACACTGTGGCAGGGCTGTGCCACAAAATGGCACCTTCCATATGGATCACCTAAAATGGCCACCAGATGGGAAGTGGAAGCAGATGGGCGAGGCCTGAAGTATAAAAGTAAGGTCAGCCTGACAAAGAAGACAGTCTGCTCTGGGGGAGCCAAAGGGAGCACATCTCTACAGGAGGCTCTTGTAGAACGCACCTGACGTAGCTGTATGAAGAAAGGATCCTGAAAGAAGGAAACCTCAAACCTGCTGTGAGTTAACAGAGCTAGCTAAGGACTGTTGTTAGAGCTAGACTCTGGATATGGACGGTTGACTGACTGGCCAGAGGCTTGAGGGAGTGCGGTGTCATCAATATGCTGATGACACCCAACTCTGCCTCTCATTTTCATAAGACCTAGGCCCAGCGATCTCAGTGCTTACCCTGTGTCTGGAAGCTGTGGAAGACTGGATGAGGGTAAGCTATGTGAAGTTGAATCCCGACAAGACTGTGGCACGCAGCCTGCAGTACGCACCTGTGGCACTGTGAGGAGGTGCACCACTAATCAGTCCTTCCCCGGGCCAAAAAACACATGGGAGGGGATCCCTGCCCCTGCCCCCTCTCCTCCTGCCACAGGGAGAGGGTGGTGTAACTCAAGACTGGGACCCAGGGAGTTTCCTTCCCCTTTGGTAGCTGGGTATAGACCAGTAGCAAGTCCTGTGGGGTGGGAATAGGCAAGCCCTCCTGGCTCTCAGCCCCTCACAGCAGCAACAACAACAACAGGTATGTGGCAGCGGTTGGAGTGGCAGCCAGGCGGCACACCACTTATCAGTCCTTCCCCAGGCCAAGAAACGATATAGACACTACCACAAACCCCAACATCCATGCAATGTCCTATTGATATTATGAGCAGAGGGGTCTGCAGTAGACTTATTTTGGAAGGATCAGGGCATAGAACTTGCATTAAGGGCACTTTTAGACGTGCCCCCAATCTTGCAGACTTCAAAGTCTGCTTTCAGCAACCTCACACAGGTGCAGTCTAGACATGCCTCCTTGCACCCAAATTCACCCAGCCACCATTGGAAACAGCTGTGCCAGGCTGCTCACACATTCTCTTGAAAACTGGACTTGTCAAACCCCGATATCGAGGTTTGACAAGTATGGTTTTCAAAAGAATGCATGAGCCACCTGGTGCCGCTGCCTGGTGCTGTAGTTCCCCCAGAACTACCATTGATCTGAGTGAGATTCAGATTGCGAGATAGATGCAAAAAAAATGCATCCACTGAATTATGTTCACAAAATTGTGTAACAATTTTCAGCAGCATTAAGCCATTCAGTTGCACATTTGAAAGGAACTGAAAATGTCTGTTACTTCTGCTTTGTGCATTTCTCTTCACTTCAAGAGTCTTTGAAAAAAGCCATTATGGGCACCTTGTTTATCCTCTTCCAATTATTTCATGATGATGTAATCATTTTTCAAGTAAACAAATCTTCCTAGAACTACTACCTTTTACACTCAGACTGGACTCTCAAAGACAAGTGAGATTCTTTCCATGTCAACTGGCATTACCAGTAAGAAAAGCTTAATGGACCAAATCAGACCCTCCCCCAGCTACTGTCAGAACTCTGTTGATATCAATGGGTTTGATGAAGAGTTTCTGATTGGAAATGAACAGGATATTCTTCCACCATTAAGCTCAATGGGAGCTTTGCCATTGACTTCAGCACATGGGAGGAGTTGCACCCTTAGTGATGCAAAGGGGAATAGAAACTACAGCTAATTTCCTCTCAGCAGTGCTGGCTCTACAGAACTGGCAAGGAAAGAGGAGTTTTTAAAAGCTCCACAGATTTATTTTTGTCAAAAGGTTTGACTCTGGACATAATAATTATACAAAAGAAACTTACATGTAAAAACATTAAGGTTGCAAATCCAGATATGCAAGCTAGGAAAACCAGAAACAAGGTTGCCATGAAACCTTAATTTGACCATTGTGAATATGCTCACGATGCAGTGTTTAATGACAAGATCACAAGCTATTTCTTTTTTGGAATGTAAAAAGAAATCTCACCCACCATATCTCACCTTCATCTCGCCCACTTTAGAAAAGGTGGGGTGGCAGCATTTGGTTTAGCAGGTGCTCCTTGGCCAGAGGAATTCTTGCCTAGGTGCATGCTTTCAAGATGCAGGACCTTTTCTGTCTTCTTCCCTGACATAGCAAAGGTGAATATCTTGGCAGGGCACCCCCACTTTGGACTGATTCAAATGCAGGAGATGGAAAACCTCAGTGACCTGGAGGTGGGTGCTTCCCCTGAATAAATCTAAACCGTTTGACAATTATTGCTAGCTGGCCACCAAAAATGCAACAATGGTTAAAAACAAACATGACAGTGGCCTACTGTGACCCTCTTTGTCACACTTTGTTCTGGACCTTGCCTTCCATCAGATATTGGCCTGGGATTGCCCCAGGTTAAGTGTGGTAACCCAGGCTCTGACCTTAGAAAACCTCCAAAGTCACAGCCCAGGCTAAGGTTCACCCAATCGGCCCAAATCAGGCCCCATCAGGGCTGTATGTTTGTTATGACGGCCTGGCCTGGGTCCGTCATGATGGATCATTGATTGCCATGGCTGTCCATCATTGTGGGGTGTTGTCACTGCATGGGGCCACCCGCCCGCATGTTCTCCATGCCCTGGGCTGTGAGGCCAGCAGTCCGGTTGGATGCAAGTTTGGTTTGTGCCCCAACCCAACCAACACCATGTCGCTGGGGCTGTCTCTCCCGGGTCAGCCTGGGCTGCAGTCAGCCAGCCAGCTATCATGTATGATGTCACCCATTGTTGGTCTTGTGGTGTAGATTTTTACCCTGGTTCTTTGGCAATTGAATTGCTTGAATGTGTAAACTAACATGAAATGTGATGGGGTACATTTTTACCCCAGGCCAGGGTATAAATCTACCCTGTGGTAAAATGAATTGGGATATGTTTCTACCTCAGGGGCCTTTTTGCTCACTTTTTATTTTATTTTTAAAAATGGTTAATGGTAACCCAACTTTCCTTTGGGAATATTGTGTACCTGTGTGCAGGTGACAATGTCCTAAAACGGCAAAGTGGGAGAGTCACTACCTTGTGAGTTATTGCAAGAGATGTTCACCCAGGGTAGGAATATACCTCAAGGGTTAAGAGGAAGTTAAATCTCCCACCAAAACTATACAGTGACCCCTGAAATGTGAAAACTTTCCAGAGGCAAAAGTGAAAAGCCCTTCCCCAAGCTTCTGGTTGTGTGTGGGCTAAAGCAGCAGCTGCCTCATTTACTTTTCTGTCTTCCAGTATTTTGAGCTTGGTATGTGACTGGGCTCCAAGGGAAAGTTGGAACATCCATCTATCTGCACCTTCTCCTTGCCTTTGGGATGACATGTGTCCTGTTGATACAATAGATGAATCTTAGGTTGCTTTCACACCTGGGCAAACGTGTCCTTAGAAGGTCAGGAGAGGGGATGCACATACAAATCAGGCACTTTTGATCAAGTGGGAATGCCCAGAGGCACATGATTGAAGCTTTTATGCACATTTACAAGGGTGATTGACCTGCTGTGAAATCCAACTCTATCAATTGCCCTTGTAAATGCACATAAAAGTTTCAATAATGCTCCTCTGGGCATTCTCACTTGATGAAAGACACACCTGTTTTGCATGTGCATCCCCTCGGACCTTCTAAGGATGCATTCACGCAAGTGTGAAAGTGGCCTAGCTGGGTTCTTTTAGTCTAAAGCAGAAGCCACTTCTTTTGAAGGACACACGCACGCACCCACGCATGCACACACACACACACACAGTATATATTTCCAAGCAATTATTTTATTAGCATCTTGCATGATTAAGAACAGAAAAAATGCTGAGTAATCATGACAATTCCAGTTGCATATAGGTAATGTGAAAAGCTAAAAAAACAAAACAGTAATACATACTTCACTGTAACATAGGGTGAAAATAGACATGACACTAACCACCCTTGGTGGTTATTTATGCATGTTGCAGGGCTGCATAGGGCACCAATACAGCCCTGCAACATGCATAAAGAAAAATATTAAATAACCACCAAGGGTGGTTAAAGGGTGGTTGATTAGTATCATGTCTGTTTTCACCCAGTGTTTATACCTTTGGTATTTAAAGAGAGCTGTCACCTTTGTTCAAACTTGCAAAAACATATTTGAAAAAAATAGTGCACAACGTACATGCAGTCCCAACATATGAGAATTTTACAGGCACAATCACCTTTTGCTTTCCCTCTGCAGTACTTAAGATACCCAACTTCTTATGGTTTTGTGCACATTTGCATCTACAATTAACCCTGTTCTGTGATCTAGCTACTTGATTTTAGTGTGTACTTTTGCATCACAAGACATGAGACTGTGTTAAAGGTCCCTTTTAAAAATCAGGCCTACAGATTTTCTAAGTGTTTTTATCTGGTCATTTTAAGGACAGATCCTCCCAACTGCATGTATTGGCAATTTCTCAGTGTTTTTACCCGTAGGCACTATTTATTTAGTTTCATACCCCCACCATTCCCATATTGCTCAGGGCAGCTTACAACATATAAAAACCACATAAAAGCATATACCCCACCCCCTCCCCAATAGCATATAAGTGCCTGACCAAACAAAAAGGTCTTACATTGCTTCCAGAAGATGAGCAGGTTCAGCCTTAGATGAATCTCCAAGGGAACTGAATTCTGTAATTGTGGGGCAGCCGCCAAGAACATTTCTCTGTGTGAAAACGGTTGTTTCTTCTATTGTGAAAACTTAGCAGGAAAATGGTACCTGCAAGAGGGCACTCCTAGGGCTGGTTTGGCAAAGCCATTCTGATTTCACATAAAAGCCGACTGGACACTTTTGCACATGTGCAAAATGGCGGCTGAGATTCTGCACATGTGAAAGATGGCCACCGCTGTATAAGAAGATTTTGTGCATATGCCATTTTGCATGTGGGCCAATGGCCATGTATTTTATTTTTTTGTTCAGTCTGATCAGGACTCGGACCAAAACTCAGACCAAATGATAGTTCGGTCTGAGTTCCAGTTGGACCAAACAAAATGCACAGTTCTGTCGGAGACAGAAACAGGTGAAAAATCCACTTCAACCATAGGTACTCCTAGCTGATGGGACATGAGGGATGAGGCAGTCTTCAGCTATTGGAGCCCAACCCATTTAGGGCTTTATAGGTCACATCTTGAATCATGCCTGGAAAGATATTGGTAGCCAATACAGATTCTGGACCAATGGGGTAATGTGCTCCTAGCAACCTACCAATAGAAGATGAACCGCTGAGTTTGGCACCAGCTGCAGCTTCCGAACAGTCACTAAGGGGCAGGCAGCCCCACTTAGATTGCACTGCCATAATCTAGCCTCAAGGTTATTAAGGCATGGATGATGGTGGCCAGTTCTGAATCTGATGATAAAAGGTTGCAGCCTTCTCACCTGATGGAGTTGGTGAAAAGCGCTCCTGGCCACTGCCACAGCCTGATGATCCCCAGTCCCAACAATGGATCCAAGATACTTCCTAAACTTTTCCCCAACAAAGGCATAGATCACAGGGTTGATGCAACAGTGGACCATTGCAATGGTTTCTGTCACTTGGACTGCTTTCTCTATCTGGTTGCTGCTGCCACAATTATCTAAGGAGAATAGCTTTTGGGAAATTGTACAATCCCAAGATTGTGAACCTGAGTGACCAAAGGAGGACCACAGGTGTCCCTATGTCCTCCATGTCATGAAGGTGGTCAAACTTCAGTCTTGTCTGGATTCAGCTTCAATTGACTCACCCACATCCTGTCCCCAGTGGCAGGTAGGCACTGGGTATGCACTGAGACTGCAGCACCTGGGTCAGATGTAAGAGAGTGAGTTGGGTGTTATCAGCATACTGATACCACTTCACCACAAATCTCTGTATAACCTCACTCAGGAGCCTCAGATGCACATTGAACCGCAGGGGAGGCAAGATGGAACCCTGCAGGACCCCACAGGGAGGCTCCCCTGGGGGACAATGAGCCACCACCCATCACCACCCGCTGGAATCTCCCTAACAACAGGAATGAACAGAACCACTCAAGCAGACCTGTGAACCTCTACCAGGTCATACAGCCATGTCAACATGATCAACTGTATCAAAGGCCACCAAAAGATCTAACAAGATCAACGGAGTAGAATTACCCCTGTGGATTTCCAAACGGAGATCATCAACCAAGACCGCAAGTGTCTCAGTGCCATGCCAAGGACAAAATATAAATTTCTTAGGGTAAATACTCTTAATTAGTTCCACAATCCCTTAGGTGAAAAAGATTATGAAACTTTCATTGAATACACTTGTAGTGCAATTTACAGGCCAGTGGAGATGTCATGCTCTCCTGCAGATGTGGTATATGTGGAAACACTCCTTTCAAAATAATCAGCATAAAGACCAGGACAGTGCTTGCAGACTGCAATATTTCGGAAGAAGCTACAAAGATACTTCCTAAACTTTTCCCCAACAAAGGCATAGATCACAGGGTTGATGCAACAGTGGACCATTGCAATGGTTTCTGTCACTTGGACTGCTTTCTCGATCTGGTTGCTGCTGCCACAATTATCTAAGGAGAATGGCTTTGGGAAATTGTACAGAAAAGCAACAATGTGGTACGGTGCCCAGAAGACAAAATAAACTATCATTATGACAAAAATAAGCCTGACTGCCCTTTGCTTTTTGTCACTCTTGCATCTAACTAACGTTCTTATAATTTGTGAGTAGCAGAAGATCATAACAATCAGTGGAATTAAAAGGCCCAGGATGTTCATCTTTAAAATCATGAAGGATTTCCATTGTTTCTTAGCACCTGCTGGAAAATTGGGACTGCATGTACGTTGTGCACTATTTTTGTCAACACTGTGAAATATTAGGCTTGGCAGAGAGGCGACTAATGTAACACCCCAGATTACAATACTTGTGAGTATGCCACGAGCTACTGTCCTGGCTTTTACTGAAAACACAGCATGGACAATTGCCAGATATCTATCTATTGTTAAAAGTATTATGAAGAAACTGCCACTATAGAAGCCTGCATGATAGATCCCTGAAAGGATTTTGCACATTGCATCTTCAAAAACCCACTCATATACGGCAGCGTAAGCCCAAAAGGGGAGCGTGACAACAAAGAGCAAGTCAGAAATGGCTAAATTGAGCAGGTAGATATCAGTCATGCTTTTCAGCTTCTTGTATTTGATGAGGATCAGAACAACTAGTGCATTTCCCGCGAGGCCAAACAGCAGCACCAACGAGTAAAGTGGTGGCAAAAACTGGGATGCCAGCTCTTTGACATTCTCACATGGTTCAGTATCGTCATAATCTATTGTTCCTGTTTCAATATCTGGCTCACTTGTTGAAGTGTTCATCTTGCACTAGCCAGGGACAAGGGGAAAAAAAGCTTGTTGTTGATACGATGTAGATTATTACAGTAAAATGCAGGGGGGAAAAAACACTGGGTGGAATCGAGCGAGACAATAGTCCACATTAGTCTTCACCAGGTGTATTCCCAAGTGCCTGTCTATCCCTCCCTTATGGGGGTGTTGCTGCTGTGAGCAGATCCTCTATGGACTCCTGCCTTAGCATCATCTCTAGCCCCTGTTGGGGAAAGGGACATGAGAAATAAACTGTTTATGCTGAGCAACCAGCTGGCAGCAACCAGAGATCAGCTGTTTAGTACTAACCAGCAACCCCAGA
This sequence comes from Sphenodon punctatus, assembly GCA_003113815.1. Lineage (NCBI taxonomy): Eukaryota > Metazoa > Chordata > Lepidosauria > Sphenodontia > Sphenodontidae > Sphenodon > Sphenodon punctatus. The sequence goes on along the minus strand of QEPC01007835.1, from coordinate 484,255 downwards.
CAGAGACAGGCTGCATCTAGAGAATCTGGGCTGTGCAAGTATTGACTTCTCTGAATCTTTCCTGTGTATGTCCTGCAGTTTGGGACATAACTGGGGTAAGGGATTTTAAAGACTCCAGATTTTTGGCTGTCTACTATCACAGGGAACTTTAGAAAATTAGCTGGGTGAGTGTTTGGAAAGTGCTGAGCATTTGCTTCCAGATGTTCCATCATCTATGAAAATATTTATCATTCTTAGGAAAACCATGCCACTTCAATGGCACAAGGGAAAGCTATCTAATGAATGCTTTCACTTGTGAGACAGCTTCTACAGACTTGGTGGTGGTAAGTGCTTGAAGATTATTTATTTTCACAAAACCCTGGGTATTTTCAGACATTACGAGATGACACTCAACCACAGACAATCCCCTGTGGTGGGGAATGGTCCCGTAACGTCTGTTTGATGCCTGCCAGAGGTTCACCACAGTGAACCTCTGGCAGGAATCAAAATAACCACGCTTTTGAGGATGGTCCGGGGACCATCTCCGAAAGTGTGGTCAAAGTGATTCCAGCCAGGGGTGAACACCCGGTGGGGATCACTTTTTGCCCCCAACAGACATGACGTTACCACGCTCAACCACGGCGGGATTCACTGTGGTTAAGCGTGGTAACGCCTTGTCTGGCCTCTGACCACGGCCCGGAATCGGCGGCCATGCTCGCCGCCGATTCCGGGCCATGGTCAAAATCCTGGGGTGGGGGGTGGGCACCGCGGCTGCATTGATCACTGCGCCTACTCATCTCCCGGAGGGCGGGCGGCCTTCGGAGCATGGGAGGTGGGGCTGTGCGGCCGCACGTTGTGCAGCCCCTCCCCCCCCCCAATTCCCTGCTGGGATCAGCCGGCACGTCTGCTAGCCGTGACGGTTCAATTCCGGCGGGGAGTCAAAAGGGTGATTCCGTGACGGGGCCAAAGCCTCCCCGTCACGTCTGAAATCACCCCCTGTATGAGACAAAAAGAGCCACAGAAGACAAGGAGCCCAACCTAGTGAAGATAGTGATTGCTTTATCATTTTCAGATGTTACTAGTCTACATTATAGTGACATGCAATGGCAGCATGTGCATTACGTTGCTATTGGGTCACATTAGCTCAGGATCCACATAGCATTCCACAGATAAAACTCAAAGAAATTATTTGGCTCAATTTATTTGCATAGGCCTAATGTTAAATAATTCTTTGAGCAAATTCACTTATTTATGATAGGGTTGTAAAATATCATTTGCTCCCACTTCATACCTCCCAACAGTCCTGCCTTAGGCAGGGCCATTTGCCTTTTGTGGGAAAATCTCAGTCCCCTTGAAAGGCCTTGCTTTTGAAGTTAGCCACACATGCATTGCCATGGAGCTGGAGCAAGCGTGTGTGGCCACAGCCAGATGAGAACCCCGCAGCGCTGTCTGAGTAGCTGGGCCACCATAGGAGCTGACGCCACCACCACCACCAAGTAGGGAAACTGCTGGATTATGGGTGGGCTAGGTACATGCACACAGAGGCAGAGTTTGTCTCTTTTGTGCTACGTAAAATGTTGGGCATTATGCCACTTCAAGGTTCTTTTATGCTGCCAAAGTGGCCTTTGTGTCAGTGAAATCAGGCATGCTTTGTTGCTGTTATCACAATAATCTCCTTGGGGTACGACAAGCTGCTCACTTACCTGTTAATATGGAAAATGTAAAGATTAGACAGTTCAGTTTACTGGACTGAAAACTCTTTTGCCTGAGGAAACAGTAAATTCCAAATCTCTTTCAACTCAGTTCTAGTTCAAGACAACCTCTTCTCACATGAAGACCTTTGATGAAATCAGAACACAGTCTTGTGCAATAAATGTTCTACAGTGTTTTAACCTGCAAGAAAATATATTAATATGAACTGACAGGCAATTGGATACATTCGTATGAATTCTACCAACATTCTTGCAAATAAAATAATATAATTTATTTATTATTTATTTATTTATTTTATGGATTTCTATCCCGCCCCATCCTGCAATGCAGCTCGGGGCGGCTAACAACAATAAAACAGTTAAAACAATTAAAATACAAATATAAAATTATACCAATAAAACAGGGCAGAGTCCAATAATAAATAACTACATCGGTGGGGGATTAAAAATCACCCCCCCCACCCTCCCTCCCAAAGGGCTGGGCAAACAGCCAGGTCTTACAATTCCGCCGAAATGTCCAAAGGCTTGGGGCCAGGTGAGCTTCCTCCGGAAGGGAGTTCCACAGCCGCGGCCCTACCACCGAGAATGCTCGCTCCATCGTGGCCCCCCGCTTAACACGGGGGACCTCCAGGAGGGCACCCCCGGCAGACCGCAGGAGCCGTTCCGGGGCGCGAAGGGCGAGGCGGTCCCTAAGGTAAGAGGGGCCAAGGCCGTATAGGGCTTTATAGATCATCACTAGGACCTTGAACTTGGCCCGGCACACTATCGGCAGCCAGTGCAGCGCTCGGAGCACCGGTGTAATGTGCTCCCGGCGACCCGTCCCCGTAAGAAGACGGGCCGCCGCATTCTGCACCAGCTGCAGCCTCCGGGCCAAGAACAAGGGAAGCCCCACGTAGAGCGCGTTACAGTAGTCGAGCCGCGAGGTGACGAAGGCATGGATGAGGGAGGCCAGGTCCGGGCCAGAGACATACGGACGCAGCCTACGTACCAGATAAAGCTGGCGGAAGGCAGCCTTAGCGACTGCCTCCACCTGCCGCTCCAGCCGCAGGTCTGCGTCCAATATGACCCCCAGACTCCGGACCTGCTGAGCTACAGGGGGGCAAACCCCCCCAATCAGGGGGGCCACCACCCCCTTCGCCCTCCCCACCACCATCACCTCCGTCTTATCTGGGTTGAGCTTCAGTCTGCTCCGCCGCATCCAATCCGCCACGGCCTCCAAACATTGGGATAGCACCGAGACAGCAGGGTCTGGGTCGGTAGAAAACGAGAGGTACAGCTGAGTATCATCAGCATACTGGTGACATCGCACCCCGAACCCTCTCACGACCTCCCCCAAGGGCTGCATATAGATGTTAAATAATAATGGAGACAAGATCGATCCCTGCGGAACGCCACACGGTAAGGCGCGGGGGCTCGATGTTTCCTCCCCCAACACCACCCGCTGGCTCCTCCCCGAGAGGAATGAACGGAACCATTCAAGAACAGTCCCGTCCAGACCCCCCCGGTCACGCAGTCGTCTCAACAGCAGCCCATGGTCCACGGTGTCAAAAGCGGCCGAGAGATCGAGCAGGATGAGAAATGTCGAACATCCCGCATCCATCTCCCGGCGGAGGTCGTCCACCAAGGCCACCAACGCCGTCTCGGTGCCATAGCCGGGGCGGAACCCAGATTGAAAATAATAATTTAATAATTTTATTTATATAATGCCTTCCCACTGAATGGGGCTCAGAATGCTTCACAAAATCCATACAATAAAACAACGTAAGATCCATTTCAAAACAATTTAGAAACAGAAGGTAAAAAGGGAAGACAATGCATTAAGGAGAAAACAGCATTGGTGAAATCACTTTTCAAAGTGTTGTGGGGAAATTATTTTAGAAGTTATAAAATATTGGCTCTTCCAATGTGTCCCAGTATATCTAAGCAAAGGCAGCATAGTCTGGCCCTGGAGAAATACTTGTATGTTTCATTGATGAATATGGTATATTGGCATTTTGATGTTTGTAGGGAGAGGCTGGTTTTTGTCTCCAGAGCTGCAAATGCATGTTCCTTGCATGAGAAAAATAAATGTTCAGAGGGGGAATCTGGTTGCAAAGGTCACCAATTCACAGGTTGTGCACATGTGTTGGAATTCAAGGCTACTGCCATGCTACATTTCAGAAGGTGCTTGCTTCCTAGGGGTCATGGGGATTTATTGTTGCATTACGGAATGGTGCTAAGCCATCCTATAATTAAGGTGGAACTCCATCCCTGTTTAAAAACCCACACATTCAAAACAGTATAGCTATTCAGCTGCTAGGAATTTTTTGAAAATATGCATGTGTGAGCAGGGGTTGGTTAGGTGTGAACCTAGAGACTGGCTCCCCCCCCCCCCCCCCTGCTGCTGCTGAAAAGAATAGGGAACAGCTGCATCAGGAAGCTCTCTCCCCACCTGGGATTCCCTGTAGGATCTTCATCTCCCCCAAAGGAATAACTTCCTCAGAACCTTCTCACTCCCTTCAAGAAAGACACCCCTACATCCACACACTCAGATCCACACACACCCCTCCGTACCCCCTAGATGTCCTTCAGGGATTCCACACACACAATTACCCTCTCACATCCTCCAGACACTTCTAGGCTAGGGGTGTGCAGACACCCCCACCCCCAGGAACCCCTTACACATGCACCCACCCCCATACTCTCCCAGACATACCCTCCACATCCTAGGCACCCCCCACATAGACATCACTACCCCCACACTTGTAGACACACACACATGTACCCAGGTAGCCCCACACTCAGGGACACCCCTCACACATGCACAATTACCCTCAGACACTTCCAAGCACTTCCAGGCACCACCACCTCACACACACCCCAACCATCCCCCCACAACCTGGTACTCCTAGGCACGCTCACACACAGGTACCCCATTGACACACATGCTCCCAGACACCCACATATATTCCCTACCCCACAAGCACTCCCACACCAGCACCCACATACACCCAGTTATTGGGACCCACACATACACTCAGGGACACTACACCCCCCCCACACACACTCAGGGACCTGTCTCTTATACACATCTAGATGTGTATAAGAGACCACTCGGGCACCTACCCACCCCATCCCTAGGCACACACTTCCAGGTACCCACCAAAGAAGAACCTCTGGTAGTGGGACCGACCAATTTCCTTACCACCATCACCAAGCCTCTCCCCAGTACATGTATAGGCCGCTGCCGCCACCACCACCACCACCACACCTCCTGCATGCTCGGCCTGTGCAAACATCTCCATCCCCGCTCCCAACCTACATAGAAACCCACCCTCCCCTCATCCCCATCCCATCCTTGCCAGCTCCCAGCCTACCTTGTGGGGAGTCAATATTTGAAGCTGTTGGGAGAAGTTTAAATGTCGGTTGTCTGACTGGCACTTGCTAATAAGCCGAGTGTGTTTGGTGTAAGGATGTCTTCATGGATCCTAGTTCAAGTCTAGGGGTGTAGCTAGATTGTTTTGGGCCCTGGTGCAGAGGATGGAATGGGTCCCCTCATCCCGCCCCACATGACTGCACACAAATTCCACATGCATTGTGGGTCCCCCAGGCCTGTGAATCCTGGTGCAGCTGCACCTATGGTAGCTACGTCCCTGTTCAAGTCCTTCTCTCACACAGTATGGATTACAAAATCTTTAAGAGAATATTATTTAAAAAAAAAAAAAAAAAAAGAGTAGATTCTCTGTGCTTCCACTGAGGGAGAACCAAAAGACAGAGTTTTGTAGCTGTTTTAGGAGCCTTGAACTGTGCTATTATTTGCAAGCAAAGCCACGGCTTTAGCAGAGGTGGCAAATATACCCTCACAGTGTGAGGCCAGTGGGATGGCAGGACCAGTCCCATTCTCGGTCACACGTCCCCACCCCACCCTAAGGCTGTGATGGTCTAGGCTCATGTCTGTTATGAAACCACCCGAGAGCAAGGCGGCAGGGTGTCCAGGGTCAGTGAGTGGGGGGTGGGGTGAGATTCTCCCGCTTCAGGTGGGGTGAGTTCCCCTCACCACTCTAAAGGGGCCCTAGCTAGCTGCCAACTCACACAAACAGTTTGAGAACTGCTAGGACATTTTCAGAGTAGGCTGGGGAGAGAGTACTCCTCCTCTAGCCACTCTGCACCCTACCCACTGCTATGCCCCTTCCTGCTTCCTCCAAGGTGGGAGGTGGAAGTTAAGGTGTAACCTTAACTTATAATTCCCTGGCATTGTAACATTTAAATCTAAGGTTGTTGAATGGGTATAAACCAATCTATCCCCCCACCATAACTATATCTTGAACCAAAGTTGTTTTTTCCCCCACTCATGGAAATACTTTAAATAGAAACTATTCTTTACAATGATTAATTCATGTTCTTCACTCATAGTTAATTAGCCTTCATTTAGCCTCTGCTTTTCTTGACCTGTTCAAAGAACACAGTTGAACACTAGTGAGACAATGCATTATTTTGTGTCAGGAGCTCCACTGCTTTCTCATCATGAGTACTTTACAATTCAAGTTTAGATGTAATGTGGAATACAGGATCATTCTCTGCTTGTAGACGTCCCTTGTACAGCCAGCCTGCCATTCAGGAACAAGAGACTTCATCAGCTTTAAGGGGTCTTAGGCTGTTTTCATACGCCCCCTCCCCCTGCACACGTGTGCGGGAGGGGGGAGGCACCTGTGAGAACACTGCAGCGGGTGCGGGGGGGGGGGATCGGTGGGTGCCCATGAGAACACTGCAGGCAGTGGGTGGGTGTGCGTGCCCGCCCCCACTCTCCGCCCATCACCCACGCATGGAACAACGAGCGTCAATGCCCGATGTTCCATCCGTGGAGATGGGTGGGGGGGGGGTCCATGGGAATGTACCCCCATGCACTGACCACACACCCTACCCATCCCCCCGCACCCATTAGAAAAGGGCCTTAGTTCCTGAGTTCAGTGATGAAGTGAGTTTCCAGAAATTTTGTTTGCAAGTTTTGAGGGTCTGAGTTTGTATCAAGATGAGTTTTGGGAGTCCCTTGTGTCTGAGCTCATTTGGCAAGGCAAGTTTTAACAGTCCCTGTTGCTTAGGGGCTGGCCCTTTAATATCCAGTAGCCGAGGCCCTGTCTTAATGGTTACCTGTTTTCTAACAAGAAATCTTTTTAAATGAAGTGCCTGGGCAAGCGAAAAAGCATCTTAGGGTGTTAACAAAGAAGATGATAGCCCACTGCAGTCTGGGTTTGATCTGTGCAGCCCCCACTCTCATGCTTAGCATGTAGACCCTAGTAAATGGGCAGTCCCCTGGATGCATTTCATGTGCATTCATGTAGCCCTCACTCAAACCCCTATTCAGGTTTAGCGCAACAAACCTCATACATGGACAGGCATTCTTCCCTGCTGTGTTTCGCCCACCAACGCCATGACTTGTAGCTGCGTCAAACCATGGCAAAAAGAAGCCACCCCAGCCTTTTCTTTCTTCCAGGCTATTATGACTCCAGGAACGCTGCAGAAGAAATGGAGGGCTTTTGGCATGTATTAATTATTATTATTATTATTATTTTATTATAAGCATTTGTATAGCGCCAGCTGTGTACCTGGCGCTTTACAGAACAATAAGAATGACGTGGTCCCTGCCTACGGCTTACAATCTAATAGACACGGAAGGGGGAGACAAGGATAGGGGACATAGGGAGAGACAAGGGATAAATAACATTCAAGCAGATGCGAACTCTCAGGTGCACGTGCTTGGCTTGGTTGCAGTTAGGCAGGAGTCTGCGGGGAAGGCAGACAGCAAATATTGAAAGAAAAGTTCTAACAGGCATCAGGAAAGGCGTCGAGGAAGAGGTGGGTTTTGAGGAGGGATTTGAAGGTGCGGAGGGAGGGGGCAAGGCGGATGTGGGCAGGGAGGGAGTTCCAGGCATGGGGGGCAGCAAGGGAGAAGGGGCGAAGGCAATAAGTGGGAGGCAATAAGTGGGAGCCATATTGCCATAATCTGCCCACCCCATAGTAAGATGTGCCTGAACCAGGGCAGATTGATCTGCATGAGCACAGGGTGGAAAGGGCTTGGTGCTTTCCCTGGGGGAATGATTGCTGGGGAAACTAGAGCTCCAGGTGTGGTGGCATAAGCTACCAAAGGGGGCTGGCAACTGGCATGTGTCCCTGAGCAATATTGCTTGTGGTCGTGGCAGCTACATGTTTGAAAAGGGAGACCTGGAGCTGGATTGATTGGGATAGACTGGGCATTGATTTGGACAGATTGATTGGGGCAAGGCTAGAAGCCTCACTGGGGAAGACAATTACCAAGGAATCCTGGAGAGAGGGCTAGTAGGAAGAAGTACTGCTAGTTGGGGGGAAAGGACCAAGGTTTATGTTTCTTTATGTCTTTAAAGGACTTGTATGTGTTTGGGATTTGCAAAGAAACCTGAGTCAACTGCTAGGAAGAGTCCTGGATGGAGCTCTGCAGAGGCAGGAGTATTGTGACAGAGGGAGCAAATGGTTTATTGCCACCATAAGAACTGTGAATCTGCATCTTCCTCAGTGGGGACTGAGGCACAGACCCCCTACAGCAAGTTAGGCTGCATTCACACCTGACCTAGGTTTAGTGGTGGTGAGACCCGTGAGGGAGGAGCATGGGATTTTTCTCCCTGACATGCGCAAGGGAAGCCACGGCACATCCCCGTTCGCACAGGCTCTTCTTCTGCTGTCCAGCTCCTCGCTGCTGCTGCGTCTTCCCTTGTGGGTCTCGCCGCTGCAGGTGTGTATGCATATGCAGCCTTAGCTGAAGGGATTGAAAAACTGGGCAAGGAAGAAGATCCAGCAGGGGAGACCTCCAAGCAACAAGAAGAGGAACAGTAAGACACAACCTGGAAACAACCTGGAACTTGGGATTCACAAAACATGGGACGTCTTTTACTGCTTGCTTGGTAACTTCCTTTACACAGACAGGAAGGTAATGAGAATGATGTTTTGCTTCTATCCTTGCAGGGAACTCCCCAGGGAGAAAGACCCTTGGCTTGCTCTAAAAAATTGCAGAGCATTTTGTGTTTGTTGTTTGTTTTGAACAGAAAAGGGTTTTTTGGTGTGTGTTTGTATTTTTATCCAAAATCCAAACTCAAATACATAACCCTAATGAGGTGATTCCCAGGAAGCAGGGCTTGGCCTTACCACAGAGCAGCCTGGATGATCGCCCTGGGCCCTGCTTTTCTGGGCCCGCCAGGACCCCCACTCTCTCCCAGGAGGGCCCCAAACATGAACACCTCTAGGACCCTATAGAGGGTGCTCCCAAAGGGGTGGGGCCACAAGAGACCCCACACATTCTAAGGCTAGTCCTATTACGTGAGGCGTGCAGTGAGTGGGACAGGTGGTGGGTGGGTTTTATTTTAGAGGTAATGGAGTACTATTTTTTCTTTCGGGCCACTGGTTGGTTTTAAGTGATATTTTATCACATTGTATTATATATTTTGATATTATGTTTTTTATATATTGTTCACTGCCCTGAGCTGCCATTGGGCAGGAGGGGGTGGTATAAAAACGTTGAAATAAAATAAATAAATAAATAAATAAACACTAGGCGGTGCCTGGGGGCAAGGTAGCAGTGGGGGAAGTTCTGGGATTCTGGAGGGCCTATGAGCCTTGTGTAGTTGTGTTACAACCCCTACAGTGTCTCCTTCTGCCTCATGTTCTGGCCACCTTTGCCACTGAGGGGCAGGGATACCAAGGGCATGGCCTCCCACAGATTACCAGCCTCTCTCACTCTTGGCTGCTGCCACTTCCCGCCACCTCAAGCTGGCTGCTGCTGCCAGGACTGCCCCTCCTGCTGCCACCAAGTCATTCCTGGTACTGGATTTTTTTTGATTTTTTTAAAAAAAGATTGCTCCTGGATTTTTTAAAAAGGTTCTTTGGTGGAGCACCTCCACAAGACGTTTGAGAATCACTGGACTAGTTTACTCCCCAAACGGGAAGGACTAGGATGTCCCTGTGCCCTGACATTAGGGGAAGATGTTGATAGGAGCCCTGAAACAAGGCAGTAGTACAGTATCAATTAAATGCCTGAAAGTAGAATAAAAATGAACCCAGTCTTTTACTGCCTTACTGGGGGGAACTGAGACACAGAGTGAGCTGAGCAGGGCACACAAGCCCCTGTAGGATCCACTCCCAAGTTACACTCTGGGTACTGGCTCTCTCCCTTGTGAAATTGCCAAAGTCTATAAGCAGTGCTCCAAACCCAAATAACTCCCATTAAGTGACTCCAAGGTGGTCAATCTAAAACACAAGTCCTCCTGAGCTGGTCTTTAGTTAGGGGGTGGGGGCTTGCTTTTTAGACAGGTAGGCCTCTCCCTGGGTTCCTAGCCCCCAGAACCTTTCGCCTGGTTCCCTTGCTAGCCAGGTCCCAGGGATTCCCTGAAAAAATCCGAGCTGGGCCATGAGCAGGCTTTTAGCCCCCGAGGCAGACCTTCTTGTGCTGAGCTGCAATGGTTGTCCCACAGCTAGTGAGCCCTCTGGCTTAGATTTTTACAGTTGGGGCTCCCGGCTAACTTGAAGTTTCTTGCCCTGCCCAGCTAGGAGCACTTAGGGCGTTTTCAAACAAGACACTCCCCACCCACCTCCCACCCACTATACATGTTACAGGGCACCCATAGTGCAACACTGCAGACATGCAACATGTATAGTGGGTGGCGTCTGCCTTGTCTGAAAATGCCCGTAGTCTGCTACACCTAATTGTTAGCTCTTTCCAGGGCTGTGCTCTTCAAGAGGTTTGCACCCTGCAAGAACCTTCCAAGCCCACCCTCAGGCCTGATCCTGGTAGAATTTAGGGCGTTCTTGTTGCAGGGGATAGGATGATGTGTGCTCACTCAGTCCTCTGTCCCCGAGTCTCCTGACAAGATGAGGGAACATATTTTGAGGGTTTCTTGTGCTTGGGCTTCGAGAAGCTGCTAATGGGATATTTTCAAGAGTTTTGATGAGAGAAAGAAAATGCTGAGATGGGGCAATGGTAGGACATGCCCAGAATAATGGCATCACTTCCATGACAAATTAATGTTCAAGTTAGCCGGGAGCCCAACGGTAAAAATCTAAGCCAGAGGGCTCACTAGCTGTGGGACAACCATTGCAGCTCAGCACAAGAAGGTCTGCCTCGGGGGCTAAAAGCCTGCCCATGGCCCAGCTCGGATTTTTTCAGGGAATCCCTGGGACCTGGCTAGCAAGGGAACCAGGCGAAAGGTTCTGGGGGCTAGGAACCCAGGGAGAGGCCTACCTGTCTAAAAAGCATACCCCCACCCCCTGACTAAAGACCAGCTCAGGAGGACTTGTGTTTTAGATTGACCACCTTGGAGTCACTTAATGGGAGTTTACTTAATGGGAGTTATTTGGGTTTGGAGCACTGCTTATAGACTTTGGCAATTTCACAAGGGAGAGAGCCAGTACCTGGAGTGTAACTTGGGAGTGGACAAATTAATGACAAATTAGTAACAAATTAATGAGGATGCAGAATATTCCAGCTCTACACCAGCCCGACTTCAAGAAGTGCTAATGGAAATTGGTATAAAAGTTTTGCAAGCTGAAATAGCTGGTGTGAAAGAGTCTGGAGAACTCTCTCCATTTGTGGAGCTTTATGTTTGCCATTTTGGGTAGATTAGATGGGCCCTGTGTTTTTATTGAGCCCCATCTGCACCTGTTCTCAAGTGAATTAACTCCTGCCTGCCTTGTTCCTGGCAGTGAAAACTGACACTAAGTATTGGTTCCATCAGACCCTTTCTGCTTCAGCGATCTGAGGGGGTTTCTTGGAGCTGAGATAGGTTATAAATAAAGATAGCACTACTGCAAGAGTCAGACTTCCTAAGACTTTGCTGAGGTTAACTACTTAGAAACAATTTAAAGGATCACAAGGAAAATGTCCATATTTTCCCTTAAACCATTGCAAAAGTGGAACAGGGCATAGCAATGTAACAAACACACGTAGGTATAACCTTCTGTAACCATTTTTCAAAACAGCCGCTATGTTAGAATGAGGGAGTCCTATACACACTAAATATCAGCACCGAAAGCCCAGGTACAACACCTTGTATTTCTGTGGCAAGTTCCATTTGAGCTTATGAACATGCTTTATAAACATCAATGAATTCAACTGCAAGCAGCACCGAGAAACTAAGGCACAAGGAGACAGAGTGATTTGCCCAAGGTTAGGAGCAAACCAGACCCCAAGTGATACTTAATCGTTTTAATTACTAGGCTGTGCTTTCTCTTCTAAAGCTCCTTTGAAGAAAGTTTCAGGTCAGAGAAATTCAATGAGAGAGAGGAGGAGGGAAGAGAGATATCAATAGCAACTTTTCATGGTGAACAGAAAGCAAATGGGTTAATACAGTACTAAAGTACAGGGGGATTATATATGATCGCACAGCTTCTATCAAGTTTTGCAAAGATTGTGCCATTTAATTTTTCACAGACCTATTGAAGAAGGTTCTGTTCTTAAGCAGAAGAGAATGTCTTCACTTCATGGAAAAAAGGGACTCTGCACATTTTCAGCTTTAGTGTGTTTGGCTCTAAGTTCTGGACATCTCTATTAATGACAAGAGGAGTTGTGCATCTTGCTCAAGGCACCTTCCTCCTGCTCTACAAAACTCTGATTTGTAGAGTGTTAACAACTGAGCTGCCTGCAGCAGGAGGGGCAGGGTAGTAAAACCATTAAAATAAATAAATAAATAAAAATAAATGATAGCCTACACCAGGTGGGTGTCCACCTTCCTGTTTATTAGGTGTTCACCCCCGCCGGCCACAACCTACCAGACATGCAGCCCCCCACTCACAGCAGGGTTGCGGAGAATGTGGAGCCTGCCGTGCAGGCGAATGTAGGCTAACCCATGCCCATGTGTCCATGTCCTATCAATTAGGTTGAATGCAGCGCCTCTGCACATACAGGTCTGTTAGCAATAGCCCCAGAGAATCATGGGCAAAAATCCTAGCCCATCCAAAGAGTGACCACTTCCTGCCCCTCTCTCTGCTCTTGCTGGTGCTGCCAGTGGGGGCTTCCCACAAGTGCATAAAATACATGCTACCCGTTTATTAGACTAGACATGCTACACAGGTGAGTGGGGGCTGAGAGGGAGCCGAACACATTTTCCAGCAGGCTATCATCTCATCTGAAAACACCCACTGTCCAGAGTGGAGCTTTATGGGTTTTATGTTTATTATTGATTCAATTTTTTACCCCACCCTTCCCTCAAAGGCTCAGCGCGACTTACAAAAATGTAAGTGCTTCCTTTCCAGGATGTTTTCAAGCTGATGCTTTTCTGAACAAATTTTCATTTTTACATAAGATGGAACAAAACTCTTTCAACAAGACTTTCAGTATGACTTTTTATTTTATTGTTTCCCCATCCAGGTAAAACCCTGTCTCATTTTCTGCCTGCTTCTCTGCTTGAATGGCTTTTATGGGGTATTTATATCCTCTGTTTACTATACCTGGCAGTAGTGCTGCTATTTCTTAACCACTTACTTTACCTTTACACTTTAATAATATACAGATGCGTAGAGGAAGGCGAGATTAGAAAGTTAGATACTTTACTTACTGATTCTAAGAGCTTCTTATGGATTATTACAATGCCTCCATTCTTGTGACTGACTGGGACAATTAGTCTTACATATAGCTCAGTATCTCATTTCCTGTGTGCTGTTCGTTTGAACAGTTATTTTGCAATTGCTATTACAAGAAATAAAGGAACAGTTCTTCTTTTCTATAATTGGGCTCTCATGCTGTCACAGGGGAGGGGGCACAATCCCTGCTACCACCCTCCACTGCTTGGGCCACCCTACCCACTCCCTTGGGGGCCCCACGCATGGGCTCAAACTCTCAGCCTGGAGGGAGCTCTCGGGGAATAAATGCCCGTCAGGATAGTGTTTGGACTTTGCAGACCTCACAGTGCCCAAGTCCCTGTCATCATAGGGTGCCAGGTGAGTATATGAGTCTGAGCCCCAGTCAAACTGCCTCTTCAAGCACAACCCACACTCAGAGACTGGGGGAAAGGACCACTGTGGGGGAATCGTGTCTGGGAGGAAAGGAAGGGAACCCCTGGAACACAAGGTGGCACCTCACGTCACTCCGTGGAAGCGGGGAATCAGGGGGAGGGAAACCCCAGGAAGGTAAGGGTGAAGGGGAAGGGATTCACAGCCCACACGCGCACGCACTCTCTCACTCACCAATGCTCTCATTCAGGTCAGGATGGCAGGGAAGGGAACCACTCAGGCACTCTCTAACTCAGACGTCTGGAAGGAACAAGGGACTCAAATATCAACAAAGATTCACTTAGCTGCACGCAAGGGCCGGTCTCTGCTCAATCACCAGCGCCGAGTGCTTCTCGGCACTGGCTTTTGTATCTAAGGCCCCGCCCCCTGCGCGCTCCCGCAACCGTGCGGAGCGGCGCAACAGGGGCGGGGCCTCCCTCTGCGCCCCGCTGGGATCCCCCTGGGCTTGCTCCGTCCCCCGCTGCCCCAGAGCGGCGTCCTCCTGTGACGCAGATGATGCGGGGGGGGGCGGAGCCCCCACTGTCTCCAGCTCCGCCGCTATCGGGTCTGGGGCTGCTTCAGGCTTCCCTAGTCGCCCCCCATGCCGCCCGCTCCGCCGCTTTCCGCGGCGGGGCTTGACAGTACCCCCCCCGCGAGACCCCCTCCCACCCACCCCCAAAGGGGCTGGCTTGGACGGGTGGCGGCGGTGGAATGCTCGGACCAGAAGAGGGGCATGGACGGTGGATGCCGGTTCCCAGGATCGTTCTTCAGGGCCGTAGCCTACCCAATCAATGAGGTACTGCAGTCGCCCATAATGCCGACGTGCATCCAAAATGGCTCGTACCTCATTCTCTGTATCCAGGGATGGCCTGTTGTGGAGGGGGGGCTTGGGAGACAGGATGAGCTTTTTTCAAAAGTGCTATATGGAAGGTGGGGTGGATTCGCACCTGGGGAGGTAGTTGGAGCTTATAGGTTACCTCACTGAGTTGTCATAAGACGGGGTAAGGTCCTATATACCGGAAGTCAAGTTTTGCAGAGGGTCGAGTTGTGGGATAGTGGCAGCGGTTTACCCATACAAGATCTCCAGGCTGGAAGGTAGGAGCCGGAGTGCGATGTTTGTCTGCTGCAGCCTTGTATCATTGGCGAGCCTGTTGTAAGGTAGTTGAAGCCAATCGTTGGGCTTCTCGAATTTGTTGAACAAGCGCTCCAGCAGCAGGAACTGTCGCCAGGGGGAGGTCGGGTATTCCTATCTGAGGGTGGAACCCATACGACACAAAAAAGGGGGAATTTCCGAGGGAAGCGTTTGGGGCATTATTCAATGCAAATTCAGCAAGTGGGAGCCATGAGTACCAGTCGTCCTGGAGATGGGATGTGTAACAACGGAGGTACTGCTCCAGGCTTTGATTCATGCGCTCCACCTGACCATTGGCTTCAGGATGGTATGCAATGGTAGGAGTTAAGGTTACCTTCAAGGCCGCGAAAAGGGCTTTCCAGAACCGGGATGTGAATTGTGACCCTCGGTCACTTCTGATTTCTTGGGGGCATCCGTGTAGTTTCATCACATGTGTAATGAATAGAAGGGTGGTCCATCGAGCTGAAGGGAGACCTTTACATGCTATGAAGTGGGTAAATTTTGTGAAATGGTCCACCGCGACCAGGATGGTATTATAGGAGTGTGATGGAGGAAGATCGACAATAAAATCGAGTCCAACCCTCTGCCAGGGGCCGAGGGGTGGCGAGACTAGCTGAAGGAGGCCTATGGGGGGCCTCCGAGGCACCTTAGTTCATGCACACACGTCACATTGTTCAATGTGTTTGTGAACGTCTGACATGAGGGATGGCCACCAGAAGTGTCTGTGGAGCATTTGGATCGTACGTTGGGGCCCTGGGTGCCCAGCCAATGGGGCATCGTGATGAGCTTTTACTAATGAAGCTCTACATGACGGAGGGGCAAGAATCTGGCCTTTCTTGACCCATAATCCTTCGCTTTTTTGCCACTCTGGAGTAGGAGCATCCAGCAATTCTTCTTGGCTGGCCTGTTTAAGTCGTGCGAGAGTCACATAAGTGGCAGCAAACACCTTGGCCGGGAGGATGGTTCCGGCCGGTTTCTGGTCTCCTTCTCTCAGTTCATGGCAATGGGAGAGGGCGTCAGCCAGGACATTAAGGTGTCCTGGTCGATATTGAATGTGGAAATCAAAGCGGGCGAAGAAGACTGCCCACCAGGCATGACGTGCGTTATTTATTTGTGCTGTTTGCAAGAAGGTGAGGTTCTTATGATCCGTAATTACTTCAATGGGATACTTGGCCCCCTCGAGATAGTGATGCCATGTTTCAAACGCAGCTTTGATAGCCAGGAGTTCTCGATCGAAGATAGAGTAATTTCGCTCTGCCGATGTAAGTTGTCGCGAATAGTAGGCACAGGGTAGGGGAAGTCGAGGGGAGGACGCTTCTTGTAGGAGGACGGCTTCAATGGCCGTGCTGGAGGCATCCGCTTCTACCCAGAAGGGCTGATCGAAACTGGGGTGTCGTAAAAGAGGGGCTTGAGTAAAGGCCCGCTTCAATAACTCAAAGCTTGTCTGCTGGGTTTCGCCCCAGAGATAGGGTTGGTTTTTCTTTAATAAGCGGGTAAGTGGTATGGTGATGTCCGCATAGCGGGGAATGTAATGTCTGTAGTAATTGGTGCTTCCCAGGAAGCGTTGAAGCGGTTTCACCGCCTTGGGGGCCGGCCAGTGCTGGATCGCTTCTACTTTTCGCATATCCATCTGAATTCCCATGGGGGAAATAACAAAGCCTAGGAAGTCTACGGTCTTAAGGTGGAACGCACATTTTTCCCTCTTGCAGTACAATTTGTTGTCTCGTAGCCTTTGTAAGACTTGACGTATATGCTGGCAGTGCTGTTCCTGTGAATCGGAATAAATAAGGATGTCGTCCAAGTAGGCGATAACAAATATATCCAGCAGGTCTCGCAAAATGTCATTAATAAAGTGCTGGAATGTAGCCGGTGCATTGGCCAATCCAAACGGCATCACTTGGTATTCGTAGTGTTCATACCTGGTCCGGAATGTGGTCTTCCATTCGTCTCCTGCCCTCACCAGATTATAAGCCCCCCGGAGATCAAGCTTGCTATAGATCGTAGCTCCTTGTAGTCAATTCAATAGTTCCGGAATCAGTGGAAGAGGGTACCGATTCTTGATGGTGATGACGTTCAACCCCCTATAATCTACACACAGGCGGAGTCCACCATCCTTTTTAGGCACGAAAAATATAGGAGCTCCGGCGGGGGAGCAGGAGTGCCGAATAAACCCGCTTTGCAGGTTGTCATCCAGGTATTGGCGAAGAACCTTCAATTCCGGAGCCGATAAGGCATATATCCGACCAAAGGGGGGCTCTTTGTCAGAGACAAGATCTATAGGACAATCGTATGTCCAATGAGGGGGTAGCTCCGTAGCTTGTACCTTGTTAAAGACATCTACGAAGTCCGCGTATTCCGGAGGTAATGGAAACTCGGACAAGGGAGATATTCCTTGGGTGGTGGCTAGTGTCTTCAAGGAAGGGGGCTCGATGTCCTTGCACTGAGCCTGGCAGTAGTCGGACGTGAATTGCACTTGGCGAGTGACCCAATTCACCTGGGGGTTGTGTAGAGTGAGCCACGGTAACCCTAGGACAACTCGAAACATCGGGATGCACACTGGGTCTAGCAAAAGGATCTCCTGGTGGGCCCCCACAGCGCATCGTAGGGGCTGTGTCTGCAACCGCACTGGCCCGGACACCAAAGGGGATCCATCGATGGAATGCACTAGTTCGGGATTTTTCTTAGGCGTGGTGGGAATATCGTGGTCTCACAGTAATCCTTCATCTATAAAGTTGCCAGATGCCCCGGAGTCCACCATGGCCCAAACCACTACAGAACGTTTCGCGTTCACCATGATCAATAAGGGGGATGCAGAGGTGGGTTCACGGTGCCGTCACTGTAGCGGGGATTAAGTTTACGGTCGGGCGATTCCCCGCTCCCTCCCAACCTCGGGCATTTCCCGGATCCCTGTGATCTGGGGGCAAGGACGGGCATTCCCGGATGAAGTGGGATGGACTTCCGCAATAAAAACACGCCCGAGATTGGCGCTGCTTTTCCCTCTCTTCTTTAGACAATGGGCCCCGGGATGCTCCGAGTTGCATCAGTTCCGGCTCAAGGGCTTTTGCAGCCCCTGAAGGAGTTGGGGGGAAGGTTAAGGGGCGAGGGAGGAAACCCTTGCTCTCTTGCTTCCGTTCTCGGCGCCTTTCTACAAGACGATCATCGATTTGTAGGGCCAACGTAGCTATATTCTCCCAGGTCTCAGGAAGGGCGGTAAATGCCAATTGATCCTTTAGATCATCGCCCAACCCCCTACGAAACATGACTCGCAAAACCTCCTGGGGCCATTGGAATTCTAAGGCCAACTGATGGAACTGTGTGATGTACTCCAACAAGCCCCCACGGCCCTGCCTTAAGGCCAAAATGGCCGTCTCTACATCCCGTACCCTATGGGGATGATCAAAGAGGGACGTAAATTCCCTTACAAATTCTGCATAATTCAATAGCAAGGGACTATTCCCTTGCAACAAGGTCATGGCCCATTCTAATGCTGTACCCCCTAAGTTCCCTAAAATACAGGCCACTTTTAAGGTGTCCGTGGAATAGGACTGGGGCTGCATAGTAAAGGTCAACTGGCACAGGGCCATAAACCCCTGGAAGGCCCTCTGGTCTCCCATGAATTTATCAATCTGGGGCCCACGGGGCTCCCGCGGGAGATTACCCAAGGGTTGGTCGGGGGCCGGACCTGGCATGGCTACCACAGCATGGGGAGGGGCTGCCTGCAGCTGGGCCACAGCCGCGGTCAGGGTCTGTTGGTTATCTTGCAAGGCCCTAGCCTCCATTGCCACGGACTGTACGGCGCGTACGAGATCCGTAATTTCCTTAGCTATGTCCATGCTCAGAAGGGGGGGAAAGGGAATAAAGGCTGGTGATTCTGTCACAGGGGAGTGGGCACAATCCCTGCTACCACCCTCCACTGCCTGGGCCACCCTACCCACTCCCTTGGGGGCCCCACGCACGGGCTCAAACTCTCAGCCTGGAGGGAGCTCTTGGGGAATAAATGCCCGTCAGGATAGTGTTTGGACTTTGCAGACCTCACAGTGCCCAAGTCCCTGTCATCATAGGGTGCCAGGTGAGTATATGAGTCTGAGCCCCAGTCAAACTGCCTCTTCAAGCACAACCCACACTCAGAGACTGGGGGAAAGGACCACTGTGGGGGAATCGTGTCTGGGAGGAAAGGAAGGGAACCCCTGGAACACAAGGTGGCACCTCACGTCACTCCGTGGAAGCGGGGAATCAGGGGGAGGGAAACCCCAGGAAGGTAAGGGTGAAGGGGAAGGGATTCACAGCCCACACGCGCACGCACTCTCTCACTCACCAATGCTCTCATTCAGGTCAGGATGGCAGGGAAGGGAACCACTCAGGCACTCTCTAACTCAGACGTCTGGAAGGAACAAGGGACTCAAATATCAACAAAGATTCACTTAGCTGCACGCAAGGGCCGGTCTCTGCTCAATCACCAGCGCCGAGTGCTTCTCGGCACTGGCTTTTGTATCTAAGGCCCCGCCCCCTGCGCGCTCCCGCAACAGTGCGGAGCGGCACAACAGGGGCGGGGCCTCCCTCCGCGCCCCGCCGGGATCCCCCTGGGCTTGCTCCGCCCCCCGCTGCCCCAGAGCGGTGTCCTCCATGCCGGGCTGTGCGTCTTTCTGTGACGCAGATGACGTGGGGGGCAGAGTCCCCACTGTCTCCAGCTCCACCGCTATCGGGTCCGGGGCTGCTTCAGGCTTCCCTAGTCGCCCCCCATGCCGCCCGCTCCGCCGCTTTCCTCGGCGGGGCTTGACACATGCAAACACCTCCTCCATTAAGAGATAACAGACCTTCGCTTTCAGAGAACTTATTTAGTACAGAACAGTGGGCTCAATCCTGCAAATTTTGGAACTGAGGAATAAGAGACAAAGAGATGCTCAGACTTGCGAAGAGCATTTGTCTTGTCTAAATAATGCAACAATATTCTCTTTACATCTAATGTATGAAATTTAGCCTCCTCCTCAGAAGCATGAGGTGGTGGCATGAACACAGGGACTCGGGAGTGTAATGTTCTGTTAGAATTGGGACTTAGACACCACTTTAGGAATAAACTTGTAATGTCATCCCATTCTCTAGAGCCCAGTGACAAATGGACAATATCAGGTGACAGTTCTGGGGAGTGAGTCCCCCCCCCCCGCTTGTTCACCTAAAACACCGCAGTCATATTGTTGTTGTCTGAGGAGATTTGTATAACCATTGGTTCTGCAACTCCTGCCTGAACATCCTTAGAACTCTTAAGGTAGTCATTGTCTCTAAGGCATTGCCAGAGGGCTCACTAACTGGGGGACAACCATTGCAGTGATTTCAGACAAGACGGGGCGGCATTCACCCCATCCCGGAATCACCCAAATGATCACTCCAGCATGGCCAACAGACTTGCCGGGGGATCCCGGTCGGGAATCGGGGAGGGGGCGGGGTTGCACGGCGCAATGTGCGGCCACACGGTCCCACCCCCTCCACGATCCCTCGCCGCCTGCCCTCTGGGGAGACGGGCGGGCACCACGGCCAATGTGGCCACAGTGCCCACCCGAAATTAGGGATGGGCAAACAGATCATGGTTCGGGTTTGGCTGTTCGGTTCAGTTGCATTTGGTTCGGCTGCGTTCGGTTCGGCTGCGTTCGGTTCGGCTGTTCGGCTAGTTCACTGAGTTCGGGTTCGGCTGCTTGGTTCGTTCGTCTGAACAGGCCGTTCGGTTAGGCCGTTTGGCTGTTCTGTTCTGCCGTTCGGCTGTTCTGTTCGGCCGTTCGGGAAGTGGTGTTATGGGTTTTTTTGTTTTTTATATGGTTTTTTGTTTTTTTATTGGGTTTTATATGGTTTTCTTTTGTTTTTTGGTTTTTATATGTTGTTGTTTTTTTAATCTAATATATCTATCTATCTACACTAAATTTAACTGCTATTAACTATTCTAAATGCTATGAACTAAATGGATTATCTAATAAGTACACAGACCTACTCCTACAAACACTAAAACTAAATCACTAA
>QEPC01007835.1:440542-456035 GCA_003113815.1 Sphenodon punctatus | reverse complement strand
GGGGAGGCAGATAATTAGTTTCGTTTCTTGCAAGCCTCTCCACCCCTGGTGCCTGGAAGTCTGCTCCTCAGTGACTGACACCTCCCTGTCATGTTTGACCTTCCAGTGTACCTTTTTTTGCCACCCGAACGCGATCCGAACTGACTGAACTGTTTGGCCATTTCGCCGTTTGGTATGTTCGCATTTGTGTTCGTGTTCGGTCGTCTGAACAGGCCGAGTTCGGGCCAAACTCCGAACTTCCGAACCGCGTTCGCCCATCCCTAGTAAGTTCCACTGGAGCTCAAAGAACATCCATTGATCTGAGTGGGATTCAAAGGAGCAAATAGATGCACAAAGACAAATCCACTATACTGTATACACTAAATTGTGTAACTATCTTCAGCTGTATTAAGCCCTTCAGTAGTACAAATTTAAAGGAACTGGAAATATTTGTTGCTTCTACTCTGTGAGTTTGAAATGCAACCCTTCTCTTCAGAGATTTTTTTTTTAGATGAGTTCTCTATTTATTCTCTCCCAATTACTTTTTAAAAAAATTGAGTTCCCTATTTATCCTCTCCCAATTATTTTCCTATCAAATATGCTCATTTTGCAAGTAAAAGATCTTCGTCAAGCTAGATTCTTTCCATAATCATTCAGCATTACTGGCAAGAAAAGTCCAGCAAGCCAAATGAGACCTTTGCCCATCTTCACTGTCAAAAATTTCTTGGGGTGCATTCTCAGAAGATGAAAATCCCACCAAAACCTGTTTCTCATGGGTTATTTTTAACTGTGTGAATAAACTTGATAACAGAATGCCTTGGGAAATAACAAGCAAGTGTGCGATGAAAAATCAAGGTTCAACAGTCTGTCATTCACCGCCGCCTCTGTGTGGGGGGGCAGGAGGCCTTGTGGAGGCAGGGGCAGCTTTCGGCCCCTCAAGCACCAGCAACAGGGTGGGTTCCCAAGGCATGTCCCAAGGCCCCTCCCCCTGGCCTGCTTGCCCCGATAGCCCTGTTGGCATCATGGCGGGGCGGGCGGGCGGACTCCTGGACCCCTGCTGTCTCGGCTCATTCTGGGGCCCCTCCCCCTACCTCGCTCGCCCCGACAGCCCCGCTGGCACATCAGTGGGGCGGGGCAGATGTCCAAGCAGCAGAGACAGTGTCGCACGCAGTGAGTCGCTGTGTGAAGCTGGCGGACAGCCAGGGGGTGGGGCTAGCACATTAAAAGGCCAGCGTTGGGAAGGCCTCAATGCTGGTGAACGAGTGCAGACCGGCCGCCTGACAGTTAAGTGATTGTGGTGAGCTATATTGTGCATTGTTCTGAAGACATAGTGGTGTGTGATGTGTTTCCATTTCCCCGTTTCCCGTGACAGCAGCTGCAAGGGTGAGTGAGTGTGTGAGTGCGTGGAGCATGCTTGTGGATACTGTGTTTGTGACTCCTTCCCTGCTCCCTCCTGTGGGTCCTTCTCCCTACCCCCTCCTCTGTGAGCAAGCCCTGTCCCCCATTTCTCTGACCTCGGTTCCTGCCCCGGTTCCCCCCCATGGTCACATGCAACTTTCCCTTTGCAATCCCGGTATGAATATACGTGTGGGCGAGGCATGAGGTATGGGCCTTGTTCTGTCCTCTATCTCCACGCCCAATGATGATAGGGGCCTAGTCTCTGTGAGACACCTTGGCCCAATTACTATCCTGACGGGCATCTATCCCAGTGTGTGCAACCTGAGCGGAGGGCTAGGACTCAAGGCGCGTGACCGAGGTGTGGAGTGTGTGCTTTTCTCTTCCCCCACTGACAGATTCACCAGCATTTATCTTTTTCCCTGCATGGGGATTATGGACCTTGCCAGAGAGACAGCGGAGCTCGTTCAAGTTGTCCGCTCTCTGGTCCTGGCGGTCAAGGACCTCCAGGACAAACACCGGGAATTGGCGATGGTGGTGGCCCGGGGGGTCGCCCCCTGCCAGGGCCACTGTGGATGCGGAGGCTGCTGGGGGAGCTCCTCCGGCTCTGGTTGTGGTGCCCCCGGCCCCGGTTATGGCACCCCCTGTCCCAGTCGCAGTCCGGGTTCCACAGGAGCCGAGGGGACCCCGAGTGGATAAGTTTACTGGGGATCGTAAGACCTTTCAGGGGTTCCTGACCTTGTGCAAACGTATCTTTACCCTGCAACCTGCCACCTATGCTACTGACGCCCTTAAGGTATTATTATTATTATTATTATTATTATTAACAAACATTTATATAGCGCAAGCAGTGTACCTGGCACTTTACAAAGTAATACAATAGACACGGTCCCTGCCCCTAGGGCTTACAATCTGAGAGATAGGAGCTGGGGAAGAGACTTAGGAAGGGGAACAGAGAGAGAGACAAGGGGTCTAACATTCATGAAGATGCGAGGTCTCAAGTGCACGTACTTGGCTTAGTTACGATGAGAATGACAGCAGGCAGGTCCATGTTGCAAGGATAAGGGTAAACCGATCGTAGGTATAGGAATAGTGGCTCAGCAGGATAAAGAGTCAGACAGAGCAGAGCGAAAGAGGTGAGTTTTAAGGAGAGATTTGAAGGTATGAAGGGAGGGGGCAAGGCGGATGTGGACAGGGAGGGAGTTCCAGGCATGGGGGGCAGCAAGTGAGAAGGGACGAAGGCGCTTAGGGGAGCAGGGAAGGCGTGGAAGGGTGAGAGAAGGGACAGAGGAGGAGCGAAGTGCACGGGCTGGAGTATGGAGGGCGATAAGTGCAGAGAGGTAGGGGGGAGCAAGGTTGTGAAGAGCTTTATAGGTGAAGACTAGGAGCTTGTGCAGGATTCGTTCAGGAAGGGGAAGCCAGTGAAGCGAAGAGAGGAGGGGCTGCACATGGTCGAAGCGACTGGCGAGGTAGATGACCCTGGCAGCAGAGTTTTGGACAGAGATGAGGGGAGAAAGGTGAGACCGGGGAAGGCCAGTGAGAAGGAGGTTACAGTAATCGAGGCGAGAGATGACCAGAGCATGAACAAGAGTTTTGGCAGACGAGACAGAGAGAAAAGGGCGAATCTTAGCAATGTTATGGAGGGAGAAGCGACAGGATTTAGCAACAGAGTCAATGTAGGGTTTAAAAGAAAGGGCTGAGTCAAAGATGAAGCCTAGGCTACGGGCTTGGGGGACAGGCAGGATGGTGACTCCATCAATAGTTATTGACAGTGAGGAAGGAGAGGAAGGATGAGGGGGGAAGATAAGGAGTTCAGTTTTAGCCATGTTGAGTTTGAGTTGACGTTGAGACATCCAGGTAGAGATGTCAGAGAGACAGTTGATGAGACGAGCTTGAACAGAGGGAGAGAGAGAGGGAGTAGAGAGATAGAGTTGAGTGTCATCAGCATAGAGGTGGTATTGGAAGCCATGGGAGGCAATGAGTTTGCCTAAGGATGAGGTATAGATCGAGAAGAGGAGAGGGCCAAGAACAGAGCCTTGAGGAACACCAACTGAGAGGGGGAAGGAGGAGGAGGCGGAGTTGGAGAGAGACACATTAAAGGAGCGGTCAGAGAGGTAGGAGGAGAACCAGTTATGGACAGAGCCACAAAAGCCAAGGGAGTGAAGGGAATCCAGCAAGAGTGAGTGGTCAACAGTATCGAAGGCAGCAGAGAGATCAAGGAGGACAAGAATGGAATAGAGACGTTTAGATTTAGCCACCAGAAGATCGTTGGTGATCTTAGCGAGAGCAGTTTCAGTAGAATGAAGGGGGCGGAAGCCAGATTGGAGGGGGTCAAGGGAGGAGTTGGAGGATAGGAAGTCAAGGCAGCGGGAGTAGACAACACGGTACTGTTCATTATAGGCAAATGGGGGGGGGGGTTTGCTCTTGAGTAGGCCACTACCCTACTGAAGGGGAACAGTCCCCTCCTGACTAATTATGCAGACTTTCTGATGGAATTCACCTTCCTCCTCGACCACCCTCATCGCATGAAGGATGCAGAGACCGCTATCATGTCCCTTAAGCAGACTAAAGGTGGCCTCAGTGAGTACATCATGCAATTTCAACAGTTAGCCCTGGAGTTGCAGTGGCCAAATGACGTCTTAAAGGTGATGTTCTGCCAAAGCCTCATGAATGAGGTGAAGAGCCAACTTGCCCTTACCACCTTACCAGAAACCTGGGAGAAGCTAGCCAACCTGACCTTACAGATCAAGGATCGGCTGGCAGAATGACATTGTGAGCGTACGCAGGAACCCCGCCTCTTTCTGCCTTGACTGCTGCTCCTGGCTGCAGTGCCTCCTGTAAGTATGAAAGGCAAGATAGTGACCCAGAACCTATGCAACTGGGGGCTTTGAGGCCTCCCCTTTTCTGCTGAGGAATGGGACTGGAGGCGACGAACCAGGGCATGTTTTTATTGCGGGGATCCAACCCACTTTATCAATGAATGTCTGCCGCTCCCCTCAGAAGCAAGGAGATCGGAAAACAACAAGAGCTGGAGTGGGCAGGGGCTGTCCCAGCCATAAGATGAATCCCCTTCACTACTGGACCCCTGCAGAGACATCTTCGAGTGCTTGTGACCCTTAACATCAGGCCACAGGACTCTCAGGTGGTCTGGGCCCTTAGTGACTCCAGCACATCTGGGAACTTCATCGATGAAGCCCTCGTTCGATCCTGCAACATCCCAGCAACAAGGAAAGAACAGCCTGAAGTAGTGCAATCAATAGAAAGCTCCCCTTTGGTATCCGAACCAGTCACCCTTCAGACCTGTTCCATACAGTGCAGTATCGGGAGCCACCAGGCACAACTAGCTTTAGATATTGTGTGCACCCCCTTTTTCATCATGGTATTAGAACTTCCCTGGTTAGGAATCCACGTTCCACAGATTAGGTGGACTACAAGGCAATTGTCCTTTGCCTCGCCATATTGCCAGCAGGCCATTCCCATGCTTGTCAGAACCTTGGGGGCCAGCACCATCGTGGAACTTATCCCCCCATGGCTACCTAAGGAAGATCACGACTTCATTGATGTATTCAGTAAAACACAAGCGGCTACCCTACCACCACATCGACCCTACGATTGTCCCATTGACTTGATTCCCAGATCAGAACCCTCCTTCAGTTGCATTTACGCCCTCACAGCCCCAGAACTTGCGGCCTTACGACAGTACCTCAATGAAAACCTCCAGAGCGGCACCATCCGTCACTCTTGTTCCCCCACCGGGCCCCCCAACTTTTTCGTGTCAAAGAAGGATGGAGCCCTACTGCCTTGTATCAACTACTGGGGACTCAACAAGATCACAGTCAAGAATCGGTACGCTCTTCCTTTAATCCTTGAATTCTTGAATCGCTTGCAAGGAGCATGCATCTACGCCAAGCTGGACCTATGAGGGACCTACAATCTGGTGCGTATGGAAAAAAGGGATGAATGGAAGACCACTTTCCGGACTCACTACGGACATTATGAGTACTGTGTTATGCTGTTTGGCCTTGCCAATGTTCTCACCACATTCCAGCATTTTATCAATGACATTTTTCGAGATCTTCTGGACATTTTCGTCATAGTCTATTTGGACGACATCCTGATCTACTCAACATCGATACCACAACACATCAAATACGTTCAACAAGTGTTGCAATGACTATGTGACCACTGTTTGTATTGTAAAGGCAAGAAATGCGCATTCCACCTCACCACCATCGATTTCCTCTGGTTTGTGATTGACCCTACCGGAATAAAAATGGACATTCAAAAGGTTGAGGCCCTCCTGCGATGGCCCCCACCCAAAACTGTGAAAGCTCTGCAGCACTTTCTTGGTAGTACTAACTATTATAGACAATACATCCCCAATTATGCAGAAATTACCACCCCCCTGACATGTCTTCTGAAGAAGAACCAGGTGTTCACATGGGGCCTGGAACAACAGCACAGCTTTACCTATCTCAAGCACGCTTTCACATCAGCCCCACTTCTCCAACACCCTTCCTTTGAGAAACCCTTCCACATTGAGTCAGATGCTTCCAGTGGGGCATTAGGAGCGGTTCTCTTGCAAGAAGACTTTACAGCCAGACAGTTGCTGCCCCGTGCATATTATTCTCGCCAATTAACACCAGCGGTACGCAACTATACGATCTTCAATCGGGAACTCTTAGCCATTAAGGCCGCCTTTGCCACATGGTGACATTACCTAGAAGGAGCTAAACACGCTGTTACCATGATCACCGACCATAAGAATGTAATGTTTCTTCAAACCGTGCAGATTACCAGTGCCCAACATGCACGCTGGACATTGTTTTTGCACATTTTTCCTTTGTAGTACAATATCGCCCAGGATGCCTAAACGTTCTAGCAGATGCCCTCTCTTGGTACCACGAGGAATGGAATACCGAGGACCATCAGCGTGGCGCCATTTTGGATCCCAAGGTCTTTGCAGCCACCTACGTACAACTTGCCCAGCTCCGTGAAGCCAGTATCAACGACCCTGAATGCCTCCACGATTCATCCTACATGGTTGAGGATGGCTTACGCAAAAGGAATGGCCTTATCATGGTACCTATGTCCTGTCATCCCCAGATCCTCTGGACCCATCACAACACCCCCTTAGTGGGGCATCCCGGATAACACCGGACATGCCAACTCCTTCATCGGACCTTTTGGTGGCCCTCCCTAACTGCGGACATACAGCAATACATAAATGCCTGCAGCACATGCGCCCAAACCAAAATACCTCGACAAGCCCCTCTGGGATTGCTTCAACTGGCAGTGGCAGCGGCGAGAGGAGCAGGGCCAGACTGGGCCCCACTAGGACTAAGAGGACCAGGTGTCCAGGGGAGGGGAGAAGGACCAAGCAGAAAGGAAACATCTCAAGGCAGAAATGAGACCTTGGATGTCCCTTCCAAACCTATGGTTCTAAGGGTCAAAGTGGGAGCATCCATGGAGCATCAAGCGCCCGTGTTCCGGGTCTAGCGGGTGCTGAGATGGTTAGCGACAGCGGCAGAAATGAGCGGGCTGGTGGTGATGAGATCGGTGGTAGTAGGCCCTGGAGAAGTTTTCTGAGTCAGGGGAGGAAATTGGTGATGGACTTGGGGGTTGGTTGTGCTTAACCACCCCCATTTTTGGGGAGACAATGTAGGGGGGTATGGGGCTCAATCCCCCCATTGCAGGATCTGGCACTGGGGTAATTAGTATTTGGACAGAAGGGGAGGGATATGTGTTTTTGTTTAGGAGAGGGCTCTCCCCCCTGGTGAAAGCAGAGGGGTTGAGGTGGAGAAGGGACCTCCCCCTGGTGGCAACAGGGTGGAGGTGTGAAGTGGTAGTGCAGGGCCTCTGATATTGTCTGCGTGTATTTATAAGAGGACTGCTGGATTGAAGGATGATATATTAGCTGTTGTTGGGAGGGTTGTATTCTATTGTACAGTTATATAGGGTTGATGTTTTGGGGGGTGGTCATGTTGAAATTGTAATGATTTTATGCTGCTGTATTATGCTTATTATGTATTTTTATGTATTATGATAACTATATGTGAGCCGCCTTGAGTCATTCTCGAATGAGAGAGTGCGGGATATAAATTAAAAATGAAATGAAACTGTCCAGTGTCCACTCTTCTCCAAGGGCCATGGCAACAAGTGGGGACTGATTTTATTGTAGAGCTTCCCCTCTAGGGCATACAACACTATCCTTGTTGTGGTCGACCACTTTTCAAAAATGGCACACTTCGTGGCCTGCAAGGGCCTGCCCTCCGCACACCGCTTCTCTTTATATGACATGTTGTGAAACTTCACGGGTGACCCCTTGAAATTATATCTGATCGTGGTACCCAGTTTGTCTCGTGCTTTTGGAAGGCCCTTTTTTTGGAACGCCGTCCGAGCAGGGGAGGGGGAGCCAGCCCACAGCGGCCGGAGAGGGGGAGCCGGATAACAACTCACAGGTACATTGTCCCTGAACAGGAGAGCAGCCACACATCAGCATCCCCCACCACCAGGTAAATCAGGCAGGTCATGGAAGAGGTCCCCCTGACAGTCAGGTAAAACAGCAGAACGTCTCAGAGATGGGCTGCGGGAGGGAACAGAGCATCCCCCGAGCACCCCACAGGGGCACAGTGTAAGGACCCTGGCGCGTAGGCCGGGGCGCTCGCAAGGGAAAACCCCCCGGCGGGCCTAGACTAAGCCCCAGGACGAATGGCCCCTGCCCCCATCGGGGCCGCAGAGGCAGGAAGCCTCGGAGGCCCCGCTGACTGAGGAGACTGAGCTGCGCCCATTGGCCATGCCCCCGATGCCGGCGCGCGTTCGGGGGATTCCCCCGCCCTGGTGCGATGCTTGGAACGTCTGAGAGCACGCACAGGGGCGGGGCTTGCAGCATATTAACCAGTGCCGCCGAGACAGCGGCGCTGGTGATTCTTGAGAGACCGGCCCCCATTGCTGTTGCTTGTGTGCGTTGCTGAAGAAGCGGACTTGCATTCTTGGATTTGGTGTGCGTGGACTTCCCTCCCCTGGATACCCGACGACTGCTAGTGCGAGAGACTGTGGTGCAAGTTAAGTGCGTGTTCCCTGGGTGCTCTTCCCCCTTCCCGGGGTTGCTTCCTTCCCCTCAGTGTGAGTGCCCTCTTTCCCCCCTACCCTATTGGGGTTCCCCATCCCACTCCCCTGGCACCAGACCTCACCGTGTCCCTTCCCCACCTTGACGCCTTGATTTTGTGTGTGCAGGAGTGCCAGGGTGCACCTCGGCTTCCCAGTTTCACTCAGCCCTATGATGATAGGGGTCCATTCTCTTTAATTAGAGGTTACGACCCACACACTATCCTGACGGGCATTTTTCCTGTAGGGCGCGTGCCCCTTACCCTGGGAATAGACCGTGGTCGCGACTGCCTTGGTGTGAGTGTTGTCCCAAATCCCCCCTCCCTGGTCACACACAGCCAGATGACAGCTGACAACATTGCATTCTCCCCCACAGGTGAGCACCAGCTCCATAGCCACCACATCCTCCAAGCAGGCCCCAGAATGTCAGGTGGACCAGCCCCCCACAGATGGACCCCTCAAGGGGAGGCAGTGGGAAGATGATGAGATTAAAGCCTTCATATGTCTGTGGGGGGAACAGAAGGTCTAGACTGACCTTGTGAGATCCTTCAGAAACACAACCATATATGAAGGTATCTCCCAGGAAATGAAGCACCTGGAGTACATCAGGGACAGGCAAAGGACTTGGGGTCTGGATACAAACATATCCATGACAACAATGTCAAGTCCAACTGAACCCAGCGCACAATTCCATACTACAAGGAGCTAGATCAGTTCCTCTGTGTGAATGGGGAGATTGTGGCCTCCCACGTACATGGGTCCACCTTTGCCATGGACAGAAAGCTGGTGNTTCTCTTTAATTAGAGGCTACGACCCACACACTATCCTGACAGGCATTTTTCCTGTAGGGCGCGTGCCCCTTACCCTGGGAATAGACCGTGGTCGTGACTGCCTTGGTGTGAGTGTTGTCCCAAATCCCCCCTCCCTGGTCACAAATCACCAGCCCTTAACTGGCCCTAGCACGGGCTTGAGTAGTATGGACGTAGCCGAAGAGGTTAAACAATTAGTGCGAGCTGTGCAATCCCTAGCTATGGAGGTCAAGGACCTCAAGGACAAGCAGGGACAAATAGCTACCGCAGTGACCCAGATTCAAGGGGCTGCCGCCCCCATGCCAACCCGACCGGTAGCAGTAGCTGCGCCCCCGGTCCCGGGGGGCACCCCCGTCGGCGCCTCCCCCCGGGAGCCTAAGGCCCCCCAGGTAGAAAATTTTTCAGGGGATCGGAGGGCGTTTCAGGGATTTTTGGCCCTGTGTCGCCTAACGTTCACGCTGCAACCCAATACGTATAACACTGACAAAATCAAGGTAGCTTTTATTATTGGAAATCTGGGGGGTACCGCCCTGGAGTGGACTACAACCTTGTTAAAAGGGAATAGCCCATTGTTGGAGGCTTATGAGGAGTTTCTGAAGGAATTTACATTCCTATTTGATCATCCGCATCGCACTCAGGATGCAGAAACATTGATTATGTCCCTGCGACAGAGTAAAGGGAATATGTTAGTTTATGTGACGTGTTTCCAACAATTAGCCTTGGAACTGCAATGGCCCAATAATGTTCTGAGAGTAATGTTCCGCAAGGAGTTATGCGATTAAATTAAAGACCAGCTGACCCTTGTGGCCCTACCCGACACTTGGGAAGCTATCGCTCATTTAGCGTTACAAATTGAGGAAAGGTTGGCCGAGCGGAAACGAGAGCGCCGTCAAGACGCCAGACCATTCGTCAATAGGATGTTTCCCCTCCCAGGAACGCCCAAACCCCCAGAACCGGAGCCTATGCAATTAGGGGCGTCTCGAGGTCCCTTGACAAAGGAGGAGCGTGAGCGCCGGCGGGCCACGCGCTCGTGCTTCTATTGTGGGGAACCCTCGCATTTCATAGGGGAATGCCCTGCGCTACCACTGCAGCTCCGGGACCCGGGAAACGCCCAGAACCGAGACGGGCAGGGGCCGTTTCGGTTCTAAGTGGTTCCCAAAGCCCCGCCATAGCGCCCAGACTGGACCTTCATTTTCAAGTACCCGTTACCCTTTCCTTATCCCCCCACAGTTCCCTAGTGACCTGGGCACTCATAGATTCTGGGGCGTCAGGGAACTTTATGGACCGGGACTTCGCCTTTGTTAAAGGGTTCCCCACTCAGCCCAAGAAGATTCCGGAATCAATCTACTCCATTGATGGCTCCCCCTTAGTGTACGGGCCAATAACTAGGGCCATCTCCCCAGTACGATGCGATATCAGGACTCACTCTGAGCTTATCATCTTTGACGTTGTATGCACCCCCCTGTTTTGGGTAGTCCTAGGATCCTCGTGGCTCCGGGCTCACGACCCTCACATTGTCTGGTCCAAGAAAACCATTCAGTTTCTGGCTCCCCAGTGCACACAGGGATGCCTGCAGCTTGGCCCACGGGCACAGGGGTGCACCACACACGCCACTCCTCTACCCATGGAGACGGAAGAGATAGAGCCTCTCCCGGAGGAATACCTAGACTACCAAGACATGTTTAGTAAAGTGCGGGCATCGGAACTTCCCCCTCATCACCCCTATGACTGCCCTATTGACTTGCTTCCTGGAACGGAACCTCCTTTTGGGCGAATTTATGCTCTAGCTGAGCCTGAACTGCAAGCGCTGTGCCAATATTTGGAAGACAGCCTGCGCCAAGGCTTTATTTGTCATTCTAGTTCCCCCGCAGGAGCCCCAATCTTTTTTGTGGCGAAGAAAGACGGGGGGCTCCGACCGTGTGTGAACTTTCGGGGACTTAACAGCATTACAGTCAAGAATCGATACCCCTTACCCCTAATCCCCGAGTTACTGGACCGACTCCAAGGCGCTCAAATCTTTACCAAGCTCGACCTACGAGGAGCGTGCAACTTATTGCGGGTGCGTCCAGGAGATGAATGGAAGACTGCCTTCCGCACATGCTATGGATTATTTGAATATCGCGTGATGCCGTTCGGCCTTGCTAACGCACCTGCAGCCTTCCAACACTTCATCAACAATATTTTCCGAGACATCCTAGATGTGTATGTCATCGCATATCTGGATGATATCCTCATTTATTCATCCACCAAGGAACAACATGTACAACATGTGAGGGAAGTCCTACATCGTCTACGGGTGCATAGGCTTTACTGCAAAAGAGAAAAATGTTTGTTTCATATTACAACGGTTAGTTTTTTAGGCTTCATTATCAGTCCCACTGGGGTCATGATGGACCCTCAAAAGGTCGAAGCTTTGCAACGATGGCCGCCGCCAAAGGCGGTGAAACCCCTGCAACGATTTTTGGGGAGTACGAATTATTATAGGCAGTATATCCCTAACTACGCTGAAATTACTGCCCCACTCACACAATTATTGAAAAAGAACGCTCCATACCAATGGGGGACGGACCAACAATTTAGCTTTAACTTCTTAAAGAAGGCCTTTATGTCCGCCCCTCTACTACAACATCCCGATTTTATGAAGCCATTTCACGTAGAGGCCGATGCCTCAGGGCAATCTCTTGGAGCCGTGTTACTGCAAGCCACGTCGAACACCGAGGTGTTGTTACCGTGTGCGTATTACTCCCGGCAATTGACGCTGGCGGAACGCAACTATAACATTCTCGATCGGGAACTTCTTGCAATCAAGGTAGCCTTTGAAGTTTGGCGCCATTACCGGTCACCCGGTTACGGTAATTACTGACCATAAAAACCTGACCTTTTTGCAAACGGCACACATCTCCAACGCCCGCCATGCACGTTGGGCCTTGTTCTTCGCCCGCTTCGACTTTCGAATAAAGTATCGACCCGGGCGTTTGCATGTCCTCGCTGACGCATTGTCTCGGTATCATGAGGAACGGCCAGCCCAGCCCCGCGTCCAGGCCCACATCTTGGATAAGAAAACCTTTGCGGATACCTACATGTCCCTTGCAGACCTCCACCAAGCCTCCTCTTCGGAACTCCCCACTCCCAAGGACCCTGAAGTTACCATCCAAGATGAGATTCATATTCGGAAGGGACTCATAGTGCCCCCTTCATGTCAAGCGCACATCCTCTGGGCCCATCATGAAGCTCCCACTGCCGGACATCCTGGCATCAAGAGAACTCGACAGCTAATCCAGAGGACCTTTTGGTGGCCGACACTGAGCCAAGATGTCGAGCAACACGTTACCAGTTGTGCCACCTGTGCCCAAATCAAGGTCCCCCGCCACAGTCCGGCGGGTCTGCTCCAACTCTGTCCAGTCCCGGCAGGGCCGTGGCAACGGGTAGGACTGGATTTTATTGTAGAGTTTCCGCCATCTCACCAATATACAACTATATTGGTCGTAGTGGACCATTCCTCTAAGGCTGGGCACTTCATTGCGTGTAAAGGCTTGCCCACCGCCAAGAAGACAGCCTTGTTGTTTTTGTGACACGTCCTTAAGCTCCATGGGTGCCCCAAAGAAATAGTCAGTGACCGAGGGACGCAATTTACGTCTCGTTTTTGGAGGGCCCTTTTTCAAGCCCTCCAAGTAACCCTGAACCCCACAACGGCATACCACCCTCAAGCCAACGGCCAAGTGGAGCGAGTAAATCAAAATCTAGAACAGTATCTGCGTTGTTACATGAATTACTTGCAGGACGACTGGTATCGATGACTCCCCTTGGTGGAGTTCACCTATAACAATGCCCCAAACGCGTCCCTTGGAACTTCACCCTTTTTCGTAACATACGGGTATCACCCGCAGATTGGGACCATAGAAACCCCCTCGCCAGTGGTGCCTGCCGCAGGAACCCTTGTGCAACAGATTCGGGAAGCCCAGACCATAGCTCGACGCGTTCTCCAAGAGGCCCGACAACATTATAAACATCAAGCAGATAAGCACTGACAAGACGCCCGCCCTCTCCGCCCCGGGGACTTAGTGTGGATCGATCGCCGACACTATCCCTCTGCATGTCCCTCAGCCAAATTAGACGCGAAATACTATCCTATAGTGCGACGAGTCAATGACGTCACGTACACAGTCCAGCTCCCTTCCCATGTACGCATTCACCCCACCTTCCATATCTCCCTCCTGAAGACAACATGCCCCATTCGCCCCTTACAGCTTCTCCTGTCCCCGGGCCCATCTGCAGGCCCAGAATATGAAGTTCGTGCCATCTTGGATTCCCGCATTCTGTGCGGCAGGCTTCAATACTTAGTCGACTGGGTCGGGTACGGCCCCGATGACCGCTCCTGGGAGCCCGCTGCACAGGTTTCTGCACCACGATTGCTATGGGCCTATCATTTACGCCATCCATCTCGGCCAGGTCCCTCCCAGGCCGCCTCAAGGCGACCTCGAGGGGGGGATATTGTAAGGACCCTGGCGCGTAGGCCGGGGCGCTTGCAAGGGAAAACCCCCCAGCTGGCCCAGACTAAGCCCCAGGACGAACGGCCCCTGCCCCCATCGGGGCCGCAGAGGCAGGAAGCCTCGGAGGCCCCGCTGACTGAGGAGACTGAGCTGCGCCCATTGGCCACGCCCCCGACGCCGGCGCGCATTTGGGGGATTCCCCCGCCCCTGGTGCGATGCTTGGAATGTCTGAGAGCACGCACAGGGGCGGGGCTTGCAGCATATTAACCAGCGCCGCCGAGACAGCGGCGCTGGTGATTCTTGAGAGACCGGCCCCCATTGCTGTTGCTTGTGTGCGTTGCTGAAGAAGCGGACTTGCATTCTTGGATTTGGTGTGCGTGGACTTCCCTCCCCTGGATACCCGACGACTGCTAGTGCGAGAGACTGTGGTGCAAGTTAAGTGCGTGTTCCCTGGGTGCTCTTCCCCCTTCCCGGGGTTGCTTCCTTCCCCTCAGTGTGAGTGCCCTCTTTCCCCCCTACCCTATTGGGGTTCCCCATCCCACTCCCCTGGCACCAGACCTCACCGTGTCCCTTCCCCACCTTGACGCCTTGATTTTGTGTGTGCAGGAGTGCCAGGGTGCACCTCGGCTTCCCAGTTTCACTCAGCCCTATGATGATAGGGGTCCATTCTCTTTAATTAGAGGTTACGACCCACACACTATCCTGACGGGCATTTTTCCTGTAGGGCGCGTGCCCCTTACCCTGGGAATAGACCGTGGTCGCGACTGCCTTGGTGTGAGTGTTGTCCCAAATCCCCCCTCCCTGGTCACACACAGCCAGATGACAGCTGACAACATTGCATTCTCCCCCACAGGTGAGCACCAGCTCCATAGCCACCACATCCTCCAAGCAGGCCCCAGAATGTCAGGTGGACCAGCCCCCCACAGATGGACCCCTCAAGGGGAGGCAGTGGGAAGATGATGAGATTAAAGCCTTCATATGTCTGTGGGGGGAACAGAAGGTCTAGACTGACCTTGTGAGATCCTTCAGAAACACAACCATATATGAAGGTATCTCCCAGGAAATGAAGCACCTGGAGTACATCAGGGACAGGCAAAGGACTTGGGGTCTGGATACAAACATATCCATGACAACAATGTCAAGTCCAACTGAACCCAGCGCACAATTCCATACTACAAGGAGCTAGATCAGTTCCTCTGTGTGAATGGGGAGATTGTGGCCTCCCACGTACATGGGTCCACCTTTGCCATGGACAGAAAGCTGGTGGAGGAGGACCCCCCACAACCCCTAAGCAAGGGGAACTCGCTGTACCTGGCGAGGGCACCCAACAAGTGGGAGGCAACCACGCCCCTGTCCAACAGGTGGAGGTGGCATTCCTGGATAAGAACACCAACCGCCTCATCCTCCATGTGCACCCCCCCAAATCACAGGAACATCAGGGACAGGGGGCGCACATGGAGCAGGAAGATGCCAGGGATGCCCCCCAGGAGGAGGAACACATAGATCCAGGTAAGATACAGTCCCCATGACAGGGGTGTGGGGGAGAGCGGGCAGGAAAGGGCCACCCCTAGGAGGGATAGACGGGTGAACTAATACACTTCATGAACCCCTCCGCAGGTCAAGGGGCCCTGGAGGTGGAGGAGCAGGTGGTGGATAGGGCTGTAGTGGTATGCCGCCATGGCAGCTGTTACCGACAGAAACCCCTATTCCACA
>QEPC01007835.1:370902-407358 GCA_003113815.1 Sphenodon punctatus | reverse complement strand
TACAAAACTGAAATGAAACCTAAATCAATCTAATCCTACTCTAAATAAATCCAAAAACAGGGGAAGGGAATCAGGGATGGAATATATACAGGGAGAAGGGGAGGATTCAATGGAGAGTAGGGAGAAAGAACACAAGGAGAGTTAAAAAATAAAAACAACACCTAAATCTATCTAATAAAATCTAAATAAATGAAACTAGGGAGGTAAATGTGTGGGATGGGTGAAATAGGAGGAGGATGGAAATGGATTAGGCATAGGAAGGAACACAAACTGCTCAGAGAGGGAGACGTCTGAAAACGCCTGCTGTCAAGAACAGTGGCTAGCTCAGAAGGTGTTGGAAGGGGGGAGGGCAATGACTTTTGTTACTTGCTGCACCCGCCTTACCACAAGCCCCATTGGCTCCGTGCAGCCTAGCCCCATGTCCCCCATTTCCAATCACATACTGCGAAGCCAGTGGTCTGAGGAAAAAAGTGATGGTGATTGGGCAGGCTGGCTGCTACTCCAAGCCTCTCCACCCCTGGTGCCTCAAAGTCTTCTCCTCAGCTGCCCCCCCCCCCGGGCCTGCCAGTCGTTTTTCCCGCCTGAACTCATCTGAACTCATCCAAACAGTGCCGAACTGTTCGGTCGTTTTCGAGTTCGGATTGAGTTCAGTTTGGGGTCAGGTTCGGTTGTTCGGTTCGGTCGTCCAAACGGACCGAGTTCGGTCCGAACTCCAAATATCCAAACCGCATTCACACATCCCTATGTCCTTTTTGTTTTGTCCTTTTTGTTTTGAGATGGACAGACCAGAATTGCACACAATAGTCAAGGTGTGGGTGCACCATGAATGTATATAGCAACATTATGATACTCTCTTTTATTTTCTATCCAGTTCCTTATAATTTCGAACATTTTGTTTTCCTTTTTGACTGATGCCTTACACTGAGATGATGTTTACAATTAACTATTCACAATGCCTCCAAGTTCCTTCTTCCAGAGAGGTAACACCTAATTTAGAACCCAACATTGTGCATGTATAATTAAGATTATTTTTTCCTGCATGCATCGCTTTGCACTTATCAACACTGAATTTCACCTTCTGTTTTATTTCCCAGTCTCCAAGGCATAGGAGATCTGTAACTCTGTACGCTCTGTTTTCAGATGTCACTAGTCTACCTCATAGCAACATGTGACCAGGCCCATTGAGAGAAATTTGGAGCCCTAGTACCTGTTGGTAGCTGGGGGAAACCTACTTCCTATCCACTCATCATATATTTTGAAATCAGTTTCTGGAGATTGTGCTAGTACTTTATTTACACAGATGTTACTGCCAATAATTATTTTACTCATATTTTAATGTATATCAAGAAAGATTATTTTAGTCCCCCTCTCCTCTGAACTTGGGTGCCTGAAACAATTGTACCTCCATTCACCCTCTCTCATCAGGTCTGGCCATGGCAGTATGTGCAAGAGGATGTGATTGTTGCAGATTAGCTCAGGATCCATGTAACATTCCACAGATTTTAAGGCTTGTTTAAACAGCTAGATCAGTTTTTGTTTAGATTAAAATGGGCTCTTTTTTTGTTGCTGTTGTTACGATAACCTCCTTGTAGCGAGACAAGCTGCTCATTTACCTGTTAATAAGCGAAATGTGGAGTAGGCGCCTAGATCAGACACTTGTGAACTGAAAGCTCCTTTGCTTGAGGAAACAGTGATCCCAAGTCCCTTGCAATTAGATCTAGTCCGAGCCAAACTATACTTGTTTGCAGATCGATGAAAACAGAATTCTGTCCTGTCCAATAAATATGCCACACTTTTAAATCTGCAAGGAAAGACATGAATGGGTGAATTTATAGGCAACTGGACACATCAGCACCAATTGTGCAAACAAAAGAAAGCACTTGTAGTAATGTTTGTGAGAAAATTAATTTAAAAATCATAGAATATTGACTCTTCCCACATGTCCCTGTATATCTGAGCAAAGGCAGTGTACAGTTTGGCCCTGGAGAAACACTCGTAGGCTTCAGTGTTCGAGTGATGAATACAGTGTATCAGGACCAGCCTTAGAATTTGCCGAGCCCAAGGTGAAAATAAAATGCAGGGCCCCCATAACCTCACTCCTTTTACAATTGGCAGTCTGGTGTTTGCTTATAAAAACAAAGAAGTGGCATAGGTTTTCTCTCTCTCTCTCTCTCTCTCTCTCTCTCTCACACACACACACACACACACACACACACACACACACACACACATGCTTTCCTACATGCACACACACAAGCTCTCTCTCTCCCTTTCACACATATAGGTTCTATTCTGTCCCCTCCTCTGTTCAACATGTATATGCAGCTGCTGGGTGAGATCATGAGAGGGTTTTGGGTTCAGTGTCATCAGCTCTACCTCTCTTTTTCATAAGACCCAGCCAGTCCGGCAGGCTCGTTGCTTACCCGGTGTTTGGCAGCTGTGGGGGACTGGATGAGGACGAGCTGTCTGAAGCTGAATCCTGACAAGATGGAGGTGATGCTGGTGGGGAGGGCTGGGAGGTAGAGGTCCCCATCATTGATGGGGTTTGTCCTTCCCTGGTTCCTCAGGTTCATAGTCTGGGAGTGCTCCTCGATTCGCAGCTCCGTCTGGATATTCAGGTGGCGGCTGCGGCAAGGAGTTCCTTTGGCCAGTTACATCTGGTATGGTGGCTTTGGCTGTATATTTTAGACTCGGACCTCGCCACCATTGTCCATGCCTTCATCACCTCAAGATTGGACTACTGTAACGTGCTCTATGTGGGGTTCCACTTGGTGATGGTCTGGAGACTGCAGCTAGTGCAGAATGTGGTGGCCTGTCTCCTTAAGGAAACAGGTCACCGTGAGCATATAACACCTGTACTTTGACTGCACTAGCTGCCTATAGTCTTCCAGGTTCATTTCAAGGTGTTGTTTCTTACCTATAAAGCCCTAAACGGTCTGGGCCCAGCCTATCTGTAGGACTGTCTCACTCCCCAGGTTCTGGATTGTCCCCTGTGGTCGGCCAGGGATACTCTGTTGGAGGTTCCCCATGTGCGGTGGTGGACCACGTTTGAGAGGGCGTTCTCGGCGGCAACACTGCAGCTGTGGAACTCCCTGCTGGTTGAGGTCCATTTATCCATGGATCTCCCCTCCTTCAGACGCCATTGTAAAACCTGTCTGTTTTGCCAGCTTTTGGCGGGGGAGATGGGTAGTGGAAGCGGAGGGTTAGGGTTGTTTTTATGTTTCTTATGAACTCTTCCTTGTTGGTTTTACTGATGTTTTTATATTTTTTGTATTTTGTTATTTATTCGAATGTTTGTTTTTATTGTTATTTTTATTGCGAGCCACCCTGAGCTGCCAGAGGCAGGAGGGGGCGGCATAGAAAGTCACAGATAAATAAATAAATAAATAAATAAAAGATAGCCTCCCCTCCACCTCTCTCCCTCTCTCTCTCTGGGTGTTTTTCCACAGACACTTCATCGAGGTCTTTCAAATGCACTTTTTAAAATAATGTGCAAGCCGCGATTCCAATGATGGCTGGTGACTTCCATCTCGTCTAACCCTGCCCCCTCCCCGTGAGACTTTTCTCAAAGTACGTTTTTCAACATGCTAGATCCTGCCACTCATCTAAAAGCGGCATCAGGAGAAAAATTATTCCAGAATCGTTATCTAGGGATTACAAGTGGTACATGTTTTACATGGACATTTCTATCCCGGATTGAAATCCATCTTGGGATAAGTCAGTAAACAGCATATTGCTCTTATCCCGGTTTGAGAATATCTGGGATGAATAACAATCCCGTGGTGCTTTTCTTATGTGCTCAGCGC
Source organism: Sphenodon punctatus (assembly GCA_003113815.1). Lineage (NCBI taxonomy): Eukaryota > Metazoa > Chordata > Lepidosauria > Sphenodontia > Sphenodontidae > Sphenodon > Sphenodon punctatus. The sequence continues at coordinate 403,552 of QEPC01007835.1, read as the reverse complement.
ACTTATTTCTGGGAATGAAGAAAATCTGATTTTCTTCATTTCTTTTCTGATTTCTGAGTTGAAGAAAATGGAGACTCATCCATTTTTTTCTGTGGAAATTTAAAGTTGGCACTCCGCAATGTATTGATGAAAGATGACAGAGGTAATACTATCACCGCACAGACATGTGCTACTAGATACCATAAAGGCAGAACTTCATAGAGAAGATGTCAGCACTTGTCATAACACTCTGTGATACTAATCCCAGGATAGTTGACTATGCTGGGATAGTTGTTTAGACAGACAGACCTAATCCCAGTATTATTTAATAACCGGATTTTACAAAACCTCAAAACAGAGGTTTTGTAATCCCAGAGTTTTTCAGTGATCCTGGGATTATAATCACTGAATGCTGCATTTAGACAAACCTGTTATCCTGGTACCAATGATCTAATCCCGGGATAAGTGTCTGTGTAAAAATACTCACTCTCTCTCTCTCACACACACACACACACACACACAGAATGGGGAGACAGGAATTAGTGGTTTACTGAAAGTGAGGGGATTGGGCACAGTATCAGGGCTGGGCCTTGAACCCATGGCGTGCTGGATAGGCTTTCCAGAACCCTGCGCCACCTGGTGGGTTTGTGGGGGTGTTGGGTTTTCCCCCTTCTGTCTCCTTTGTGTGCTTGCTCCCTGTGTGTCATGCCCCCTCCCAGCTGTAGCCAGTTGCTCTAGTCCTGCCTCCCAGCTTCCTGATTGGCCACAGGAAATATTTAAGCCTTGGTGTGGCCACAGGAAGCTGGTGGAGCAATGTCTCTTACTCCCTTCCCATTCTTGTCTGTTGTGTTTGAGGAATACTTGTGTTGTGTGTGTGATTCCTGTGTGTGCCCCCTCTGCATGTGGTAAGACTGTGTTTTGTGCCCCCTGTCTTCCTCTTGTATGTTCTCCATAAGGTGAGTGTTCATCCTGCCCCTTCCGTTGGCCTTGCGTTCAGGGCTTGGCTATCCCCTCCCCAAGGGTATGCCCTAGGCTTGTTTGTTCCCCCTTCTCTTGTGCGTGTTCCATGCCTGTTGGTTCCCCGTGTCTTGTATGTGTGTTCCGTGCCTGTTGGTCCCCCTTGTCTTGTGTGTGCCCCATGTTTTCTGTCCCCTTGCTCTGTGTGAGCCTATGCTTCGTTCCTTCCCCCGCGCTCCGTGTGAGCCTATGCTTAGTTTCCCCCTGGCTTCCAGGGTACTGGTTAACCCGCCAACTTCCCTGCGGTGGGTTCCTCCCCTGGCTCTGGACCCTGACCTCGCTGATGAGTCGCATACCTTCTTAGACCAGCGTGCCTGGTAGCGATGCTGAGTGCATAATCTCTCGGGTACAAGAGAACGACTGAGAGGGTTGGGAGGGTTGCCTTGGGGCCACCCTTTCCCCCCCCCCCGTGCCTAGGCCTCGATTCTTCCCACCTTGCTTCTCTCTCTCTGGCTCCGTCCCTTGAAGTCTGATAGCCCTGGCCTTCCTTCCCCCTCCTTGTTTCCCCCACAGCTCCGTACCCCGGAGCCTGACAGACAGGGCCCCCTAGGAACTTGGAAGCAGCTACTCTGGGGCTCTGAGTCACAGGCGATGAGGGGGCTCCGCAGAACTAGCCGGTCTCAAGAGCGCTGGACCCAAGGCTACCAGAACTAGGGATGGGCGACCGCAGTTCGGAAGTTCAGAGTTTGGACCAAACTGTCTGTTTGGTTGACCGAACTGAACTTCCGAACCAAACTCGAGTTTGGTTCAGTCGACCGAACAGACAGAGTTCGGTCCAAACTCTGCACTTCCGAACCACGTTCGCCCATCCCTACTACTCACCCTGTTTAAGGCTGGTCCTGTAGTGTATTGAGGTATTGATATTTGCCTCAAGAGGCTGATGTTTGTCACCACCACAGCAAATGCATGTTCCTTGCAACAGGAAAGAGGCTCGGAAAGGGTTTGGGGATGCATTAATAAACAGCTTGTGCATATGTTGCAATTCAAGCTTACTGCTGTGCTACATTTCAGGAAGTGCTTTGATTGATAGGGCCCAAGGGTTCTATTGTTGCATATGTGTGGATCAAGTAGAGACTATTGTATACAGTGCTTAATTCATGTCCTTGTATCACACATAATTAGTCTTTGTTTCTGCTTTGCATGTCCTGGTCAAAGAACACAGTCAGAATGAGAATATGACAGTGCTTTCATTTTAAATTCATCATTTCAGTTCAGTAGCTTCACTGTTTCTTTCTCGCAGGTTCACATGGGTGGAATGTGGAATACAGGATTGTTTTCTGCTTGTAGACTCCTCTTGCGCAGCCAACTTACCACTCCTGAATAAGAGACTTCATCAGGTTTCAAGTGGAGTCTTAGCTCCTGGCTTCAGCTAGTGAGGTGAGTTTCCAGGAATTCTGTGTTTGCAAGTTTTGAGAGCTTAGGTTTTCTATCGAGGTGAGTTTTGAGGGTCCCTTGTATCTGAACTTATTGGCAAAAGGGGGTTTCAAAGGTCCCTGTTGCTGGCCCTTTAAGATCCAACAGCATAGCACACCCCCTCCCCTCTTAATGGTTAACTGCTGAGATCCCTTAAGGGGACTGAGTGTGCCTGGCCAGGTGGAAAGCAATGTATCTTTAAATCAGGAGAGGGCAGTTCAGAGCAGCTTGTTAAGGAGAGCAAACTGCTCATTTTTTCATGCTAAGATACAACCAGAGGCAAGTTAGCAGAGCCGTAGGGTGTTTTAAAACGAGACGATAGCCCACTAGGTGGGGGTGAACCTACCCATCTATGAGGTTCATTGTGCTAAACCATGTGAGTGGGGGCTGCACAAACCGGTACGGTTGCCACCTGTGGTGGTTTTTTACATGAGCCTCCCTGAGCCTTTTTAAGGGAAGGGCGGAATAAAAAGTTAAATAAGTAAATATATAAATATGCCAAAATGGAAGGATAAGAGGCGGCCTTGCAGAATGCAGGAGAAACCCACTTGTGTACCCTGAAGAAGGTACCTTCCCTCATTATTTTTTTTACTGGACATTTATATTTTGGCCTATGGGAGTATCAGGTAAAAACCACCACAGGTGGCAACTCTAGCAGGGAAGTGAACTTTATTCTCCGGCAAGCAACACAACCACGAGCTAACCTGCCTCTCCTGAGAGGAATTTAAAACAGGAGCTCTTGTGGTTTAATCTATTAATAACCAGTTCAGGGGGTGGGACAGAAAAATCATTACTAATGGCCAAATAAACCAGCCAGGGTTTTTTTGGCCTTTGTTTCCAACCCTGAAATGGCCCTTTCCCAGTCTTTCACATTTCAGGGAGCACACTCCTACTGGGAACATTCAGGGCCGGCCTTAGTATATGCGGGGCCCAGGGCAGGGAACAAAGGCGGGGTCATTTTCTTCCACCGGTGGCAAAGCAGCCAGCGGGCCTAGGGGTGCTCCCCAGCTCAGGGGTTGCTCCTTGGCCCAGTCTAGGAGCGGCACACTACCTGGGCTTGGGGATGGGCGAGGGGAACTCCCCTCCGCCCATCCCCAAGTCTGAGCAGCCATCTGATCACTTACCTGATCCACCGCTGCCACCACTGCCACCGCCATTGCTGGCCTGGGTCCCACGCAGGGCTTGGAGCCTCAGGAGGAGCGGGCACCACAGCAGCAGATTAAATCTGCCACTGCACTGCCCACCGCCACCGGAAGTTCCTCTGCCTCCCCCCTCCCCCACTGCCTGTCACTAGGGATGGGCGAACAGAATGGAGTTCGGAAATTCGGTTCAGTTTGGTTTGAAATTCGAGTTCGGAAATTCAGTTCGGTTCAGTTTAAAATTAGAGTTCGGTTTGGAAGTTCGATTTGGTTGACCGAACAGACCAAATTCGGTCGAATTCCAAACTTCCAAACCAAGTTCGGCCATTCAAAACCAGGTTTTTTTGGTGTGTGTGTGTTGCCACTAGGGATGGGCAAACAGAACGGAGTTCGGAAATTTGGTTCAGCTTTAAATTTGAGTTCGGTTTGGAAGTTTGGTTCGGTTGACCGAGCAGACTCAGTTCGGTCCGAGCTCCGAACTTCCGAATCACGTTCGCCCATCCCTACCTGTCACAGTCTCTGCCAGGGGAAATGAGGGAGAAAGAGGCAAAGGCCCCGCCTCTCCCTCATTTCCCCTGGCCGAAACAGCCAGGCAGTGGAGGGGGCCAGCGGCATGAGGGAGAGGCGGGCCCTCTGCTTCTTCCTCACCTCCGGTGGAAGTGAGGGAGAAGCAGAGACCCTGCCTCTCCCTCACTCCGTGGGTGCCTGCCTCGCTTGTCAGTCTCTCAGCCAGGGGAAATGAGGGAGAGGTGGGGCCTTTGCCTCTCTCTCCCTCATTTCCCCTGGCCGAGACTGTGACAGGCAGCGGGGGGAGGGGGGGAGACAGAGTGTGGGAGAAGCGGGGCCTCTGCCTCTCCCTCACTCCTGCTGGCCCCCTCCACTGTCTGTCAGTTGGAGTCGGTCGGGGGACCCGTGCTTGGGGGTCCCAGCTCCCAGCCACTGTCAGGCTGGGAGCTGGGGGGCCCCGCACCCAGGAGCAGGACCCGGGATGGCTGCCCCAAGCCACCCCATGGTAGGGATGGCCCTGGGAACATTTCCCAGAGTTCAACCTCCCCACCCTTGAATTTAATTTTCAGGGCTGAGCCCTGGCCCTGCCCACACTCATTTGTCCCATTAACCCTTTTATTAATCCTCAAGAGGCCTGCTGCTTGTGTCTTTCTAGACCCCTCCCCAGGAGAGTTGTGCCTCGCAGTAACCTACCCAACCCACCCTCGGGCCTGATTCTAGTAGGATTTAGGGTATCTAAGGGTGATGTGTGCTCACCCACAGTCCACTGTCCCTGAGCTTCCTGACAAGATGAAAGTGCACATTTTCAGGGATCATTGTGCTCGAGCTCTGAGTAGCTCATTAATGGGTGATTTTTCAAGTGCTTTGCTGACTGAAGAAGTGCTCAGATTCTGAGATGGGGAGGAAAGATTAGGGTTGGGTAGGGCATACCCAGAAAACAGTGACAGTAGACACTTCTAGGAGAAATGAATGAAGATGTGGAATATTTCCCTAAACCTCTTGTCTGCTCCAACTAGGGCTGCCACTCCATATATCTTTACTTTGAGATTCTCATTTTGGCCTATGGGAGTCTTGGGGTCAAACTGCAAGAGGTGGTAACCCTAGTTCCAAAGAGTGGCAGCTGGTGGACTTTGAGGCTGGGGGGGAGGGCAGCATTAAAATGTCACACATATGATCAATGGAATAGAACACACAATGAATGGGGGGGGGGGGAGATCAGTGTATGCAGAACGACAAACTACACAATGATGGTGGATGAAATAGTGAGCAAAATGCAAGCCTTTTCCCCCCCTTGTACCCCATAAATTTGGAAATTCCCCCTTGCTCAATCAGAGGGTGTTTTTAGATGAGATGCCACCCCACATGGCCTCCCAGGAGCCATGGAGCTTACCGCCCATCTGAAGGTGGAGTGGGGGGATGCACTCTCCCGTGAGCCACAGAGTACCCGCTCATGGCCACGCATAGAGCACTGCCAGGTGGCCACGGAGCCCCTGCCTGTATGAGCCAGCCATACCAGCAGATTGGTCCATTGTTCATAGGCACTGTGGGTGGGGGACATGGTCTTTGCAAGTCACAAGAACTGGCTGGGAGCACTGGGGAGCCTGGGTTCCCTAGCACTCATGCCAGGAACATATCAATTGCAAAGGCCAGCCCGGTGTGCTTCCCCCACCCCTATGATCCGTGGCAGAGGGAGTGCATGGTTGCTTGCCTCCATGGCCGAGGTAGCCCCTCTGGGAGCTGCCTGTTTGAATCACCCTCTCTACACACTCTATCTGAGTGGGTTCTCCACGGCAGTGCCATTCAGTGGCCATGCCTTGCTCCTTTAAAAACACCCAGAGAGGAACTAGATGTTTGCCAATAGTGTTCCTTCTTGTGCCTCCCTCCACCCCCACAATACTATGCCCTCTCTCCAGTTTGAAAACCACAGGGCTTAAAACCATGGCTCCTCGTTGCAAAAACCGATCAGGACATATCAAATTAGCAAGCACACACACTTTTAAATCTCTCTGTAACCATCTTTCCAAACAGTCACTACGTTAGGGTCAAGAGCTCCTGTACATTCTCAATATAGACAACTGACAGTCCAGCTATGACACGTTGCATTTCTGTGGCAAGTTGCATATGAGGCTATGAAAACATTTTACAAACATTAATGAATTTAACTAAATGCAGCTCTGAGATACTGAGGCACAAGGAAATGGAGTGACTTACCCAAGATCGCAAGGAAACTTGGCAATGAAACCAACTCATGGTCGTTTATCACTAGTCTGCGCTTTCTGTCCTACAGTGCCTTCAAAGAAAGTTTCAGTTCAGAGTTACTTTACAAGAGAGAGAGGAGAGGAATAGGGAGAGAGAGAGAGAGAGAGAGGTGTTCTCAGAGTTCTTAATCAGTGTTATTACGGGAGTTGATACATCCTGTGATCACATGGCTTTAAAGTCAACCAGATATTTAAACTGCACAGTGGCTACATTTTGTGCATCCCCCCCCCCCCCCCCCCGCCCACTTTCCTGAAGAAGGTTTCATTCTTGATAAGCAGGAGAGATCCATTCCTTCATTTCATGGGGGTGGGGGGGAGAAGAGGAGATTTTCTCTAGATAATCAGTTGTAGTTTCTCAGCATAGTGTGTTTATGTATAAGGAGCACTGTACAATCTCTAATAATGACAAGAGGAGTTGTGCCACTTGCTTTAAGTGCTTGCCCTCTCTTCTACCAAACTCTGATGCTGTCCAGATTGGATCTCAGACTGTTTGTGTTGTGCTCACTTTCAGTGTTTTCAAATTGATATTTTCCTGAATGAATGTCAAAACTCAAACCCTACTTTCGTTTACATCTTTACATAAAATGGACCAACCAGATTTTTAGTTTGCCTTTATTCTATTGTCTTCCCATCCAGCTAAAACAACCTCTCATTTTGTACTTGCTTCTCTGATTGTATGTCCCCAGTTTACTAAATTGGAAAATCCAGTACTAGTGTTGATATTTCTTATTCACTTACTTTACCTTTACACTTTAATAAGGTGCATACAGACATACAGAGGAAGAAATATGCAATACTTACAGATTCATAGAGCTTCTTATGAACAATTAGAATGTCTCTTCTGGTTGCTAAGCTGGACACTGTAGAACATATCTTAGGCAGTAGCTGGTTTCCCGTTTGCTTTTCTTGTGCAACTGCTATTATAAGAAGCAATTGGGGACAGTTCTTCTTTTCTAAAATGAGGTTGTTCCTACAACATCAGCTCTTTTAAGGAATAAAAACATCCTCAATGATAGGCCTTCTTTTTCACAGCATACATTTACTGCAAAGTTTTGGTTTTGTGTACTTACAACCAGCAGCAATGTATTCAATTCAGGAAATGGTGGTTCATCCATCTTTGGCATCATCATGACAACTAAAATTGAGTTACCTCAGTTGACATCACACTACAAGGTTCTGGTGGCAGTCAGAGAGACAGCAGTGGGGACTGGGCATGAGATTGGAAGCCGAGTGAAGTTTGGGGGGAGGGAAGCAGCTGAGACAAGGGGTATTTTCAGACGTTACGAGATCATAGTGAACCATGGTCAATACCCACATGGGACCAAAGCACCCTGAACATCTGTTCGGCGGCCGCCAGATGTTCACCACGGTCAATTCCCACATGGGGTCAATTTCAACCATGCTTCCGGGGCTCCCCACGGGACACTCGCCACAAGCGTGGTCAAAGAGATTCCCGTCAGGAACCAACAAAAAGTAATGTCTGGCCGGCAACCACGGCCCGGAATCCCCAGCGGGATTCCGGGTCGTGGTCAAATCGGGCGGGCACTGTGACCACCTTGGCCGCGGCGCCCGTCCATCTCCCCAGAGGGTGGGCGGCAGCAGAGAGTGGGGGAGCGGGGCCATGCGGCCGCACGTTGGGCTGCGTGGCCCCGCCCCCTCCCCGATTCCCCGCCGAGATCAACCGGCACATCTGTTGGATGTGCCGGAGTGATCCCGGTGGGGAATCATTTGGCTGATTCCGGGACACTCAAGGTCATCTGGGCTTGGGCAGTGTAGTGTTTTGGGTCACCTTCTTCTCTGTGCAGTGGGAAGTTCCAGGGTGGCACTTTCTTGGGCCAAACTGTCCTTTACAGGAGTGAAAGAGGTTGGAGGCTTATGGTGTCTAAAAAGTCATTTATCTACAGACTTACAAGATGAGGAGCAGTGGAAACAGCTAACCGCTTCTGCACGTTCTCCTCCAGGAGGCAGACATCACTGGACCCCCCAAGTCCAGCATTGCAGGTGTCTCCCAAAGGCTCTCTATTTTCTCTTTCTCTGTCCAGACTCCCTGGTTTGCTCCTGCGCAGCTATGTTCCAAGCTCCCCACTCCCCAAGTTTGTCCTTCTGCTTCAACCACCCCTTTTTTGTTTTTCCAGCTATTCAGCAAAAGGTCTTAGGTTATTCTGCTTGACACATCCCACGTGTATCCAAGGGTTATATTCCAAGGGGCAGTCAAGAACAGAGCTTCATCATTCCAGGGACATAACAATGGGTGCCTTTAAACACAATGGAAAGGAGTGGCTGAATGTGTGTCAACACCATTGTATAGCCATTCAGGTTTCCCCATGTTTAATATGTTGCAGTACTTAAGACACAAAGGCTTCCTTTCCACGTCCAGCGGCTAATCGGGCTCCTGCCTGCCACTTGGACCAGAAGCTCTCCTTGCAGAAGCACTCCCATGAAATTATTGGAGTTGTAGTCCATGCAGGAGAGCGGTCAGGTCTGCCCAAAAGTCTCTGCTCCACACCTTCCCCAGGTGCTTTGGGCGAGCACAAAGACAGTAGGGATGGGAAAATCATAAGCGGATTAATTTGATTCACCCAATTTTTATTGCTTCAGATTAATTCAATTCTGGCACAAGAACTCATACGCCTTGCATTGCCCATTGAAATGAATAGGTTCAGTTTCCCATTGACTTCAATGGGGAAAAAATTCCCATTGAAGTCAACGCGGGGGAAATATGAACAGATTCCAATTCTGATCCAATTCAAATCCAAAGTAATTTAATCCAAATTCCAATTTTAATCCAATTCTCTATCAAATTTCCTTTCTCTAAAAGACAGTGTGCAGCAAGGAATGAGCTGTTTGGCAGCAGTGTGCAGTGGAGGAATCAGGGCAGACAGACCAGAAATATCTGTGAACACACCACCACCCGATCTCTGTAGACACAACGCTAGCCAAAGGGAGAGGGGAAACACGCAATTGCCACACTCAATACATCTGTGCAACCAGCAAGGCTTTAATGGGAGGCTAACGGGGGGCAAACCAGTGGCCAAAAATAGTGACGGTGCTTAGACACAATGCACAGTCACGTGGCAAACATCTTAAGCACCTGATGACCATTGTATCTAAAGACACCCCAGTAAATGGAGCTGGCTCCAGGACTCAATTTCCTTTGGTTTTCCTCTGGACTCCTCTAACTATTCATAAATTGCAAGCTTGGCCTATAGAAAGATTAAAGGCCAACACCTTCCAATTCAGGCACACATCACAGTGGGCATTTTTACACACACCTTAAAGTCCCAGATTTTTCAATCTTCTGGGTTTACAAGTCTACAAGTAAGTTCCGTGGGCATTTGTCACTCTCACACTGCCCTGAGGCAGCCTAAAGTAGCCACAGCTGTAGACATGACAGGCTGCCATGGAAACCAAGTGACCTCAGCTGCCTGGAGCAAAGCAGTTTACCAGGAGAACTTTTTACACACAAAGGTTCTGAGAGAAGTTCTATGCAGAAGTTCAAAGAGCCGGATGTTTAAGATCTGGGTGAGTGGTTTAGACACACAGAAAGTTCAGGATGTAACAGCAAACATGCAGGAGAAGTGTGTGGTAAAAACACCCAATGTCAAATTCATTCATGCTCATTGTAGGAATATATCTTCCCAGTCTTCACATGGAGTGAGGTGAGGTGATATAGAACCAGGACCACCTTACGGGCTGGGTAAGTCATTGCAGGGTGTGAGCTTGTGAGAAGGGTGCAGCTCCCGAGCATCCAATAAAGCCAAAGGACCAGGCAGCTGTTTAGGCACTGCACTTTAGGGGCTCCCCTTGGGCAGATAGCCATCTCCAGCAGGGACGATGTAGTGACCAACTATAGTTTTGTTCCCTAAGCTCTGTGAGGAGAGGAAGAGGCACACCCAGTTCAGGGGAGAAAGATTTCAACATTAATTTTTTATATATGAATATTAAAACAGACTTTATGGGAAAGGCAGAATGAATAAAAACATAATAAACCAACAAAACTTTCCATTCCTATACTGACTCCATTATCAAACTATTTTACTCTCATCAACTATACATTTTAAAAAATGATTTTTCTGTTCTCTACTTATAATTCTGTAATGCATATAGTTAAACCCGTCACAGATATTTACACCCTCCCATAGGGATGGGCGAACAGATCGCGGTTCAGCCGTTCGGTTCGGCTGTGTTTGATTCGGCCGTTCGGTTCGTTCACCGGGTTGGGTTTGGGTTCGGCTGTTCGGGAAATGTTTTTATATGGGTTTGGGGTGGGGGGGGTTATATGGTTTTTGGTTTTTTTATTTGGTTTTATATGCTTTTTTGGTTTTTTATTTGGTTTTTTGTTTTTATATGGGTTTCTTTATTTTAATTTTTTATCTAATATTATATATATATATCTACACTAAATCTAACTGCTATTAACTATTCTAAATGCTATGAACTAAATGGATTATCTAATAAGTACACAGGCCTACTCCTACAAACACTAAAACTAAATCACTAACCCTATCTCTATCACTAAGCTAACTCGTACAACTATCTATCTATCTGGGATGGGGGAAATCACAAACAGAAGGAGGGGTACAAAACTGAAATGAAACTGAAATCAATCTAATAATCCTACTCTAAATGAAAAAACAGAGGAAGGGAAGGGAATCTGGAATGGAATATATGGGAGAGGGAAAGGATTCAATGGAGTGGGGAGGGAGGAAGGAAGATTGAACACAGGGAGGGGTAAAAACAAAAAATAACCACTAAATCTATCTAAGTTAAGCTAAATAAATGAATGAGAATATGGGGGTAGATGGGTTGGATGGGTGAAATGAGAAGAGGATTGCAATGGATTGGGGAGCTGGGAAATGCTGGGAGAGGGAGCCTTCTGAAACGCCTGCTGTTCAGAAACAGTGACTAGCTCAGAAGGTGTTGGGAAGAGGGGAGGCAGATAGTTTTGTTTCTTGCAAGCCTCTCCATCCCTGGTGCCTGGAAGTCTGCTCCTCATCTGACTACCCCTCCTTGTCACGTTTGACCTTCCAGTGACCCTTTTTTTGCCACCCGAACGTGATCCAAACTGACCGAACTGTTTGGTCATTTCGATGTTTGGAATTGAGTTTGGTTCGGTCAGTTCGTGTTCGGATTCGAGTTTGGACATCCGAACAGGCCAAGTTTGGGCCGAACTCTGAACTTCCGAACCGCGTTCGCCCATTCCTACCCTCCCATCACAATTACAGAGCCATAGAATCACAGAATGGTAGAATTCAAAGGGACCTCACATGCCATCTAGTCCATTCCCTAGATGACCCTAGTGTTTTGCATCCATAACAATAGGGTTGCCGCCACCTTTTATAAGTTTTTCACCTGAAGGAGGTGGGGCCGTGCTGGAATGGGGAGACTATACTTTTACTTGCAATATTTATTACTTAGCCATTGGCCATCATAAGGAAAGGATATGGAGACTATACAAAGGAGCACTCCCAGTCTTTCCTGGCATGGCTCCATCACTCTTGGAGCAGGGGCAGGATATAATGGGCACCAGTGGCTGCTCCTAACATCCTCTGGGCTCCCTGCCATCTCTGAGGCAGCATCCTCCATCCTACTTTTAAGCCCCTTCCTCAAAAACCGGGGCTGCTCCAGTAGCCAGCCTCTCCTGCCTCTCATTTATTTGGTTCCCAGGAATGCCCCCCCCTCTGCCTCTCCTGCAGTGGCAGCCTCTAGCACTGCTGCTCCCCTCCTTCTCCCTGGTTCCTTTGAGGATACCCCTTCTCCCCCCCCCCCGATGGTCCATAGACTGAAGAACCTCTGTTTCTTCCTGGTGCTTGCAAATGATCCTGGACTGTCTGCACCTTTGTCCAATGGGAAAGGGAAGGAGACAGTGAGTATCTTTCTATCAGGGGACCATGGGGAAGGGAGAGAGAAAAAGAGAAAAGGATATTTTTGGGAGCGCCTCAAAATCCAAAGCTACAGTAACTAAAGTCCCTGTATTAATCTAGCTCAGATCCTAAATCTATGTAATCAATAGGACTCTGCAACAGGACAGCAGCAGCTACCCTAGAGCAGAGTTGGGGAACCTACAGCTTGTGGGTCAAATCTGTGGCTAGTTTTTATTTGGCCCATTCCAATTCCTGGATCTGGCCCATGGATCCAGTCTCTGCCTTCAAGCACTAAGAGAGTGAACTGATGGGAAGGAAGCAAAGATGAAGGCATGCACTCATGGACAGGAGATGGATCCATGGCATAGATCTGGGGTGAGGAACCTTAAGCTGGGGGCCAAATGCAGCCTGTGGCAAATTTTTATTGGACCCCTTTTGAGTTCCTAGATCTGTTTCCTACTCTCAAGCACTAAAAGGCTGAGCTCAGCATAAAGGTAGCAGGGATAAGGGCATGCAGTAGGGATGGGCGAACAGAGCGGAGTTAAGAAATTCTGTTCAGTTCGGTTTGGTTTGAAATTTGAGTTCGGAAATTCAGTTCGGTTTGAAATTCAAGTTCGGTTTGGAAGTTCGGTTCGGTCAACCGAACAGACAAAGTTTGGTCGGATTCCGAACTTCTGAACCAAGTTCGGCCATTCAAATCCAGGTTTTTTGGTGTGTGTTGCCACTAGGGATGGGCGAACAGAATGGAATTTGGAAATTCGGTTCGGTTCGGTTTGAAATTTGAGTTCAGTTCAGAAGCTCGGTTCAGTCAACCAAACAGACCAAGTTCGGTCTGAACTTCCAAACCGCGTTTGCCCATCCCTAGCATGCAGACAAAGACAGGGAACTGATCCATGACTGTTTCTAAACAAGATGCTACCACGCAGGTCCACTCATCCACGGTCAGGAATCTGGCTGCATGAGACACCCCGCTGAGCATGGCATCCAACCACATCTGCCTGGCCTGGTGGAACTGCCTTATTGCCCTGCATCTCAACCATGCCAAGTGCCATCTGTGAGTTGTGCTGTGGCCGAACAGACTGCACTGTGTCCAGCATGGAGGACCAGTGTTGAGCTGAATGCTGGAACCACCTTATGCATGCCCTCTGCAAATTGTGGGTGCTTCCAAACAACACCTCAGTGGCCAGCAAGAATTATTGGAGTGCTGCACCACTCCCATCTGCCATGGCTGCTATGGATGCCCTTCATGGGTGGGACTGAGCACTCCCCAACCCCCAGTGTGCCTTTTTATTAGGGTTACCCCATGCCTGTGGGCCGTGTATCAGCTCTGTTCTGTGCTAATACTCTGCTCCTTTCTCTCGCCCTAGCCTCGCTGTGATGATCCACAGTGGCCTGGTTGTGGCCCTGGCCGCTAGGGATGGCAATTACGGTTACAGAGTAATCCGAAACTGCCTGTAACGGGCTGTTACAGATTAATCCATACCAGTCTGAAACAGCGATCCAAAAAATTATGGATCCACTGTTACGGACCCAGGTTTCCCACCCACCACCCCCAGGACCCAGGTATAACACTTACCTGCCTTAGGGTGAGCTTGATTGCAGGTCTGGTGGGTTGCTGCTTGATTGAAGGTCGGGGGGCACCTCCTGTGTGGAGGAGTTCCCCCACCAGCAGGCTCCCTCATCGTGGTGCATTGTGGAGGTCCCTGCTCCACAGTGTGCATACGCAAAATGGTCATTGGGGCCATTCTGTGCATGTGCAGCCCTTTTTCAAAATGGCACTGGCAGTGTCCCATTCATGGGCAGTGCCCATTTGCACACGTGCAGAACAGCTGCCCTTTTGCAAAATGGTGCCGACATTGCTGGCACCATTTTGTAAAAGAACTGCACGTGCGCAGAATGCCCCCAGTGGTCATTTTGCGCATGTGCACTGTGGAGCAGGGACCTTCACAGTGCACCACAATGAAGGAGCCTGCCCGGGGGGGGGAGGGGGGGGCGGGGACTCCTCCACACAGAATGAGCCCTGCCCCACCCGGACCTTCAACCAAGCGGCAGCCCGCCAGACCTGCAATCAAGCTCACCCTGAGGCCAGTAAGTATCATACCAGGGCCCCCAGGTATGGGGTGAGTAGGAAAGATGAGTTGTGGGGGTAACAGTATTTTTTGTTTCTGGATTTAATTTTGGGTCTGTCCTGTAGCCATACCCGTAATTAAATTGGGGGGGTGGAGGGGGGAACAAACCATGCCCATAACAACCTGTACCTGAAAATTGGTGAGGATTGCCATCCCTACAGGACACATGCCCCGCTGTGCCCTCATTAGGCTCAACAGTGTCATGGCTGATGGAGAAGGAGGTGACCAGTCCAGTAAGTGTATTCCATACCTTGATCTTATCCCTGTTAGGCCATTACCCGATACACCTGTGTTTTGCTCCATGATGGGGCAGATGCAGCGTTGATCATGCATTGGCCCGCCCAAAGCCTCTGTGGAGTTACCTATGGGTGCTCGGGGTTGCGTTTATGGGCTATGTGTGAATGTGTTCTGTGCACTTACTCCCATCTTCTCCTGAAGGACATGTGTTTTATTCTTATCACAGATGCTATTGTTCTTGGCCTCCAGGTCCTGGCAGAGATCACCGGGGACCTGCAACAGGTGGCACTGAGTTCCAAGAGGACAGCCGGTAATAACAGGAGGCCCGGGAGTGACCCCACCTAGTGCTTTCGTATCACCCATCCTTATTCTGCTGTGGGCTAAGAGGGATGTATCCTGAGGGGGGAATGCTTCATAGGGATTGCTCTCTTTCTCTTTCAGTACGAGCACTCGGGTACAGGAGGGCCTAAGTGCAGTAGGTGCTGATGGCCGTGGTCCTAGATATCAGGAGGCGGGTGCATGACCTCTCCCAGGCCCAGAGCACTCGGTGGAGTAGGGCCCGGGGGAGGCATCCCTGTTTTTTTGTTCCTATTTTAATTAATTAAATTTTGTTTGTTTTGTTCCAAACAGCGCTGTCCATTTTTTCATTTCTGCAGGGGGCGATCTGCTCTCCTCGACTGGGGGTTGGGGAGGGAAGGTGTTGTCCTGGGGCTGCCAATGTGTGTTCCCACCATCCTTGTGATGTTGTTCTCTTATCAGTGCAGCCTTGGATTGGCCGCTCCAGTGGCCCCTGTCATCACACTGTGGGCTGCTTGTGTGGGTTGTTCTCCGCCTTGTTCCTCACCCCCAGCCCAATACCCCTGCCAGTTTGGGTGAACCTCTCTGTGCAGCAGGTGTATGGGTGTTAGCGCACATGAAGCTGGATCCACTTTGGGACCACTGTGGCACCACTTTGACCTGTCCAATGCATGTTGCGGGGATGTACTGTTGCCCTGCGCATCCCTGCAACATACATTGCACATGTTATGGCGATGTTGCAATGGTGTTATGGTGGAGTTAGCGTTAAGTCTGTTCTCACCCGATGTGTCCAGGGGTTGGGGCCGTGTGCATTTTGGACTGACCTGTCTGCTTTGTCCCTCGTGGTATGGCTTTTGTACCTTTGAACTCCCTGCTGCCTTCCCTTTTGTTCCTGTGCTGCCCATGGGTTGCGTACTGTGCAAAGAGAGTTTGGGCTTCTTGGTGCCCAGCAGTCTGTCATCCGTGTCTGGCAGCTTGGGCGCTGCTTGTGTTGCTCTACTACACCTTCCTCTGTCCCTC
Source organism: Sphenodon punctatus (assembly GCA_003113815.1). NCBI lineage: Eukaryota > Metazoa > Chordata > Lepidosauria > Sphenodontia > Sphenodontidae > Sphenodon > Sphenodon punctatus. Next base: position 387,692 of record QEPC01007835.1, on the reverse strand, counting down.
CTCCCCCGCCTGCCAGAAGTCTGTCTTTGGATGGGCGGAGACAGCGGCTGTGGCTTCACTTAGTTCGCCTTAGTGCACCATGTTGCCACGTCATGTGAGGGGAGGGTGGCCCTCCTCGAACCAGTGGAGTGATTGTCCGTGTGAACAGTGAGCAATGCATAGTGGATCGGTGGAGGGCTGGGAGGTCGGTGGTTGGGTGCATGGGTGCCATCACCCTCCCATGACCCTCCAGTGACCTCCCTGGTTGGCACCTGTTTTAATCCCTCCCCACTCACCTGAGTTGGGTGGGTAGTACGTGGTTGCTCTGTCCATCCCCCATGGACCCACCCCACAGCTGTATACATTTAAAAATGGCCCATGATCTGGACCCTCCTCTTCCTGACGACACCCCCACCTCCAACTTCTATGCAGCCTTCAGAGCTTGTAATAATTTTCAAAGCATCCCGGGGTGGGGGTGGGGGGCGGGAAGAGCAGTGAGAGTCCCCATTCCTGGCACAAATCCATGATCTCTTCCTTCCCACATCCTGAGCACCACCGTTAAGCACCCCACCTCCAACTCCTATCTGGTCAGCTGAGCCTGTTCTAGTTTCCAAAGTGACTCACCAGAAAGAAAAGGTTCCCCACTCCTACCCTAATGCATACTCTGCAGAAGGTTTCATTCTCATTAAATGCATGAATAATCTCTGGGATTTAAGACTCAGTTTATTTAGGTTTTCTTTACTGTTCATTAACAGTAAAAGCGGCTTTTGCTTTGTGTGAGCAGATGATGACTCATTTGCTTGATAATCCCAATACACCACAATATCAAATGAGTCTTGCGCACGCCAACACAACTGTCAAGCAATTCCTCACCATTTTGGCATACCCAGCATTGGAATGTTATCCAGGACAATATGGCATGGGCTTCTAACCACCTCTCTGTGCTTGAGACAAAACTCAATCAAGACAATCAGTGCAATCCTCCAACATATAACTGTACTATTGGTTAGCACACACACACGTCTCATTCACCCAACCCAGCATGCATGGAATTCAAGCATGCACTGATAGTCAGAAACCCATGTTCGTTGTGTTTTTCTCCCTTTGGCAGCAATGGAGAAAACACAGTGAATACTGTGCTTGCTACAGGGAGAAGGAAACAGATAGGCTGCCCTCCCTAAAGCTGGTTAAGCCCAAACAGCTAACCTGTTCTTTGAGGCAGCCTGTTAAGGAACAGGAAGTTTGTTTTGTAGCATCAGAAGTGGAGGAGTTATACTATAAACCAACCCCAGAAAGGAGAAATTGAAGTTGAGCTATTGGCATAAGTACTAATTCTCCACCAGAGAAGGCACAGGGCATGGTAGCTGAGGAAGAGACTCACCCACTCACATTACCTAATTGCTTTTGGATAACACAACCAGTGTGAATGTTTTACTCAGAATTTGAGTGAAATGTTACAGCTGCAAACTCTTAGATGAGCTTTCCCCTCTCCTTGTGTGTGCAGTGCACCTCTTTATCTTTACACACTGCTTGGGATCACAGGAGTGAAAAGACTGATCTCATATTTCCAGCCCAAGAGGTCTAAATAAATAAGCAAGCAACTAAGCTTTGGGACACTCGGTCATAGAGTGAAATGAATCTTTGGTCACTTACTTTTGGAATAGTTATATGTATCTTAAAGCTCTAAAATCCAACAATAAACAACATGAACACGTATAAAAAAAGCAAACAAATCCGTATAGCTCTGGAAAAGGCTCACTGGCCTTCAGTGGGAATGAAGGGACAATCCCTGTAGTCTGTACTGAGGTAAAACTCTCCTGCTGAAGGCCAGTGAGCCCTCATGGAGGTGCAGAGTGTGAGGAGTAGGGTTGTCACCTCTTGTGGACTGGAAAAGGTGGCAACCCTAGTGAGGAGAAATCCCCTTCACTCCCTTGATGGCCCTCAAGAAGACACAACTGGAGTCCCCACACTACGGAGAGTGAGAGCACAGAGACTGTTCCATTCCTAATCTCTTGAAAACACACAGGAAGGTACCATCTTGTCTTCAAAAGATCAATCTCTTTATGAATATCTTAAAAACAGATGGTGTGAACTCAAGGTAAACCTCAAGCTTGTGCTTTGGAAGATCTAAAGAACACATTTACCACATCCCCAGTACCTGGAACTTTATGATGTTTCTAAGTTTAAAGCAGCTTTGGGTACAATTATCCATCCATTGAAAGTCAATGAGAGCTCAGCTACCGACTTTAATGGATGAATACACTTATGAAAAATCCTGCACCATGTATTTTTCATAAGCGTCCTGGATTAAAGGGGAGGTATGGCGACCCTCATCCCACCCCACTCATTAGTGGGTTGCAGCTGGGCTCCCAGCCTTAGGAACAGTGATAACCTGAAGGGGGGCTCTTGCTCCACCTAGAAAAGCCCTGTTCTCTGCTGGTGCCATTTTGGAAAAGGGTTGTGCATGTACAGAACGGCCTGGTGGCCATTTTTCACATGTGCAGTTGTTCTTGTTTTTCCTCCCTGGTGTGGAGTTGGTGGCTACAGAAAAGGAGAGAAAAGATTTGGGCTGCTTTTAGATGAGCGGGTTGCCACTCCTTTCAAAATCCTGCGAGGCAGGATTTAGATGAGCCAATGGCTGCAATCAGGTGCATGAAAGGCGGCCGCACATTGTTTGCCGACTGAGAATTAAATACTTCATAATTGAGGTATTTAATTCGTGGTTGGCAAACAATGCGCGACCGCCTTTCATGCGCCTAATTGCAGTCATCGGCTCATCTAAATCCCACTTTGCAGGATTTTGAAAAATCACACAAGCGGGTCGTGCAACGGTGACCCGCTTGTCTACAAGTACCCATAGACAGACAGATGACAGACTGAGATGAAGCTGGGTGCAGGACGTGGCTCTAGTAAGTAAATCAAGAAAAAAAATCTTGATCAAGAAATGTTTGAGAACCACGGCTTTTCTCAATTCTCACAGGATTCAAGTCAAGAAACTTGATTCTCTATGAGAATCAAGAAAAAATTGAGATCAAGTTTCAGCCCTAGTATTCAGCACTCGGAAGAGCTCCGCCAGAAGGCACTTTGCAGGTGTTATAATAGCAGAGAAGAAAACTTCCTTTGCTGCTACCACAGCCAATGCATAGTCCTTCAAAAACAGTCTATGCCGCAATCAGTTCACTTTGGTGCAAGTCAAGTGCCACCCATGCTCCAACCACCTACCCTCATGCTTTAGTAACATCAGATCCTCCATATACCAGGGGGACCCGTGCTGCTGCCACAGAGGACCGGACACTTTGGTGCCACTGTGTTGATAGCCTGGGTCAAAACAGCACACCACAAACCAACCAGGACATCGATAGAGAGGTCATCAAGGCCAGTGGTTAAATCCTCCAGAGGGTTCTGGAATCCTATTGGATCCATTAATCTCTGCGGGTGGACCATTCTAATTGGTCCACCACCTCGATGGGGGTAAATGAGGGCAGGGAACTGGGCCCTCTGAATGTAATGATCTGACCATAACAAGGATGTCGTTAATGACACCCCCAATAATCAGACCTCCTGTTTCCAAACCAGTGCAAAATAAAAGATCCATCATGTGTTCAGCCTTACGCGTTGGGTGAGTTATTATCTGGGATAGACCCATGGTTGTCATGGCAGCCATAAACTCCTGCTCTCAGGCTCTGCCCCAAAAAGACTAGTCTTGGTGTGTAGGTTGAAATTGCCCAAAACAATAAGTTTGGACAATCTCAACATCACCACCAAGATCAGCTCAGCTAGAGCAGTCAGGGAGTCTGCTGTGCAGCGGGGTGGTCAGTACACCAGTAGAATCCCCAATCTATCCCTGTCCTCAAACACTAGGTGGACACACTCTGTGTTGGGTAAGTCAAGCACTGGATACCTTTGGCAGGCCAGATTGTCTTTAGAGACCACTGCTACCCCCCTACCCCCAATCCTAGGCAGATGCTGCACCGAATACTCAGTTGGCACCTTCCAAGCCAACCCATGGTCCTGGCTTCTCTGGGGACTCACCCAAACAGTCTGGCTTGCTGCAGGAATCTTGCTATTTTAATTCCCTAAAGACTTTGTTGTACAGGGACCTGATCCTGACCAGACTTATGCCTGGCAAGAGGTGCCCCTGCCACGGTCAAACATTAGCTTTGCTTTTCTGCAGTTGCCTTTCTATTGTAACATCTGAGCTGAGCTGGTGAAATTTAGCTGATACTGCAAGTCGCGTAACAACACAGGATCTAATTTTAAGGACTATTGCAAAATACTTGGATACATTTTCCTTTTTATATTTGAGCTTTTGCAGTGCACTCAGAAAGTGGTTTTGCAGTCCTGTGGGTATTCTGAAGTAAATATTGTGCTTGTTGAAGATGCTGGGTGGCTCTTTGTCAGTCTGGAGAGTGGAGTTCTGTACTTGAGCACAGGGAAAGCACAACACAGGCACTAAAATGCTCCGAAGGCTCACTCCCACGACACTGTGTACTTCTACGCATGCATTATCCCTGAATAAACTCCTCTAATTCAGGATGAATTGTTCATGTGGAAAAAACATCCCGGAATAAATAATTCCTGCTTCCTGGTTTTAATCCTGAATTGACTGACCTGATTTTTGAGGTTTTATTTTTCCTAGTATAAAATAATACCAGAATAGTGCTTGTGTACACTGTTATCCCAGACTGATGCTACCACCCCACCATAGAGAACTGCAGGTAGAGTTTACTTCCCCTTTACCCAATGTCTTTATGGTATTCTGCAGTCTCTGGTGGCAAAATGTCATGGGTAGGGATTTACAGCAGAGAAGACTGTGACAAAATGCTACCCATGTTGTCTCCTAATCCACTCTGACCCTGCAGGGGAGGGAATCCATCACACCCATCCACTCCAAGGACCCAGGCCAGCAAGTGACATTGAATAGGCACAACAAGGACGCTTGGACGAGAGGGGCTCACAGATACTCACACAGCAGCCAGGAAAAGCACCCAGAACCAGGGGATACTGCTCTTTTTAGGGTCTCTCACCAAAACCTCAGATGGGCCAGGAGCGGGGAAGGGGGGCAAGCTGGAAATGGAAGAGGCAGATGACATTTTCACTATCTCCAAGGGCACTAGCATCCCCACCAATCTGTTGCATTCCCAGAAATCAGAACAGAAAAAGGTGCTGAAATTCAACTGCACTGTCTGTGTGGCAAAATCCAGTTCCCTTTGGAACTGCCATGTTTGGCTCAGCGCTCTATACAAATACAGAATCCTCTCTGAAAATTTACATCCCGGACAATTAATGACAAGACCAATGCTTGGTTGGAGCATTCTCCTCTCAGTCTCCAAGGCACTGAAATTCAACTGTGCTGCACCATAGGATTTATGTAGTCCTTCTTGTGACTCTTATACTGATATAAGTGTCTATGCTGCCATTCCAGGATAGTGCTTCCCTGAAAATTAATGATCATGTAGACAGTTATCCGGGATTGACAATCCTGGGATGTCATGCTGGAATTTCAGCTAATACTGGGATAATTGTGTTTGTGTAGAAGTAGCCACTGTTTCACGGGGCAACCCTTTTGCAGATAATACACACGCTAGCAGTTAGTGCACATGTGAGTACCATAGAAGTGAATGGGAGTTGTGTACCTGCCTGATAATAGCTAGATCATGGTTTTTCTAATGGAGGATTTTGATGCTTTAGTAGGTAGTGGCCACATTTGGAGTGTTTTGTGAAATCCTTTTTAATGTGTACTTTGTAATGATCCCACACTCTGCCACTTGATATAAAGGGTGTGCTTGCAAGAATCTGACTATCAAGTAGCCAGGATGTTGCTTGTTTTGATTATCTCAAATAAGTGTCAATTCCTGATACATCATTTTTGGTTTGTCACTTCCTACCTCTAAGTGACATTTGAGGTGTGGCAAGTGAGTTGCAGAGTGCAGCCACACAAGCTTCTGGGGCCCAATCCCCCCTTGACCCCACAGCAGGCAAGTGCAGTTGCCACACTGTGGGGCCAGTGTGGAGAGCTGGACAGATGACTGGCCCTCCTGCGGGGCAGCCATACTGCTGGCAGAGATCCCACAATGACTTGGATGAACCGATGTGCCAGTCACAGAAGTGGGTGCCTGCCCCCGCCCCACGTCCCTCTCCCAGCCCGAGCAAGATCCTGCCCCCAGCCGTGAAATGGCTGTGTGTTATGGGCGACAGAGCCCACCACTCAAAGCCCCACAGCTCAAAGCCCCATCATGGAGTTTGCCACACAGTGAGGCAGACACAGCCTGACCACACAAGTTGCCCAGCCTTGGGAACTCAAGGCTGCTATGTGACGTATAGCTTATGGCAATTGTGGCTTAGCTGACTCACCTGCTGCATTCCAAGAAGCTGCATATGTGGCAATTTTTGAACCTTTGTGAACTTGGCTGCATGCTACACTGCTGCTAGTCTGTAAGTAATTGTCTGGCTCCATATCGCCTTCCCTGGATGGGCTGTGGCTCCATGAGCCTGATTGTGGGCCCTGGACCCTGCCAGGGGGGGCGAGGCAGCCTTTCTAGCCCAGGGCTGCAGGAGGGTGGCCTGGGCTTCCCGGTTCACTCCCTTCTTCAGGAAAGCAGGTCACCCCAGTCTGGGGGCCCTGCCGGGGGTGGGGAGGGAACAAGACAGTCTTCCTGGGCCAGGGCTGCAGGAGGGCAGCCTGGGCTTCCTGGTTCACTCCCTTCCTCAGGAGAGCAGGTCACCCCAGTCTGGGGGCCTTGCCAGGGTGTGTGTGTGGGAATAAGGCAGTCTTCCCAGGCCGGGGCTGCAGGAGGGCGGCCCTTCCCTGGAGGTTTGGGACCCACGCAAGAGGTCCAGGACACAAAGTATGAGGTGATCCCATAGGTACGTGGGACTGACCTCGGCCATAACGTTGAAATCCTAAGTTTTTGGAGGTGAGTTGAGTTTCAGCTCCAGGAGTCAGAAAGTTTCTGAGGCGAGCCGAGTTTCAGCTCCAGGAGTCCTCTGAAGGTTTCAGAGGCAAGCTGAGTTACAGTCCTAGTGCAAAGGGAAAGGATTATTTTTTTTTAAAAAAAGGTCATTGTGTTTTGATTCTGTCCTGTTAATATCCTGTCTACCCTTGAGAAAGATCTAGTGATGCACATTTACAGGATCAACTCATTGCAATGCAATCCACAGAGGTTTAATGGAGTGGAGAAACCTTCTGTCATTTCCTCCTTCCTTCTTAAACTCACCCAAGGGCTGGGCCAGATGCATCTTTTTATTAATAGAGCGCAAGAGCACTCTAATAGTTAAGGTGTGTTGCACACTACATTATAAAGCCCCAACATTCTATTTGTTCTAAAATCAGCATGATCAAGGTTAGGATTGTGAAATTTGTTGTGGAGTATTACTGGGGTAAACAGGCCATGCTGTGAAATTTTCAGCTGAATCTGTTGGATAAATGCTGAGATATCCCAGTTTGAAAACTGCATTTTCAAGCCTGATTGTTCATTTAGTCAGACCGTCTCGATCCGGGCAGCGTAGAGAGGTTGAACTGATCATTGTAATGTTCATCTAAATATTCATATTTATTTGTGGATCCAGTGCATATCAGATAGCCACATCTTGCTTTAGAATTACCAGTGTGGTTGGCAAACACTCACAGCCAATAGCCACAACCGTCTCTGTATTACGAGGGATAAAGCTCAATATTAGGCAATAGCGGCCAGGACTACAGTCTGGGCTCTACTCCACAATTCCCAGATTTAGTTGCAGCCCTTGTAGATTCCATGGGATAAAAGCCCAATACCAGGCAGTAATAAGAAGGATTCAAGCCTTTATTTTGACAGGCCCTATGCCAGGCTTTATTCTGTCTTTACTTTGACAGGCAGCAATAATAAGGACTTAAGCCCTTAATTTTTAGAGAGAATCATGGGGCTATAACTCCAGTGGCTCCGGTCATTGGTTATCCCATAGCATATGGGGAAAGGCTGAATGGTATTTTAACCTTGAATGGATGTAACTGGTAACACCTGAACCATCAGGGCACCGTCAGAAGGCTGTGTGCTTGCAAGATATTCGCAGGACTGCTTTGAGAAGAAAGGTTGGTTACATATTTCAACATCATAATTTTGTGGCTATTGGAAGGGTTGCCATTTGACAAATAAATACTGTGTAAATGAGTTTGTACTAGCTATGAGAACACTCATGTGGACATGTTTTCCAGGTATAATGGGCCCACACAGGGACTCAAGAGTAATGGAAGAGTTGTTACATAGAGGCCATGTGGGAATGTAGAAAATCTTTTTCAACATCCAGGAGGTAATGAGTGGCTATGAGGGTCAATTGAATTACAATGATCCACCTCTGAATACAATTTTTGTGATATCATGCTTTTTTGATTTATGGAAATGCGGAAAACTTTTTCCAACATCCAGGAGCCACTGAAGAAGGGGGCATCCCCCAAAACACTTTTGGCTGGTTGGCAGGTAGCTGAAGGCCCATGCTACACAAGCCCATATTGGAAAAGACAAGATCATGGTCACATCAACTACACTCCACAGGAATTCAGTTTTGAACTTTTGATGTTTCCTAATTCCATTTAGAGCCCCAGGAGGGGAAGGGGGGGGGGGCGGCTTCTTTTGTTGCACACAGCTGCATGCATATATTGTTATACATTTTGTTGTTCATGCTCTGTAATTTTAATTAACACAGTACCCATTCTTTGGGAATAAATAAGTTCTTTTTGTACATACTTGTAATGTTATATTTGCACAGTTCCACATTTTGCATTTATTACAAGTTTAACCTAGTTCCTCCCCCATTCAGTGTATGCTTGTGGGGATTTGCTCACTTTGGGGGTTAGGATACAGTCTCTTTCTTTCCACCCACCTTGAGTGGAACCCAGGGCTTGGCGGCACTCCTTGAAACTGCCCGGAAGATTGCCGAATACTTCCATCAGTCAGTTTCAGCCAGTCGGGCGCTGCAAGAGAAGCAGGAGGAGTTGGGTTCCCCACTTCACTGGCTGGTACAGGATGTGGCCACAAGGTGGAACTCTGCCTTCTTGATGCTGCAACGTCTCCTGGAGCAGAAGGAGGTGCTGCATGCCCTTTGCTTGTCGCGGAGCATTGGAGCAACACCACTGACCGGGGAGGAATGGACAACGGTGAAGCAGCTTACGCAGGTTCTAGAGCCGTTTCACCAGGCCACTAGTGAGCTGAGCGCAGAGCTTGCCAGTCTGAGCTTGGTGATGCCACTCTTTCAGATCCTGCTTCGACCTATGCGAGGCATGCTCTATCACACTGACCTGCATGGGTCTGTGAGGGTGCTGGCGAAGAAATTGGTCGAGGAGCTGAATAGGTGTTTTGACGCCTTGAAAGTGAGGCATCCATATTTCCTAGCCACGCTACTCGACCCACGGGTCAAGAACAGCATGACCTCGCACGTCGAATCCTTCAATAGCAACAGGGGCAGGCTCATTGAATAGGTGCAATGGTACTGTCCAGTGCAGGTGACCCCGCTGCCAGAGGCAACTACCATTTCTACAGGCGTTGCAAGTGGGGGCAGATACACCTTGTGGTCTTCTGAGCTGATGGCCATGGTGGAGGAGGAGGCACACACACACACACGCACACACACCTCCTTCACCCTCTCATGCACCTCCCAAGAGGCTGGGCTGGTAACCCCAAGCCTCCCCCAACCCCCATCCTCCTCCACGCACAAAGAGCCACCCTCCTTCACCCTCTCGCACTCCTCCCAAGAGGCTGGGGTGGTGACCCCCGAGTCTCCCCCAACTCCCACCCTCACAAACAGGACCCCCCTCCTTCACCCTCTCATGCTCCTGCCAAGAGGCTGGTGTGGTAATACCAAGCCCCCACCAACCCCCCCCTCCTCCTCACACACCACCCAAGTCTCTTGGGATGGGGGCTCTGTGTGTGTGTGGAGGAGGGTGGGGGTCAGGGAAGGCTCAGGGTTACCACCCCACCCTCTTGGGAAGAGCATGAGAGGGTGAAGGAGGGTGGTTCTGTATGCATGGAGGAGGGTTGGGGGAGGCTCGAGGTTTCCACCCCAGCCTCCTTCCCATGCACTGGAGTGGAACGCCCCAGCAGGGCCCTTTCCACACCACACTGGAGTACCCCAGAAGGGCCTTTTCCACCCCAGCCTCCCTCCCATACGTAGAGCAGAGCGCCCCAGCAGGGCCCTTTCCACCCCAGTCCCCCTTCCATACATAGCGTGGCACACACTGGAGTGGAATGCCCCAGCAGGGTCCTTTCCACACCACACTGGAATGGAGAACCCCAGCAGGGCCCTTTCCACTCCAGCTATTTAAGGAGCTGCTTCTCCAGCCAGCCCATGCTTACTCCAGCCCACCTGGACACACCACCACCCTGGCACACCCTGTTCTTTTCCCTCATGCAACACCCCCCCCCAGAAGAGTTCCACCTAGCGGAGGGCTAGAACCTCTTTGTGAGGGAGGTGGGCCACACAGGACACCCGGTCCCACACACAAAACTGTGCAAAACCTTGCCCGCCCCCACCCCAAAGAAGAGGTGCAGAGGGCGTTAGGTGGCCAGAACCTCTTCTTGGGGGTGGGCGCCCACACGAGACACCTCCACACCCCATCCCCCTCACAAGGAGCAAGTCTGCTCCTCCAGCACACGCTGGCAAGTTGGCGACAGTAGGCAAAACTTTGCCCGCCCCTGCAAAGAGGCGCAGAGGGCATTAGGAGGGTGGATTTTCTTCTTGGGGGTGGGCCCAAAATCGCACTCTTCCTCTCCCCCCTAAACTCTAGCCCGCCCCCCCTCAGTCATCTGATGGGTCCCCACCACCACTGCACCTCCAGACGTGGTGGGACTGCAGACTCCAGTGGGGTTCTGTAATAAAAGTAATTCCATAGCCTGCAGTCCTTCTGTGTCTGTCTAGAGACCTCCAGAACCCCAGCTGTGGGACCTCATCTGCAACGGACTGCAATATCCTTCACACACCCCCACTGCACCTCCAGAGGTGGTGGGACTTTAGTCTACAATGTGGTTGTAGAGGCTGGCCTACTGTGGTTTGATATCCCACTGCATTTGGAGGCCTCCAGAACTGAAGTGCAGATCTCAACAGTGACATGGAATGGTCACAGCGATGGTCCTGGACCTCAACGGCAACAGAAGAATGCAATATTTTACTACCAGCCACCCCACACCAGTGCACTTCATGACGCATTAGGTTTTTCTGCCTTTAGTGGGTGTTTCTGTTGAGCCTCTGAAGTCACTAGGCCCTCTGTGTGCCTGGAGCCTAGACCATGGAAAACTACAGATAGTCCAGAAGAGATCATGAAAAAAAGAGTGCTCCAGTCAGGATAACATTAGGTAAGTGATGGTATGGGGATTGGGAGGGTCTGGAACCTCCTCTTTGGAGACAGATCCACAAAGTGGCTGATCCACAAAGGGGCTGTTCGCCCAGGCCTTTGGGAGGGAGGGTGGGTAGGGAGGGGTGTTTTAGCTCCCCCACCTACTTTGGTTTTATATTGATAACTTAGTCCTGTTTTAATATTTTATAATATTTATGAGAATTTTAATGGTTTTATTGTAATTTAATGTTTTGGAAGCCGCCCCGGGCTGCATGGCAGGAGGGGTGGGGTATAAATTTATGAAATAAATAAATAAATAAATAAATTAGATCTTCATTCTCTGTGTCCAAAATAAAATTCAAACATCTCAGCATCAGTAACACCTAACTTGCTGGTTTTGTTTTCTTTTCCCCTCCGAGATCTTGTCAGATTCCACACCTTGCATCACGCAGAAAATAGAAAAAGCCAGGCAAAAGAGAAAGCTGCAGACGACAACAACAGCAGAGTCCCCTTTCCCCTGTTCCCCGCTAAAAACCCATCTTCGCCTTCCTCTTCTCGTGAACCAAAGAAAACCCTTTCCCCGCTATCCTGTCCTCTTCCCTTTCATCTCTTCTGATTAGGCTTGTCGCAGGACTGGGTGCTAACTCAGTCCTCCCAGTTCTCCAATCCTGAAGGAAGGCTTGTGTCCCGAAGCCTCCACCTTCAGAAGACTACAGGTGGCCAAGGAGGGCACGAAAATAGAGGAGTCAGGATAAAGGTAGGTGATGGCAACGTGATCTACATTTGGGGTCTGGTTGGGGGAAAGACAGTGCATGGGACCACAGAAGGCTCTCTATCCCCCGTAGCAGGGCTTAACACAGCTGCAAGGAGTAGTTCAGGGTTAATGTCCCTCCCTCCAATGTTAACTCTGTGAATTACACTTGCTGCTGGTTTAGGCCCTGCCTCAGGAGGGATGGAGAGCCTCTTACTGGGGGTTCCATCCACTGCCTGTCCCCATGGTTGGGATTATGGTCAAATGGGGAGAGAGGGGTTTATTTGTGGGTCTCACAAAATTTGGGATTTGACACTGTGTTCGTTGTGTTGACATTGGAACTGTTGGCAATGCCAGTATGTGGTTGTGGATGATTTGAGGGGATCCTGGGACACCAAAATAGCAAAAACAAATACCAGTTAGTTTTTGGCATTATTTGCTATAGGGGGTCGTTTTAGAGGTAGTAATGGATTTGGCTATGATTAAATATTTATTTAAACACTGTTGGTAAGGTATGGTTGTAAATGTTGGCATTGGAAATATCTGAGTCATCATGGGGATCCCAGGGAGTGGGACACGATAGGTTTTGAATCTAGTTGTTGTCATGTATGTAATAATGTGTGTGTACTTGTGTTAGTCATTTCAGGGGGTCACACAGAATTTTGGATGTTTGCCAATGATGTTGGCATTGACAATGTGGAGTTATGTCATCGCATGAGTATCCCCTGGCAGTTGACAGAACAATTGCTCTTGTTTGGTTCTGTCTTTTGTGTGCTGTGAAAAAAAGTTTTAAAATGGTTGTGTGTCAAATTTGACAAACACATGTAAAGTGGCACTGTGCCACTGGCTGGTGTTGGCTCGCTGCTGCTATGGATTGGTTAATAAAATATACAGTTGGTCATCGACTCAGAGTCGTCACTCACTTGCAAACTAAACTGCATGCTTGACTGACTTGCCGCTGTGCGAGGGTCTTCCACTGGCAGGATCTGATTTCTGATTTACTTGATTTGATTATGACTTTGAGTACTGTGGAAAAATCCCCTATTTTTAAAGGAAAAAAAATTTAGTAGTGTCGGTGCTGCCTGTCCCTGGCACTAGGTGCTGAGGTTATTGTAGTCTGGTTAGCGGTTAAGGAAAGAAGTGAATCTGTCATTGAATCTTTACGAGAAACATGTTTTTATTACAGGTATTTTTGTTTTTTTCACCCATTGATTTCAATGGGAAAAAATTTGATACTGGTAATACCGGTAAATCCGAGAACCGGTATCCGATAAAACTGGTATCCGATATTTTCCCCCAAGTTCCACCCCTAGCAAATGGGAACAACTTTTTTAACTCCCACACATCACTCTTGATAGTTGGACACCCTTCCTGTGGTAGGTCGTTCTCGCCTAGATGGAGGACTATGATGTTCGGTGGGGGGTCCCTGTGTGTCAGCTGGAAACTGGGTATCAGCTGATGCCATCTCATGCTGCTATGGCCCTTCCACTGGATTTCTGCTCATGCTGACAGACCCAGATGGGTCCCCCATTGGGACTGACCAGCGGCTAGGGATGGGCGAACGCGGTTCGGAAGTTCAGAGTTCGGACCGAACCGAACTTCCGAACTGAACTCGATTTTCAAACCAAACTGAATTTCCAAACTCGGCTGTTCGCCCATCCCTAAAATATGATAATCTATTTAGTTCAATGGGGATTGAATTTTCAAACTTTGTTCAGAAGTTCGGACCGAACTCGAATACTTCAGTCAACCGAACCGAACTTCCGAACTGAACCGAATTTTCGAACTGAACCGAACTGAATTTCCAAACTGGTTTTGTTCGCCCATCCCTACCAGTGGCCTTGCCCGCTCAGCATACCAAGCTGTGGCCGATGATCCAGACTTGCCTTCGACAGTGAAAGGCCATACCTGAGGAGGCAATTAAACAGTTCAGTGATAACAGTTCAATAAAAAACCATATAAAAAACAAAAAAACACCCATAACAACATTTCCCGAATGGCCGAACCGAACAGCCGAACGGCCTAACCAAACGGCCTGTTCGGACGACCGAACCGAACAGCCGAACCCGAACTCGGCAAACTAGCCGAACCGAACGCAGCCGAACCGAACGGCTGAACCGANCGGACGACCGAACCGAACAGCCGAACCCGAACTCGGCAAACTAGCCGAACCGAACGCAGCCGAACCGAACGGCTGAACCGAACGCAACCGAACGGCCGAACCCGAACTGCGATCTGTTCGCCCATCCCTAAATGTCACACTTTGCCAGAAGGGCAACATGACCACAGCGCCTGACCAATGCCACTGCTGAACTGAACGATGTGTAGTGAACCAATGTAAGTTCTCTGGGTATGGCGTCATTCACAGACCCGCCTCATGGATGTGAGAGGTGGTGGATTAGGCAGAATTCACCCGGGCAAGGGCATAGCTAGGGTGAAATGGGCCCCTGGACAAGAAGTCAAGATGGGCCCTCCTCTTTGTGTCCCTCCAGCAGGCATAGGGGCGCTGCCCAGCTCGGCAGGCCTGGGGATGTTGCTATCAAACACACAAAATACCCAAAATACAACTAGTCTATTCAACGCATTATGCCATAAAAAGATATATAATCAATATATATAATCAATTCACACTCCCACCACCACCACCCATAACCAGTTAATTTGCACCTCAGCCCCATATAATCAATTCACACTGGCCCCCACACATAATCATTTCATTTGCACTCCCGAGGCAGCGTGAATGGATTATATGGGGGGCACAAATGAACTGGTTATGGGGTGTGGATTTAAAGACAGTATTCCTGTTAGCAATAACTTTATTAAGAAGAGTTAGTGAAATAGCAGCCATAATAATCTCAGAACCATATTTGCAGATTTTTGAAGATAGAATAGATATTGCTTTACATCCTAAATTCCTACCTAAGATAGTATAAGTAACACAGTTGTGAGAATGTGACCCTTTTTACATGGGCCTCTCCCACCCCATAACACGCAGATTTCTGTGTGTTCATGGGTGGGGGAAGCCCCGTGTGAATGATGCAGCGCACGCACCCTCAGTGAATGAGGGTGCATGTGTGCGCCCGCCAAACACACATCTCCACTCATCCCCCATCTTGTCTCCATGACGGTGCAACCAGGGAAAATGGCGGTTGCTCCATAGGTGCAGGTGAGTGGGGATGCATGTGCGGACATGTGCAAGCATTGGGGCTCTTGGCCAAGCCACTGGCATTGCCTCCCCCTTGGTCACCCCTCCCCGGCAGTCTAGGAGTGGATTTTCCCTTCACCCAGAGTTTGGAACTGGGGCATGCTGAGGCCGCATGGTGCCCGCTACAGTTAGCGCAGGCATGTCAAAATCTACAAGCCACCCAGGAGCATTTTCCCGATCTGCTGAATTCCCAGCACTGCCCTGTGGCATTCCTGGCCACCTTTTTTCTGGTCCAATTTTGTGGGCGGAGTTTCAGGAAGTGACGCCAGTCGATGTGGTGGATGTCTTGGGGTCTGTGAGAGCCATGAGTTGTGAACTTGATCCGTGCCCGTCCTGGTTGATGAAAGCCTCCAGGGAGATGTTGGGGACGGTGCTGGCGAGAGTGGTTAATGCGTCCCTGTGGCAGGGGAGGTTGTTGCCTAGCCTCAAGGAGGCTGTGGTACGCCCCCTGCTGAAGAAACCATCATTGGATGTGGATGCACTCGCCAGCTACTGACCTGTCTCTAACCTTCCCTTTTTAGGGAAGGTTATTGAGCGGGCGGTGGTGATCCAGCTCCAGGCATATCTAGATAGCATTGGTTTCCTGGACCCTTTTCAATCGGGTTCCGCACCGGATACGGCACTGAGACAGCGTTGGTGGCCTTGGTCGATGATCTCCGCCAGGAGATGGACGCAGGATGTTCGACATTTCTTATCCTGCTATATCTCTCAGCCGCTTTTGACACCGTGGACCATGGGCTGCTGTTGAGATGGCTGCGTGACCTGGGGGGTCTGGACGGGACTGTTTTTGAATGGTTCCACTCATTCCTCTCGGGGAGAAGCCAGCGGGTAGTGTTGGGAGCTGAAACATCTATCCTGAGGCATTACGCGGAGTTCCATTCTGTCTCCATTATTATTTAATGTATCTATGCAGTCCTTGGGGGAGGTCATGAGAGGGTTTGGGGTGTGATGTCACCAATATGCTGATGATACTCAGCTGTGCCTCTCTTTTTCAGCTGACCCAGACCCTGCTGTCTCGTTGCTATCCCAGGGTCTGGAGGCCGTGGCGGAGTGGATGTGGCAGAGGAGACTGAAGCTCAACTCCGATAAGATGGAGGTGATGGTGGTGGGGAGAGCACATAACACCTGTGCTCCGAACTCTGCACTGGTGGCCAATAGCATGCCGAGCCAGGTTCAAGGTATTGGTATTGATCTATAGGGGTGGGAATTCCGGATCTACCGGTATCCGATAATGCCGGTATCGGGCGTACCGACATTACCGGATTCGACCCGGTAATCCGGACCCGGTACCGGATTTCGGTGTACCGGTTTCTTTTACATTGCAGCCATTTAAAAATGGCTGCAATGTCAAAAAAATTAAAGCCCCAGCAAAACAGTTTCTTAAAAAAAAAACCTCCCCGAGTCCAGGCTGCGCGGGTGGAAGGGGGGACACCCCCCACCCACCCTGCCCAGCCTGGCTTTTTGATTAAAAAAAGAACAGAGTCAGACCCGGACCTGGAGGCGAAGGCGAGCCCACCCCCCAGCACCAGCGGCCGCGGCGTCCCCGCAGCCGC
>QEPC01007835.1:350961-368547 GCA_003113815.1 Sphenodon punctatus | reverse complement strand
GGGGGGGGGCAACAAAAAGAAGGCGCCGCCTGCACAGCAAGGATGCAGTGACCAGGAGACCGGCCCCCCTGGGGCGCCCGACCAAGAAGGCAGTGAGAGACTTCTGACCTGGGCCGCCATGCTTGAGTGGCTCCGCGAGTGTGCGGCCCTGTTGAGGGCTCACCCCCCCAATACAAGTGAGTCCCCATGGAGGGGAGATGGGGGAACAGCATTAGACCCATCCCTCACCGGGGGGACACACAGGGAGGCTGATACAGGGGCAACAGGGGGGGGCTCCCCCCACCCCCAGAAGGAGAGAGAAACAGGCAGTGGGGCCCCCAGCCTGCTATAGGGATGGTGACAATAGCATACCCCAGCAGGGGCTGTGTGGCACTGGGCAGGAAAGGGAACAGGAGAACCCCAGGGGAGGGGAACAAAGGGGCACACAGATTACACAAGCACCCCAAGGGTATGCAGGGATGGAACAGCCTGGGACATCCAGTCCCCAGGGAACCATGGTGCCCTTGTTCCACCAGGGGTAGCTGGGCGGGGCAGACACACAAGGAGTTACCTGGGCATCACTGCCAGGACGAGCGGACACCTATGGGGTCCTGGGCCTAGCCCATTTCCAGAGTCAAGGTTTGGCTTTGCAGTCAACCATGCGGCAGGGCCCTGGGCCTGTACAAGGATCCCTGAGTGGGGTGCCCATTCCCCCTCTCTTGTCCAGGACATCGCAGGATGACAGATCACCCCCAGCAGCTCGAAGGCAGGTAGAGGCCACGGGAACCTGGGAGCAAGAATGCAACGAAGAAATCTGGAGGAGGATCCACGCCATAGAGGAGGAGCTTCGTGGAGAAGGGGGACAGCGGGAGCGGGTGAACCAGCCCCAGAACCAGAGAGGAGCTATCCACCGAATGTACAAGGTGAGCAGGAAACAACAGGGGTTGTAGAAATGAACAGGGGCATATCTGGTAGTTTACTTGCGCAGGAGGGTGTGGGCGCACTAGCTAACCGAAGACAAGTAAGCGAGACACTAAGGAGTCATACGTCAACAGCAGGGGCATTATTGCCCCTGGGGGGGATCCCGCAGTTAGTATGTCTAAATGGAGGTTGGATATGGGTATCCCCTGCACCTCCTCCCCCTGAGGGGACAACAGGGCATGCCCAAATATGGGCAAGTCCCACAGGGGAAATACAGAGACCCGAGACATTAGGAGGAACATCTCATGATGTAGGGCCCAGCCCGAGGGGGAGCCAAAGCTTATCAGAAGCCAACAATGCAGGAGTAGCGCAAGGAGTAGAAAGGGCAGCTGATGTCGAAAAAAGGGGAGAGACACCCGAGGCAACAGGTACCAGGGTGAAGGAACAGGTGAGTACTCGCCCGCCCCCACCACTAGATGGGACCATACCCAGTGTAGCAGCTCCATTTGGGTCCATTTAATACCAGCGGTGAAGGAAAAGATCTTGAAGGGAGAATATTTTGACATTTATGCCCTTCTGTTCAGTGATCCGATCGTGGATCACACTGAACTTCTCCTTCTCCTTTCCTTTCTCAGGTTCAAACGACACCCAGCAATTCAAACGACCAGAATTGGACGAATTGGACGTCGACCTTTGCAATATATATGGGGGTCATACTTCAGTCCGACCCGAGCCAGGGGCTTGAACTCCATAAATACGTCGACATTATGCGGCGTGCATATGGAAGAGGGCCGGTGGGCGCATGGTTGCGCTACGATGAGGCATTCCGCCACAGGGCGGCTACCACACCCGGACTTTGATGGGACGTACATGCACCTGACTTATGTTTGGAGTGCGTGGTCAATGTTACGAAGTTGCAAAGGGCTGACAGTGGCCATCCCCTGGTCCGGGGTGGGGTGACGTGGGGACAGGACTCCTTTCGAGGAAATAACTGATGGGGTGCCCAAAGCAACACAGGCCCCTGTTGGGAATATAATAAGAGGGGCCGATGCAACCAGCAGACATGTAAGTATCGGCATATGTGCTCCAACTGTGGAGGGGGACACCCAGCAATTAATTGTTATAGACCAGGGCAAAGGGGAGGAAAAAGGGGTTATGCCCAAGGGGGAGGAGCCGCAAAAGCAGGCTCCAATGCCCCTGTGGGGTCACGTAACCCAAAAGGGCCCAACCCCAGTCAAAATTGAGGAGTTCGAAAGGGCCCTGCAAGGGCACCCGAATAGGGCTAAGATTAATGATATAGTTCAGGGTTTTAAGAAAGGTTTTGTTATTCCAGCGGGTTTTGTTAGGCTGCAAACGAATGTAAAGAACCTGAGGTCAATGATAGGGATGGAAGAGATAGTGATGGCCAAGATCAAAAAGGAGATACGGGAAGGAAGAGTCGCGGGCCCTTTTGTGCGCCCCCCCCCCCGGCGAACCTTGTCGTATCCCCTCTGGGTATTGTCCCTATGAAAGCCAAAGGCGAATTCCGATGAATTCATAATTTGTCCCACCCCCGGGGTAGCCCGGTTCGCAGGGCAGAGAAAGGATCGGCAGGGGGGTCCGTACAGCATGTAGGCAGCTGCAGAAGCCAGCAGAGGGATGACTGTTGCAGCCAGGAGGTGGAGCCACGCCCCATTCAGGGCTCAGGGAGTGAACACGCCTCACAGCAATCTCCAGAAGGCGGAACAGCTGGGAGCTCTGACCCCGCCCCATATGCAGCAGCATGATTGGGAAAGAGGCCTATATAAGATAACAGCAGGGCCTGTAGACCCTGCTGGTAATCGTTGGTGAGAGACCGGCCCCTGGTTTTGCTTGCAGCTTGGATCATTACGTGGAGTGAGAGAGAGAAAGAGAGAGAGCTTGTGTTTTGGAGTGTCTGGAGTCCTGTGTTTGTCCTACCTTTTCCCCCCTTCCCGAGTGAGTCTGTGGTGAGCGTGGGTGAGTAAGTGTTTCCTTTATCTCTGTAGTTGTCCTGTCTTGTGGTACGAAAGATATATATAGCCCCTTGAAATTCCTTGCCGTTATTCCTTGTTCCCTTCATTGGCCCTTGTGGTGAAGCCCTTGCATACCTTGACTGAGTGCCCTTCCCATACCCCACTGGTATTCCTATTTCCCTTTGACTCCCTTCCCCTTCCCCTGGATCCTTCCCCCTTTTCCCCCACAGCACGTCACGGTGTCCTGGGCCCGGAGTACCCCCCCGAGCGTTTGGAACTCTGGTGTGTGTCTTCCTTTTCATTGGGGCAATTGGCTCACTGTCTCAGTCCCTATGATGAAAAGGGTTGCCCTCTAAGTCAGAGGGAAAGCCCACCTAACAACCTGAGGGACCATTTTTCCTTCTTAAGGAGACTTGTCCTAGAGACTGAGCCACCTCTCCTCCTGGTACCCCTAACCCCTAGTGTGTGCTCCCCTTCTTTGTTCTGCATCCTTCTACTCCCTTTCCCTTCCCCTCCTCACCGTGACAATGATGCCATCCCCAAGGAACTATCAACCATTAAATATGCGTCATTTGATGACGCAGTGGCAAAAGTTAGGGCCGAAGGTAAGGGAGCACTATTGGCAAAATGCGATGTAAAATCAGCATTTCGATTGTTGCCAGTGCACCCAAAGAGTTTCCATCTCCTCGGCTTTCAATTCCAGAGTGGCTATTATTATGACCGAGCTATGCCAATGGGCTGTTTAATTTCCTGCTCGGTTTTTGAACAATTCAGCACTTTGGTTGAATGGGTCTTTACTCGAAGGCTTAATGGGGGAGCAGTAACAAAATACTTAGAAGACTTCCTCATAATTGGGGCGCCAAAGACAGGCGAATGTGCCACCGCCCTACCATTGTTTCAAGAAGTAGCGGCCGAGCTAGGTGTTCCCCTGGCCCCTGAAAAAACTGAGGGGCCAACGACAAGGCTCACCTATCTGGGGATTGAACTGGACACCGAAGACATGTCCTCCAGGTTATCCATGGAAAAGTTGGCAGGTATTCGTAATAAGATTACTGAGTGTTTAGCAGCCCGCAAGATCACCGTCCAAGCCCTCCAGTCCTTGATTGGGAGTTTAAATTTCGCTTTCCAGGTGGTTGCACCAGGGAGGGCATTTCTATCCCGGTTATATGGAAAATTGAAAGGGGAATTACCTCCCCGTTACCGCATCCGAGTCACCAACAAAATGCGGCAGGACTTGAGGGTTTGGATGACATTTCTTGAAGGTTTCAACGGAGTAAGTTTCTGGAGGGAGCTATGACTTCTTCAAGCTGACCTGCAGGTACAATCAGATGCATCAGGAAGGGCGGGATTTGGCCTATACTTTAGAGGACATTGGTGCGCTGCCCCATGGCCTTGGGAGTGGCACCAAATGGGGGTTACTAGGGATCTCACCTTTTTAGAATTATTCCCCATTGTAGTAGCTGTACTTTTGTGGGCTAAGTCATTTGCCAACCGGATGGTGGTTTTCTGGTGTGACAACTTCGCAGTTGTCCACATAGTTAACTCGCTTGCCTCAAGGTCCCCGAGAGTCATGACATTGATCCGGGCATTAGTTCTGGCAAGTTTGAAAGATAACATCCTGTTTATTGCACGGCATGTCCCTGGAATCAACAACGGGATAGCAGATGCCCTTTCTCGATTCCAGATGGACCAGTTTCGGGAACTGGGACCAGAAGCTCGGGCAGAGCCAGACCTCATTCCGCAAGGGATCTGGAACCTTGAGAGGTAGAGGTGCAGACTATCGTCAAAGGGGCATTGGCCCCTCGAACACAGGCTGTATATGGTAGGGCCTTTGGGGATTTTCAAAGATTTAGAGCAAATAAAAGGTGGGGGGACAGGGTTCCCCGTACGGGAACCAGAGGTTCTTTAATTTGTATTGGACCTGCATAAATGGGGGTTAGCTGTAGGAACCATAGCCAGAAAAATAGCTGCCATCAATTTTGTCAGTAGACTGAAGGGGTTTTCTCCACCGGACAACGGGTTTTATTTAAAACATATGCTAGAGTCATGCGCATGCCAATAGAATTCAGTACATAAGCTGCGTGCCCCCATAACATCGCCCATATTAATTCGTTTGGTTGCTACCCTAGTAGATGTTTGCTACAACACTTATGAGACACAACTCTTCCAAACAATATATGCTATTATGTATTTCGGGGGTTTTAGGGTTAGCTAAGTTATCTGTAATTCAGCCCAGAATTTGTCCTGGACAGCTTTTTGTTTGGAAGACTTGGAAACAGTCCTGCCCCGAGTAATATTATGGCTTCGCTGTTCAAAGACCGATCAGAGGGGGCATGGCCAAAGGGTGGAGCTTTATCAAGGGGGACCACCGGGGATATGCCCTGTATCACAGATGCAGAAATACATGGCAATCCGACCTAGTTTCCCAGGTGCATTATTTATTCAGCAGACGGGTGTAGTTGCCACAGCGTATCAAATAAATGCAATTCTCAGGACAACGTTGAAAAAGATCGGCCTTCCAGCAAACGAATTCGGGTCGCATTCCTTCCATATTGGGGCAGCAATGACGGCAGCGGCGGCTGGGTTACCTGAGTCTGCTATTCAAGCTGTAGGAAGGTGGCGGTTGAAGGCATATAAGAAATATATCCAACCGTATCATCACTAATTATTTCTGTTTATTCCTACCAGAATCCCGGGCCGGCAGGGCTGCTCGAGAGGACGTGTGGATCATCGGCCACAGCCTCGTACGGTGGGCAGGAGTAGCTGCTGCAGCCTCCAAATGGGGTTCACAGTTAGGACTTGGTAGAAAGGCACATATTAGATGGATGGACAGGAGCGGCTTACATTGGAGACAGCTCCTCCCTATGCTGCGAGGTTTGTGACAACTGCCACCACTGGGAATTCTGGTAATACACCTGGGCGAGATTGATTTACCTGACAGGAAGGGAGTTGGTTTAATTATAAATATAAAGGAAGATTTGTTAGTAGTCAAGCAGTGGTTCAGTGGGGTTTGTTTAGTCTGGACAGATTGGAATAGGGCTATTAGACCAGGCCGAGTAGATAAAACTAGGAAAAATATTAACCAAGAGGTAGGGAAATGGCTGAGATTATTAGGGGGTTCAAACATTCGCCATGTAGGGATAGTCCACATGAGGATGGAGCTATATAGAGCCGATGGAGTTCATTTGTTGGACCTAGGGAACGAGATGTACTTAGCAGCTCTGGCTGACTATCTTGAAAATTTATTAGATCGGTAGGAGGTGGGGGTCGGGGTCTTTCAGGTTTGACCACCCTTTAGTGGTAGGGGTCCAATATGCCAGTAAAAGTTTAATAGGTAGGTTATTAAGATACTAAGAGTCATCTCATTAAGAGATGGGGAGATGATACACAGCGTAATGCAGGGCACAGCATGCACTGTGATCACGCTCCCTGGGAGTGGTGTTTTAACCAGAGCCTGCAGGGACAGGCGCTGTCTTCGGACCTGGTGGATGCTTCACTTCTTACTCAAACCCACAGTGGGTTTGTCCCCCACCCCCCTTTCGGCCTTGCCCTGTTGAAAGAGGGGAGGAGATTTGGTTTAGGATACTGTCAACGGAAGGCACGTCCGGGCAGTACCCGAGTTAATAAGTTCTGAGAGTTAAACGGCATATTGGACCCAATTGCAAGGTGCAATTCTCCACCTGCCTACAACTTGATGATTTAATATAGAGTGCGGTCAGTTTTACACCAACATAAGTCTCTGTGTCTCATTGGGTGCGTCAACAAGCCCATGTGAAGCGCTCCCCACAGACTTCCTGTGCTGGGACACCCTGCACTCACCCCATGCACCGACCACGGATCCTTCCTCCACACCACTTGTATAAAAACATCCAGGATGCTATCCTTAGATGTGTGTGGCTTCAAGGGGCCTGATTCATCACTGTCTTACTTCATTTAACCATTGCTATAACTCCACTGGAATCAAGAGTTACATCAGTGGAGTAGCACAATGATGATTGAGGTGATACATTTAAAAGCTATCTTGGATTTGGGTGCATAGCCAGTAGGGGCGGGCGTGCCGGTAAATCCGGTATCCGATAATGCCGGTACTGGGCGTACTGGCATTATCGGATTCTACCTGGTAAATCCGGTCCGGTTACCGGATTCCGGGTACTGGATTTTTTTACATTGCAGCCATTTAAATGAATGGCTGCAATGTAAAAAAATCCGGTACCCGGAATCCGGTAACCGGACCGGATTTACCGGGTTGAATCCGATAATGCCGGTACGCCCAGTACCGGCATTATCGGATTCCGGATTTACCGGTATTCCCACCCCTAGAATTTTTTATTCTTTTAAAATTGTTAGCCGCCCCAAGCTGTTTTACAGGAGGGGCGGGATATAAATTGATAAAATAAATAAATAAAATAAATCCTCCTGCTCCTGGGGATCCAGTCATTCACCTGACTGGTCCACGTGTGGCACTGTTGTGCCTCTGTAAAGGAAGAAGGGGGGCTCCCCTCTTGGGCTCCCTGCCCAACTGCCGAAGGGGGCAGGCAAAACAGGGATCACTCTCTGAGGGGGTTTCTAACTGAGCCCTTCTGGTGGCCCACCCATCTGCTCTTCTAGGATAGGAGGCCCGTATGTCCAAGGCCCCATCTGAGGCTCCACCGGGGGGCCCAGGCCCAGTGGGGCCACCCTGCTCCGGGGACCAGGGCCTGCCCCGCCCCATGACGGCCAGCCAGCAGCTACCTGGGGTTGCCCACCCCAGTGCCGGGTGTGTGTGTGTGTGCAACCTGGTCCAGATGCCCAGATTCAGGGCCCGCCTTGTGGGCACAACCAGCAAGGGATCATCTGAAAACTGGACAGGTGGTGCAATCCTGCAGCCACCCTGCGTTAAATGCTGTTCAGGGGGTGGCTGCCCCCCAACCAGGGCTCCCCCACTCCCACTTGCACTGGGAGGTGCAGAGGCAAAATGTGTGGCCCAGGCCCTCTCCCCTAGGGGGCATGGCACAGCCGACTAAGGGCCGAGAAAGACCAACAGCTGAGCTTGCAGGTTCCCAGTGCCAGAGGCCGCCATCTCTCTCAGCAGGGCTTCACACCCCGCCAGCCTGTCCCAAAGGACATTCACTACCTGCCCCTCCAGTCCCTGTGCCCCAAGGATGGAGGGGTTGGGGAGGGAATCCACCCCAGCGGAGGATGCCTCCGGTGCAGTCTCTGTAGCCGTGGCCCCAAGGGGGTGCCACTGCCCACCGGGAAGCCCTCTGAGGCCTGGCTGTGGGGGCATCAGCACTCCTCTCTTTTTTTTTTTGTCCATTGTTGGTACTGTGCGTGTGTGTGAGGGGGGGAGTCGTCGACCTCGCTGGAGCGAAGGCTCCCAAAGAGCACATACTGGGGCTCAGGCCAGGGAGTAGGGACAATGGAGCAGCAGCACTGCTCGGTTTGGCTCCGGCCTGCCCAGGAGGCAGAGCAGCTAAATGCTGTGGCTGCCTTCATGCCTGATTTCCTGCCCTAGTGGTGGCCGCCTTTCCCCCGCCCCTGGCAGCTAGGCTGCCTGCCAGGGGAGGGGAATCTTTCCCCTGTCCTGTCCCCTTTTCCTGAAGGGGAGCATGGCAAGGGGCCTATCAGGCCCCAGTTTTGGGAAGTTGGGGAGGCAAAGGACAGTAGTTTAATTTGGGTAACCCTAACATGCTGTAAGGATACCTTTCATAAAATCCAACAGGAATTGTAAAGTCTGATCCAGCGCCCATCAAAGTCAATGGAATGACTTTACTTAGCTTCAAAGAAGCTGGGTTGGACCCAGAAAGGCTGAAAAAGGGACCTAGAAAGGCTTCAAAATTAGGGAGTTCTCCTCTAAAGACAAGGGGTGTTTTTAAATGAGATGGCTCCACGCATGGCCCCCATCATCCAAATGGAAAGCTGCTGCCGCTCATTTGAACTTGGAGCATGGGGAAGCACGCTCCTGTGATCCATGCACTGGTCACCCAGTCCCTGCACGGAGCATTCCTGGAAAAACCGGAGTGCCCCATGTGGGGACTGGGTGGCTGGTGTGTGGACAAGGTAGTCATGTGGGGAGATATCCACTTCACCACCAAAATGGCAGCGACGGGGTAATTGTCGCGTCCCCCATCCCCTCGTGGAGAGACGCAGAGGCGGGGCCTGGCAACGAGGCTCGCTAGAGAGCCTTTCATTGCCTGCAAGCTGCTTGCCATAGTAACCGTCCTGGAGCGAGGTCATGCAACCGCGCCTTGTTGCACCGTGAGGGACCCGCCCCTTTTAGGAGGGGCAGACCTCTGTGTTTGCCGCGTGGAGCGGCATTCCTTAATTGGCGGCGAAGAGTCAGCNTACCGGATTTAATCCGAGAATCCGGTTCTTTGAGAACCGGAAACTGGTAAATCCGGTATCCGGTAATGGCCCGGGGGTCCCAAGTCTAATAGCCAGCAAATGAAATGAGGCAAGGATTTATTAGATCTCAAAACTAAATACCAATCATTGAAATTATTTCTGAGACAACTAGAATGTGCCCTGTGGGTTTAATAATTATCCTTAACAGAAAGTGCATCAGCAGCAGACCCCAAGGCCCAGGGAGTATTTTGTTTAGACAACCTTAAAAAAAAATCCTCACCTTTATATTAAGTAAAAATCAGTTGAAGGGTTTCCCCCACATGTTCCCAGTTTTTACTTTACTGCTTCTTAGCAGAAAAAATGCCGATTGATTGTTAAATTCTGGAAAATTGTCAGGAAGACAGACAGTAGAATGATGCCATCCATAGGCTTTATTCAAGAAAAAAAATGTACAGATAATTTTAATAAAACAAGCCAAAAAATGATACAAGGGAGATGAGACACTACCTATAATATTGTGTTTTCTTCCTTACCTAGACCTCCTTGCCACTACAGGCATTATGAACATGTACCGTAACTTTTGGAGTTATGAACCACTTAGGCATGAAGCACACGTTGCAAAAAAATAGTTCAGCAGAGTTCTGTGTGGGCTGGAACTGCAGGCACAAGACTATGGGATTCTCTACGTGAACTAACTCCCTGCTCCAGTAAAACCTTATCTCTTAAGTCCTAGTTATTATCTCCTTCCTTGTAACCCACAGGCTACGACAACAGGGCCTCCTACAAGCCTGGAGCATCTCCATGGGTTTGTGCAGACCCCAAGGATCAATGGGAAGTCCAATTAAGGCAGAGTAGGAGACCTCCCCTCTCACATTTGCTGCTCTAGAGTAGTGGTGGGAGAGGGGCAGAACATGCTGGGAAGCAGAACCTACTTAAGCGAGTAGCAAAGTGTGATGGAGAGGCAGGAACTGGTAAGTCCATTCAAGTGCTCCATCAGTAGGTGGGCCCATCCATTTGCAAAGTGCTTTGGCAGCATAGCCTACCACATGTTCACGTTGGTTCTTCCTCCCCACTTCTCTGTTCCAGTATGCCCACTTCTCTGCCCTGGTGACCCTGCATCTGCTCTAGTGGCACTAGCTTCCATGCTTCTTGCCCAAATTGGTGACCTTGGTCTCCCTGTCCCCATCAGGCCTGTGAACTGGAGATTTCCCAAGCCTGCCACCTAGAGTAGCAAAATGCCTAAGGCTGGCTGGTCTTGGCAAGTTCAGGGCTACACATGTGAAGATTCTTTGCTAAAGAGCAGCTTTTTACCCCCAGCATGGCTCCAATATGGGGCATGCAATCTGGTTCTAGTGCTAGGAAACCTTTAAAGGAAAATGCTTATCACCATTTTTAGAAGGACGTGCCTGGGGGGTGGGTCCGCACTTCCGGTGTGTGTGAGGCCTTCACATGACAGCAGATGGGTGTGCGGTTGGCGTGCGCCTGTACCCACACACCACCCATTCATGCCCCTGCACAAAGCAACTGGGAAAAATCCAAGTTGCTCCATGTGGGGGAATGGTTGGGCGGTGTGTGGGTCGTGGGAGCACACCTCCACCCAAACCGCCTTCAGACGGGTGCCCGGGTCCATGGGGGATGAGTGGACCTCTGTGGGCACGTCCCATCTGAAAAAGGGCCATTGTTTCTGGGGGACTAAAGGGAACTGGGTGGGATAAAAAGCATGACTGAAAGAGCACACCCACCTCTAACACCTAGGTTCTCAAGGTGGGGAGGGGGGACAGGAGCCCTAGTGAGGGTGCAGAAGGTGTTCTGGGGGAGCATGAGAAGGATCCCAGTTGGTAAACACCTAGCTCCACACTGTCACTGAGCTAGGGGAAATCTCCAAAATATTGGTGTGGCAAGGGAGAGAGAGAGAGCCAAAGGTCAAGAGTGGGAGAGAGGGGAATCAATAGGAGGGTGGGAAGGGGGAAGAGGAAGAATGGAAGCAAGATGTAGGTATGTATATGTGGTGTAGGGAGGGAGCCTTAACTACAGCAGACAAAAGGGAAGGGGTGGGGTGCGCAGTTCAAAATAGTTTTAAGAACAACGGCTCTAAGGTCGCTTTTAGACGAGACAAATTTACGCATGATTGGTGAAAATGTGCGTGTTTTAATGCTCGTTTAAACACCTAAACCGTTTTAAATGCGCATTTGCCATGATCGTGTAAAAGCCCAAACCGTTTTGAATGTGGTTTTTAAATAATGTGCATTTTTTTAAACTGGTTTTGGCATCCCCCGATCATCAATGGGGCTCAAAACCGGTTTTAAAAAATGTGCATTATTTAGAAGCCACATTAAAAACGGTTTTGGCTTTTACACGATCATGGCAAATGCACATTTAAAACGGTTTAGGTGTTTAAACGAGCATTAAAACATGTGGATTTTTCACCAATCATGCACAAATTTGTCTAGTCTAAAAGCAGTCTAAGACAAGGGCCTTCCACTGTCTGACTCCTTTTTCCTCTGCTGTTTGGACCTCACCTCTCTAAAGCCCTATATGGGGCAAAATCTTTGAAAGCAAATAGTGTCAGAAAAATTGCTGTTTCAGCCCCTTCACAGAAGAAGGGGACTCCTTCAAGGGGGAATATTGTGGTGAAGTCTGCTGCTCAGATGGGGAAAAAAATAAAGCTCCCGAGTCCCAAACTAATATATAAATAGGTCAAACTGGCTTTAAAACAGAATAAAAGAAGGTTATGAGGTGAGAACTGAAGTGATGATAACCACTTTTTAAAACCTGCCACCCCAGGTAACTAACATTTACTCAACGCTCCTCATTTTGCTTGGCTACTTGAACTTCAAGGAGTAAGCATGATAGATGTAGCAAATTTGGATGTCACCACCAGCATAAGAAAATGCTGGCAGACTTTTAGAGCAACCGTTGTACTTAGGGGAATGCAGTGAAAGCCAGGCTCTGACAGAATGGGAGACCAAAGATCATGAGGGGAGGCAGTTATTAGGTGTGTGTGACACACAGACAGCCAATAAAGCTGGAGTTGATTGGTCACACGCTAAAGTTTATCCTGTGCAATTAGGGGCAGCCTTGTGTCAAACCTATTTGTTATAGACCACTTGTGAATTGCCCCTTATCAGACATCGGTGAAAAAAAGCAAAATGTTGGCAGAAGAACCAAGGCCCTCTGCCCTCTCTTGGTACAGACCTAGAGATAGGAGAATGAGAGAGTTTACAGAACTCTCTCATTATCAGAATAGCCTGAGGTCAGGGTGGGGAAAGAGTGAGAATGTGTGGATGAAGTACTACTCAGAGGTCTGGAAATGAGGCGTAGGCAGGATTGAAATGTCCCTTTAAGGTGAGCTTTAAATGTCTCCCCAGCAAACGCATAGATTATTGGGTTCAGGCAACAATGGATGAAAGAGAGAGTTTCAGTCAGCTGCAGGGCCAGGGCGAGTCGTTGACTTGCCTCACAATCATTTATGACATGCAGGCTCTGCAAAGAGTCTAGAAAAAGCACAGCGTTGAAGGGGGCCCAGAAGAGGAAGAAGACAATGACGATGATGAAAATCAGTTTGACAGTTCTAACCGTGTTTCTGTTTTTCAGTTTTTGGATTCTTTGGAGAATGCAGCTATAGCAGTAAATGAGAATGCTGAGTGGCAATAACAGCCCCAAGAGACTGACTTCCAACTGCACGAAAAACTTCAATTTGTTCTGGTCTTGAGGATATTTGGGGACACACTCCAGAGAGAGCTCAACTTGATCTTCTTGGCTAAACATCATATTCGGGATGGAAGCAAAACCAGCCAGAGCCCACAAAACTATGCTAATGATTACTCCACAGGTGGGTGTTCGAACCTTCCTAGCTTGCACAGCATGGACAATTGCAACATACCTGTCTACACTCATGAGAGTGATAAAGAAAATGCTGCTGTAGAAACCTGTGTAATAAATGCCAGTCATTGCCTTACACATGGCATTTCCAAAAATCCATTGGTCTGCAGCGTAGTGTGCCTGGAATGGCAGGGGCAAGACAAAAAGCAAGTCTGAGATTGCCAGGTTCAACAGGCAGACATCAGTCGTGGTGGTCAGTTTCTTGTAGGCTAGGAGCACCCAGAGGACCAACAAATTTCCTACCAGACAGAAGACAAACACCAGGCAGTAAAGCAGGGGAAGGAGCAGGGATTTAAACCTTCTGAAACTTTTCTTTGTTGCACGGAATGGCTTCTTCATCATATGAATAGTCATATTCAGTTGTGCTGGTGTAAAGGCTTGTAACATTCATCTTTGACACCTGTGCAGAAGAAAAGCTAGTTAAAAGAAATGATTCACAGGAAAGGGCGCCCAACAACTAGATACTGCTACTCTTACTCTCACTGAATGAAATCAGTAGGAGTGCTCAAGGAATAAAGATACTGATCTGTATGCATAAGGGCAGAAGAATCTCTGACATTTTACTGATGAGATACACAGCCTTCTGAAAATCATTCTTTCCACTAGCCCACCAATGTCTACAACTCTCATTAACAGTTTACTTGAGCAGAGTAATAGAGTTTGATGTTATTTCACTCTGCCATTTTGGAAAATCAATATCAGTTTTCAGGCTAGAGACTTGAGACCTGACCTGATCCCAATGAGATCTGATTGGCCCTATGAGGCCTGGGATGGGTTGAGCATACTCTCAGCCCAAGTCCTTTTTAAAATGTATTCATTTATTTGTCTGTCTGTCTCTCTCTCTTCTCCCCCCTAGGTAATTAAAAAGGCTTCATTTCCTGGGCCTCTGCTCTGAGGAGAGGGTGTCTGAAGGGGTGTTGGCTCTTTGAATGCTGGAAGGAGGGAACTGATTGGCTCTTCTGGATTGGGCCCTCATTCTCAAAGGCAAGCAGGAATGAGAATTAACATTTGAAGGAGATTACATTAGTTAACCCTGGGAACTCCTTGATGCTGCATGAAGCCCTGCCACTGGGGGATAGAGAGCCCTCTTATTAAGGTCCCATCCAATGTCTCGCTCCTACTAGTCCCATTTCTTCCTAGCAGTGTAAAAAAAACAGAGCCCAGGCTCACTGTGAGGAGAAACTAATGTTACTCCTCACGGGGGGGGGGAGATTGGATCCAGAGGCGATCCTGAAAACTACAGACCAGTAAGCTTGATGTCTGTGCTGGGCAAAATGGTGGAAACCATCATTAAGGACAGAATTACAGGGCATGTTGACAAACATGACTTAATGGGGAAGAGTCAACATGGATTTAGTAAAGGTAAGTCATGCCTCACTAACCTGTTGGAATTCTTTGAGGGTGTAAATAAGCATGTGGACAGGGGAGACCCAGTAGATATAGTGTACCTGGATTTCCAGAAAGCATTTGATAAGGTCCCTCATGAGAGACTCTTGAGAAAAAAGTCATGGGATAGGAGAGTGTGTCTTACTATGGATCAGAAACTGGTTAAAAGATAGAAAGCAAAGGGTTGGACTAAATGGTCAGTTTTCACAATGGAGAGATGTGAAAAGTGGTGTGCCTCAGGGATCTGTATTGGGACCGGTGCTGTTTAATGTATTCATTAATGATTTGGAAAAGGGTTTTAAGAGTGAGGTGATCAAATTTTCAGACGACACCAAGTTATTCAAGGTAGTTAAAACACGAGCAGACTGTGAGGAACTGCAATGGGATCTTACAACACTGGGTGCCTGGGCATCTAAATGGCAAATGAGATTTAATGTGGGTAAGTTCAAAGTGATGCACGTAGGGAAAAATAATGCAAACCATGCGTACACAATGC
Organism: Sphenodon punctatus; assembly: GCA_003113815.1. Taxonomy (NCBI): domain Eukaryota; kingdom Metazoa; phylum Chordata; class Lepidosauria; order Sphenodontia; family Sphenodontidae; genus Sphenodon; species Sphenodon punctatus. Next base: position 353,586 of record QEPC01007835.1, on the reverse strand, counting down.
TGGGTACTAAGGTAGGAGTTACCACTCAGGAAAAGGATCTGGGGGTGGTTGTGGACAATACAATGAAATCCCTGTCTCTTATACACATCTAGATGTGTATAAGAGACAGGTACAGTGCACAGCAGCAGTAAAAAAAAAGCACACAGAATGTTAGGAATTATTCGGAAGGGGATAGAGAATAAAACTGAGGATGTCATAATGCCTCTATACAAATCAATGGTGTGACCGTACCTTGAATATTGTGTGCAGTTCTAGTCGCCCCATCTCAAAAAAGACATAGCTGAACCAGAAAAGACACAGAGAAGGGCAACAAAAATGATCAAGGGCATGGAAGGGCTCCCGTATGAGGAGAGGCTTGGTAGGTTGGGGCTGTTCAGTTTAGAGAAGAGTCGACTGAGAGAAGATATGATAGAGGTCTATAAAATCATGAGTGGTGTGGAACTAATAAACAAGGAACAGTTATTTACCCTCTCAGTCTCAGCTAGTACTAGAACTACGGAACACTTCATGAAACTCATGGGTGGCAAGTTTAAAACAAATAAAAGAAAATATTTTTTCACTCAGTGTATAATTGGGTTGTGGAATCTACTGCCAGAGGCTGTGGTAAGGGCCAGTGCTGTAGCTGAGTTTAAAAAAGGTTTGGACAAGTTTCTGGAAGATAGATCCATTAGCAGCTATTAGCCAGACAGGAAACATGACAGGAGCTGGGGGAAAACAACAGGGAATGGATCCCCCATTGTGACCTGTTGGGTGCTTCTCCCAAGCCACCATGATTGACCACTGTCGGAGATAGGACTGGGCTAGATGGACCATTGGTCTGACCCAGTATGGCACTTCTTATGTTCTTATGTTAAATGTCTCATCAAGCCGGTAATAACTACCAGTGATTCTCTACCGTTTCAACCAACTTTTTCTATTTGTTGTTTGGTTTTTGTTTCCTTTTTTATGGGGAATAATACCAAAGTCAATCTCCGAGACCTTTGAACAACATTGCACATAAGAACATTGGGGGTAACACACCCACGTCATCCTTATTCCTTAGAAATCTTTAAGCAATATTGTACAATAATGTCAAGTCTGCAAGAGGAAGGAGAGAAGGTGCAGAGAGGAGCTGAGCTTCCTGGGCTCCCTCTGCTGAGATATTTAAAACATAGTATTACTTTAAAAAACAAAATAAAAGCAGATATGATCCCAATTTTGGCAGCTGGGGTTTTAAGTAGTCGCCTAAAAATCACAAGTGAAAGCATCCTTGGAGTCTCTGCACTTTGAAAATCACTGCAGCATATTCACAGTGCAAGGGTCTTTCTCCAAAGAAGAGCTTGGCGAGTTGAAAGCCTGTCTCGTTGGATACACACAGTGCATTCTAGAGCTCAGAACTATGCATTTTAAAGCGCTTCAGCATAGCACACCACTTGTAAGCCTCGTTTTATATAGATGGAGAAACTGAGGCACAAAATAGGGGAGAGACTTACCCAGGGGTGCAGGAAAGCTGTGCAGGACCTGGGCTCAGGTCACAATTATCTGTTCAAATCAAGAGAGCAGAACCTGCATGGTGGGTTGGGGTGAAACTAGAGCCAAGCCCCCTACTCTTCAGGCTGCCCCTGCTGCAGAGAGTCACTTGGCTGCAAGCCACTAGGAGGGGGAGCCCACTATGAGCTATGCCGCTGCTCCAGGAGGAGCCCACTAGGAGCCACTGTGACTGCCCCCAGGTTATATAGGCCTTTTTACCCCATCCCCAGGCCGAGGGGGCCGAGCCGACTCACACAGTTGCGGGCCCAGTGACGGCCCTTCCCCAGGGCATTGGGGCAGATGCCCCACAAGCCCCTCAGGGGTGCCCCCCCACTTGCTGGGGAACCAGGAACTGCTCCTCAGTTGATTCAGTGGCAGCTGAGTTTCCCCCACTTGTCCGGTGAACTTAGGGAGGAAGGAGCAAAGAGGCGCGAGTTCTTTCCCTCCCACTGTCACGGCGTGACGCCGCGGCAGGGGACAGCGACAGGGGGTTCAGGGGAAGCCACGGATAGAGGACCGCCAGACAGGGGCGGGCCAGAGGCAGGCTCAGAGAAAAACAGCCCCGAGTACTCACCAGGCCCCGACCACGCCGCAGCAAGACGCGCCCCAGCCAACGCCACAGGCCCCGCCCCCTCCACAAACAGACCCGCCCCAACCTACAGCTCCGGCCCCGCCCCGACGCAGTGAGCGCCTAGCGGCAGAGCGCGCTCGATGAGGGCCGGGGCCTTGAGATAAACACAACGGCTGACATCTGGGGTGGGGGAGGAAACCAGGAAGTGAATAAAAGCTCCAGCAGGGCATCACAACCCTGCCGGTAATCGTGGAGAGAAGCTGGCCCCTGATCTTCGCTCCTGAGAGCTAAGTCTTTGTGGTGATAGTGGTGTGATAGAGAGTTTGTGAAATTCTTGTACCTTGCCTTGTTCCTCCTTGTTCCCCTTCTTCCCCCGTGTGCAATTGTTGTGTGTGACGCCTCCTTACACTCCCTTCCTGTTAGCTCTTGTTCAAACCTGTAGTGTTAAGGCCCCTGGTTCCCCATACCCCTCTGCCTCCTTTCCCCCCCTTAGTGTGCGTAAGCTCCCTGCCCCCCTCCGCTTCAGAACCTTCCTACCCCCCCTT
>QEPC01007835.1:289584-301055 GCA_003113815.1 Sphenodon punctatus | reverse complement strand
AGTTCAATCGCAATACTTAGCTTCAGGCAACAGGGAGGGGGCTAGTTCATCCAGGCTAGGCTCTGTTCACCGGCCCAGAGCTACTGAGCCAGCCAGCTTAAATAGGAGCAGCCCCGCCCTCTGCACGCCCCCGCAAGCGTGCTGAGCGGCGCAGCGGTGGGCGGGGCCCTGCCTGGGCGGGCGTCGCCGTTGTAGGTGTCGGCGTCCCTGCACGCCGCGGGGGCGTGGCCTTTGGCAATGGCCTGTCGGGGGCGGGGTGTGCGGCGTCGGGTGTGGCTTCCGCCTGCGTCTGCGGCCCCGAACGCCGCACCAAGGTTTGCGATGCTGGGGAACTGCCGGGGGCGGGGCCTGGGGCCGTGGAGGGCGGCCGCCGCGTCGAGAAGCGGCCGCGGCGGCTGACACCCTTAAAGTTATAGTTGTGAACTGTATTTTGTATATACTATGTAGGTTGTGGCGGACAATTGCCAACAACTTTTTAAGTTATGGCAACTAAAGTTTGGTTTGATTCAATTGACAAATGGGGTGGAGAAAAGCAGGTGGAAGTGAATATTGGATAAGCAGATTGGATCTGTAGGGAGAGGTGACATTGTAGCTGAGAAGAATAAATTAATTCTGGTGTGCAAAAGGGGGAGAAAATGGAGAGGTGACAATCAGATTGCTGGGTGATAAGACAATTTTGAAGGCTTGATTTTAATGAACCAATACTGATCTTTTGCAATTGACAAAATGGATGAGCTTTGTGAATTGTGGTGTGTAACAGGGTGGCAGTGCCCGAGGTAAGTCCCTACAGAATTAGGGTCCAATAATGCAGTCTTTCATGGGGAACAGTCCATACTGTCTTTATTTACATACATACACCATCAGAGTTTCTCAAGGTTCTGTCTAATACCGGGCATGCAACTCCTCTGGCCCCCAAGCCCTAGCTATACCCCAGCTTAGCCAGACAGTCCCCAGGCTCGCTATTTCCAGGCTTGTTTCTTCACTACCTTAGACAACAGTTTCCTTCAGTCAGCTCTCAGCCTCCAGCAGTTCCCAACAGAATTTCAGTATCTGCCAACAATCCTGCTGGAACTTTTTCCACCTTGGCCTCCAAGCAGAGACTGACTCTCCTGAGAAAGGTGCCTTTCTCTTATACGGGGAGAATGGGTGTGACTAGGCTTCCAGTCTCCTGCCTTAAAGAGCCAGTATACTGTCATACTCCCTGTTGGGTATTCTCCTTGCTTCAGGGCTGGCCTTGCCAAGACCTTCCGCCACTGACCCAGTCTGTCGCACCCAGCTAATCCAGTCCCAGATGGTGCCCTCACTGCCCTGGCACTCTTAAAGGGGCAGCACCAGCAGCCCCAACAGGCCTCTCCCTGACACGCTGTACCTTGACCACTACTGCTACCACCACTGAACACCAGTAGATGATAGCTGGTGACTGTACTCCAGGAATTCCTCCAGTGTATGTTTCAGAGAAGATTCCAAACAAGCCACTGGAAAGATTGCAGTGGAATGTTTGGACTGCAGTCTACTGCTCTCACTGAATCACTGGGATTTCTTCACATACGGTTTGTCTTTGTAGATAACAAGTGACTCAGAGATTCTGGGTGTTCTGACATCTGCTGTTGCATCCTTTATTAATGTCAGAACATTGTGAAATGTTTTTCCATTGCAAAACTTCCCAAACAGCAACTCATTGATAAGTTAATTGCTAGAAAAAATTTGCTGCTTACTATAGCTGCAGTCTTCACACCTCTTACTCTGGACTGGTTCCACTGAAGTCAACAAGACTACTACGGAGTATGTAACTTAGAAATTGCAGCCAAAATGACATTTCATGTGCTGGGACAAAAAGAAGCAGAACCTCGCAGGCTCCCAATGTCACCAAGATCTTTTGAAGAGGGTACAGGTTAGATAGTGATGCTATCATCTGGAGACATTTTGGCCTTTCATCTTTGTAGTTATGAGTGGCTCTGCTGGTAAGCCAATGGACTTTGGCTTACCAGTGTGGGGGAAATTTTATAAGGGATCCTATGGAATTGAATAACAATAGCCAAAAGGAAGGTATCCCAAAAGCATTTTGGGTAAAACTTAATGCTCAATAGAAGCTATGCCATTGCCCTCTAGACAGAGAGCTATTTGCTTTCTGTATTCTGCTTTGCAAAATAAGGCCTTGGAAAGTGCTCCACACAGACCTTAGACCTAGACACTGAGACTCCTTTCACCTGTGTTTTCATAACAAATCAGTCAAGTAACCTTGCAGCTGGAAAGCCAAATTAACCTTGTTAGGCACCATATATTATAAACAGTTTGGCTCATATAGTTTTGAGAAGAACTAACCCAAATATGTAAACATTGTGTGTAATGTAGTAGGNATATAGTTTTGAGAAGAACTAACCCAAATATGTAAACATTGTGTGTAATGTAGTAGTTTTCCATCACTGTGTTACGTAGCACTTTGAGTGACATGCCTGTATTTTTTTGCCTGTTTGTAATCTATAAAATACTTGTGTATCCTGGGAGGGGCAGACCAGTCTATTTCCTTGCATGGGGACAGAGTTTCTCTCTCTCTCTGCACTTTGAGATCAATAAAGACTCTGACAGATTTCACCAACAGTGTAAGTATAAATTATTCCTCGACAGTTTGGTGTATTGTCCGGGAAGGCTCTTAGTCCGGCTGGTTCTAGGGGGGCTGCGGACCGTCTCTCTCTCTCCCACCTTCTGGCACCAGATCAAGGTTAGGGACCTTTTGAAATCCCTATGGAGGTGTTGGAGAGGGGCTGCTCATGGGCTCTGGGAGCCAGACCATTGGGCAGATGCCTTCTGAATCTGAGTGGTCAGATCTGTCAGACATTATTAGTAGTGTAGATAGAATGTAGTGTAGGAAAAAAGACTAGTCAGTGTAGAAATTTAGTGGATCCATGGAATCCTGCCAATATGGGGGATTCTAAATACATATGTAAAATCCTGCCATAAGTGGGGATTGGAAATCCTGCCAGGAGAGGGGATTTCTCAATACATGTGTAACAATCCTGCCAGAAGAGGGGATTTTTAGAAATAGGAATGTACTGCGAATGTGTTACCTTGTATGTGACCACTGAATGAGTTTGGGACTAAGCTGAGTGTTGCATTGCAAGGTTGCCTTGCATTGGGATAGCTGCCCTGATTAGGATTAATTGCCTATAGGGCTAATTGTCTACCTGGCAGTGTGGGTAATTCTGCGAATATGCACCTCTGTGGAACCCTGTGAAGCAGCAGTGTGATTGTGAAGATTTATTTCCCTCTCCCAGTCTTGGAAGTGTCTGACTGTGGATCTGACTGAAAGCTTGTATGTTGGACTGATGTTTGTGGGAGTGACTGAGTGAGAGTTTGTGTGAAAAAAGGAATTTCCATGAGTGCAGACTGCAGCGGATTGTGCTGTTAAACTTTGCTCCCTGTAGTTGAAAAGACATCCTTGATAATCTGTCCTTGTGAGGAAACCCCTGTGTGAATGAGAAAATGGGGGCTGGGGGATCTAAGGCGCACTCTGTCCCACTGAAAGGAAGCTCAGCTTGGTATATGTATACTCATTATGGCCAAAATGCTTGTAGATTTTTAGATGTGTGGAACAGGTATACCCAAGACCATCATGAACTGCAGTTTCCTTTAATTGGCTCTTATGATTTAGATAAAATTGCCCATCTCCGCTGAGCCCTAAAGTCAAAAAGGCTGTAAAGTGCCTATGACTCAATGGGATGTTTTTTTTATTGGCATACTGAAGCTTCTAAAAGGAAGCAAGAATCTAGGTTTAAATCTCTTCTAGATTCTCAGGAAAAATTAAGCCTTCAATTGGCAAAGTTCAAAGAAAAACATAAATCTAATCAAGTGTGTACATCTAGTGCTCCACCTAGTGAGTCTGTGGTTTCCTTGTAAATTGCCTGAAGGCACTGATGAGCAAACTTCTGAAGATTTACTAGATTGTTGTAGTCCAGCGTTTCTACCACACTGAGACTCCTTTCACCTGTGTTTTCATAACAAATCAGTCAAGTAACTTTGCAGCTGGAAAGCCAAATTAACCTTGTTAGGCACCATATATTATAAACAGTTTGGCTCATATAGTTTTGAGAAGAACTAACCCAAATATGTAAACATTGTGTGTAATGTAGTAGGGATGGGCGAACGCGGTTTGGAAGTTCGGAGTTCGGATCGAACTCAACCAGTTCGGTCGACCCGACCGAACCGAACCAAACAATGCTGGGGTGTCCCAACCGCAGTAGTCCCGGGGAGCTCAAGAAGCTCAGGGGGTACAGCTGCTACCTTCACCAGCTTCTATACAGGCAGCACCTCACCCTAATAGTACTGGCAATGCAGGTTCATTTTTGCCTGCTCATGGAGCAGTTTCATTGGTGTCAGCTCCCTTGCAGGCACAGGCTGGTGTGTCATTGAGTTCTAACGCCGTTAGTTCTACTATGGGCTCAGCTGCTTTTAGCCCTATTTCAGGACATACTAGTTTTAATTGACTCTTATCATTTGGACAGCTTTGCTTATTTTTAAAAGGAAAGCTCCACAGGTTTGCAGAGCAATTAAATAAGAAATTAAGGACTTCCAGTAACTTAATTTTAAAGAAAGCATGATGCTACCTTAGCCTGATCAGAAAACATTGCTGAGGGGGGCGGGAAGCAGAGACGGGGAAGTGAATTATGGTATGGGTCTTAAATTTTCTGGCCCTTACCACTATTGTGTCCAAATGGAATGTTGAGAAGCGGATGTCCGATCCAATGTGGCCTATTGGACCAAACATTTGACTCTTGCACCTCTTTCTCTTACCCAGATTGCCAGCTCCTGTCCAGGCATCATTAGACATTTTTTTCTGCTGTACATTGGGGCAGCCTGAAAAGCTGTAATTCCTTTCATTTTATAGGAAGCCAATTTGGTCCCTTTTGTTATAATTATGTGGTGTAGTTTGTTAAGAATTCATAGCAAGGTATTGCCTGCTGTTTCATCATTTTCATGATTTCAGCATGATGGATAAATGGAGCAAATCAAAACTGCAAAACATGTAGGAATTAAGTTAACATCTTGATGGCCTTTGCCTAAACGTTTTCAGTGCAAAGAAAGGTATTGGTCCAGCTATTGTGTTTTTTTGAACAAAATATCACTATACCACCTTGTAAAACATCTATTTTTTTATCCTAAAATACTTGGAAGTACCTGTTTATTGTTTTGCTCAAAATTTAAGATTTATTAAATTTGTTGTTTGTTCCATTCTCCTGTGATTTTTGTACTTCTTAGTACTTTTATAGTTTATGTGGATTTAAGTGTGTTTTGTGTTTATGCCATGGTTGTTGGCTGTTTAAAGTTGTGTTGTATGTTTGTGTGCTTGTTCATGTAAAAGGAAGGTGATGTTAAACAAACCAGGAGCAAAATTCAAATCCTGATAAAGGTGCCTATATCCTTCTGTTCCTCCAGTGCACAGTTGGAACAAAATGATGTAATGCAACCACAATTGCCTATGTGTGTTTGTTGGTGTTTGTTTGTTTGTTTGTTTGTTTGTTTGTTTGTGTACCATGTATACTGCTATACAGAAGTTTTTCTTGTGCCAAGAGTTAAGGGCACATGATTGAAGGAAAGCTTGCCTTGCTTTTGTAAAGTCAAAGGTGACAGGCAGCTGTTGTAATTTTAAAAGTGTGTGGCTCTGGCAAATATGTGCATTAAAAAGGAAATGCACCTCTCATTTCGGGTGAAACAGACATGATGCTAACCACCCTTTAACCACCCTTGGTGGTCATTTATGCATGTTTCAGGGCTGCATAGGGCACCAATACAGTCCTGCAATATGCATAAATAACCACCAAGGGTGGTTAGCGTCATGTCTGTTTTCATCCATCAAAGTCCAGGCCCAATAAACATGCCCTGGACAGAGCCTGGGCAAATTCAAATTAGTTGTTTCCAATCCTGAGAATTTTGAAAGGGTTAAACAGTAAAACCTGAGCACATGTTTTTACTAATGGTAAAATATTGATGGCTCTCATTGACAGATTTACAACTAAAATTAGAAGAGCATCCATTGATCAAGAAAGTCAAAAGCTTTTGTTGCCTTTTTAAAATTGGTCACTTGGAATTGCACCATGGATAAGGACATGATATTAAAGCATGGTAGGAATAGATGTGTAGGCCCCTTTTTGGGCCCTCTGCAGTCTTTATGGATTTACAAACTATACACCTATATGTCCTATCCAGAGGTGGCACTTGTACAGAACAGTGGAACATTAGTGGTGACTCCACAATTATATCCCCAGGGCCAATGATCAAGTGGGTATTGGATGTTCCAGTAGGTTTGGAAGAAAAGAAATTACATAGACCAAGAGACTGGTGGATCTATTGGTGGTTGGATCCAGGGTTGCCCAAACCGATGGAGACATTTTATATAGAAGCCCACACAGTTTCTTGGGAGGAGGATCAAAGACCAAGATCAGATGGCCCTTGGACACATGTTTTCATATATAATTATTGGGTGGTAGGAGACGCCCCACAGGGGTCCCGGTGTGCTGCTAGTTAGGCGCCCTTACCTGTCAGCTGCGGGAGGTCGGAGTCTGGTGTCGGCATGGGCGCAGAGTCAGAAACCTGCAAGAAAGAAAAGCGCCCAGTGAGTCTATGGCAGAGTGTGGTGGGAGAAGCCCCGCAGGGGTCCTGGTGTGCTGCTAGTTAGGCACCCTTACCTGTCATCTAGGGAGGTTGGAGTCTGGTGCTGGCGTGGGGGCAGAGCCAGCAACCTGAAAGAAAGAAAAGCGCCCAGTGAGCCTACGGCAGAGTGTGGTGGGAGAAGCCCCGCAGTGGTCCTGGTGTGCTGCTAGTTAGGCACCCTTACCTGTCATCTAGGGAGGTCAGAGTCTGGTGTCAGCATGGGGGCAGAGCCAGCAACCTGCAAGAAAGAAAAGTGCCCAGCAAGTCTATGGCAGAGTGTGGTGAGAGAAGTCACACAGGGGTCCCAGTGTGCTGCTAGTAAGGCGCCCTTTCTTGTCAGCTGCGGGAAGTCAAGAGTCCTGTGTTGGCCAGCAACCTGTAAGAAAGAAAAGTGCCCAGCGAGCCTACGGTTGTGCTGCTTGTTGCGGCTCCAGGCTCGGCGTGGGGACGTGGCCTCCACTATATACACTGACGCTGGAAGGGACTCGGTGCCGGTAATCTGCTCAAGACTGGCCCCCCTGGAGTTTGGAGAGAGCGAAAGCGAACCTCTTAGCTAAGACTGCAAGTGTGGGCCCTGAGGGGCTGGGGCATTAGCCCATCCCCTCCCCTGGGACCCAGACTTCCCCTTCCCTAGCCTGCCTGTCTGAAATCCCCCATCCCTTCTGCTTCCTGGAACATGGCCCGTGTGTTCCTCCACCATCCTGCACTATCCTCCCTTCCCCCGTGGTGATGATATAGGCCTTATCTCTTTGAGATATGAAGGGCCACTACAGTATCATGACGGGCATTTGTTCCTTGCAACCCGTGTGAGCCAGCAAGAAGGTAGGGCTGCCTGGGAGTGTTACTGGGGCTGGCACGTGTGGCCTTGGTCTGCGGCTGGTTTCACTTCCCCTTTCCACCCTTCCCCGTGACAGAATCACCAGCACCTTCCCCTTCCTAGGGCAGGAAGGGAACCCTTTTTCCATGGATGTGGGTCAGCAACTTGGGGAACTGGTATGAGCAGTCCAAACGCTGGCGATGGAGATGCGGAAGGTTAAAGACAAACAGGCCCAATTAGAAGCTGCCATTAAAGTCTCCCCCGTAGGGGCACCTCCGGCCACAGCGGACCCTTTGGGTGCACCAGCGGCTGCTGCTGCCCCTCCGGACAAAACTCCCCCTGCCCAAGAGCCCAAGGACCCCCGAATCGATAAATTTCAGGGTTTCATGACCTTGTGCAATCTCATCTTTACAGTGCAGCTGGAGACACATTCTACTGATAACCTTAAGGTCGCCTTCATTATTGGAAATTTAGGGGGAATCGCTTTGGACTGGGCTACTTCCTTACTGAAAAGCAAAAGTCCCTTGCTGAACAATTATGTGGATTTTGTACAGGAGTGTACTGCCCTTTTTGATCATCCCCATCATAGGCGAGATGCCCAGACTCAAAATGAACCTCAAGTAAGGGAAAAGCACGACCCTCGAGTACGTTACCCGTTTTCAGCAGCTTGCTCTTGAGGTCCATTGGGCGGAAGATGTATTGATGGTCCTCTTCTGGCGGGGTTTAAATTACGAACTCCAGGACCAATTGGCCTTTACCACCCTGCCAGATACCTCAGGGAAATTAGCAATGCTTACACTGCAAATTGATGATAGACTAGCAGAGCGACGTCGGGAGTGACGACAGGACTCCCGTATGTACATACCCCGAGCCCCTACTTTTCCATCATCCACAGGGGAAGGCCCCAAGGCCGTAGAACCGGAACCTATGCAAATAGGTGCCGCACGAGGCCCCTTACACGAGAAGAACGCGAACATTGATGCAAGTCTCATGCCTGTTACTACTGTGGGGACACCTCGCACTTTATTCAGGCCTGCCCTGTGCTTACCTCTCCAAGGGGGGAAGGGGGAAACACCAGCGGTTGGAGTGGACAGGGGTTGCTCCGGCCATAAGAGAAAGCCCCTCCATTTCCTCTGTCCATAGTACGCACCTGCACATCCCTGTGACAATAGCACTCTCTCAGGCCTGCTCCCTGGTGGTGTGGGCTCTCGTGGATTCAGATGCCTCCAGCAATTTTCTGGACCTACACCTAGCTGGGGCCCGACACATCCCTTTGGACTTATAGGCGAACCCCGAACTGGTGCACACCATAGATGGTTCCCCTTTGGTCTCTGGTCCCATCACACAGCAAACCAAACCACTGCAATGCACTATTGGAAACCACCAAGAGCATCTTGTTTTTTGATGTTGGCTGGCTGCACCCCTGTATCAGGTCATATTGGGCCTTCCCTGGCTCCGATTACAAGATCCTCGGATTTCCTGGAAACACAACTGCCTGCAGTTGACGTCTGAGCATTGTATGCAGACTTGTGTGCGTCCGGTCCCCAGGGGGGAAATAGTAGCAGTAACCATGGAGACCACACAGATGGCTACTACCCAACTCCCTCCTGAATATTACCAATATTGAGATGTCTTCAACAAACAAGCAGCAGCGGTGTTGCCCCCACACCGACCCTATGACTGCCCGATTGGTCTCCGCCCAGGGGCGGAGTCTCTGTTTGGACAGATATACGCCCTCTCCACCCCGGAACTTGAAACCCTCCACCTCTACCTTGAAGAAGCACTAAGAAACGGATTTATTTGGCATGCTTGTTCCCCTGCAGGGGCACCCATCTTTTTCTTACCTAAAAAGGATGGAGGGCTTCACCCCTGCATCTATTATAGAGGCTTGAACAACATGACCATCAAGAATCGCTATCCCCTACCACTTATACCCGAGTTGTTGGATCGCCTCCAGGGTGCCATGATATTCACGAAGCTAGATCTTCGCGGGGCCTATAACCTGGTACGTGTAAGCGAGGGAGACGAGTGGAAGACGGCCTTCCGAAATCGATATGGACATTTCGAGTATTTAGTGATGCCCTTCGGCCTTGCCAACGCTCCGGCGACATTTCAACATTTCATTAATGACATATTGCATGATTTATTAGATGTATTTGTAATCGCCTATCTCAATGATATTTAGATTTTTTCCACAACACAAATGCAACATGGGCAACATGTGCGACAGGTGCTTCAGCGACTTCAAATGCACAAACTTTATTGTAAACTTGAGAAATGCGCTTTTCATCTGACATCAGTGGATTTCCTCGGCTTCGTGCTTACCCCCTCGGGTATCCAGATGGACCTGCGGAAGGTAGAAGCCATCCAAAATTGGCCCCCACCCAAGAATACCAAGGCCCTACAATGGTTTTTGGGCAGCGTAAACTACTATCGGCAGTATAGCCCTCATTTTGCTTGCCTTACCACCCACCTAACGCAACTATTGAAGAAAAAACAAGAATATCTATGGGGGCCCGAGCAGCAACTCAGTTTTCGCTGCTTGAAAGAGGCCTTCCTTTCTGCCCCACTCTTGCGTCATCCTGACCTTCATTAACCTTTCCAGGTAGAAGCAGATGCATCCAGCAAGGCCCTGGGAGCAGTTTTGCTACAATCCCCCCCCCATGTCAACTACAGATGCTTCCCTGCGCCTACTACTCCCGGCAGTTGTCCTCTGCAGAACAGAACGATTCGATCCTAGACTGAGAACTATTGCCAACAAAGCTGCCTTTGAGGCATGGCACCATTACCTCGAGGGCACCCAACATCCCGTCACGGTAGTAACGGATCACAAAAATTGTACATATCTGCAAACAGCACAGATCACCAATGCCAGACATGCACGATGGGCGCTCTTCTTTGCGCGCTTCACTTTCACTATCCACTACAGCCCGGGAAAGCTAAATGTCCTGGCAGATGCGTTGTCCCGTTCCCAAGAAGGAGGGAATGAGGAGAACACTCAGAAAGGCCCGATCTTAGAACCCAAGGTGTTTGCCACTACTCATGTGACACGGAAGCACCTTCTCGAGGCAACACCACAAGAGCTGCAACCCTTTATTGATCCATCTTACACACACCAGGATGGGTTCCTCAAAAAACAAGACCGCATTGTCATCTCCCCTTCTTGTCAACTCCTTATCCTATGGGCCCATCATGATGCTCCCCTTGCAGGACACCCAGGGCAAGATCAAACTTACCATTTAGTGCACCGTTCCTTCTGGTGGCCGTCACTTTGCCAAGATGTGCGACAATATGTAGGCCAGTGTGCCACCTGGGCTCACACCAAAACCCCTAGACAAGCCCCTCCAAGGCTTGCTGCAACTCATGGAACCTCCCCAGGGGCCCTGGCAGCACCTGGGTATAGACTTCATTGTGGATTTACCTGCGTCTCGAGGATACACTACAGTGTACGTGGTAGTAGACCACTTCATGAAGATGGCACATTTTATTGCCTGCAAGGGACTACCATCTGCCCGGCGAACCGCGTTGCTATTCATTAGACACATCGTCTGACTGCACGGCTGGCCTCTGGAGGTCATCAGTGATCGGGGTACTCAGTTTGTATCCCAATTCTGGAGAGCCTTGTTTACCACGATGCAGGTCCAGTTAAAACCTACCACAGTCTACAACCCTCAATCCAATGGGCAAGTGGAGTGAGTAAATTTATTTATTTATTTTTTTTTTTATTTCTTCAAACTTATATCCCGCCCCCTCCTGCAATGCAGCTCGGGGCGGCTTACAACAATAAAAACAGTTAAAAACAATTAAAATATAAATATAAATATAAAAACATCAAAACAGGGTTAGGAACAATAAATTACTAAATAGGCAGGGGATTAAAATTACCCTCCCCCTCCCTCCCTCCCAAAGGCCTGGGCAAACAGCCAGGTCTTACAGTTTCGCCGAAATGTCAAAAGGCTTGGGGCCAGGCGAGCTTCCTCCGGAAGGGAGTTCCACAGCCGCGGCCCTA
>QEPC01007835.1:259112-278655 GCA_003113815.1 Sphenodon punctatus | reverse complement strand
GGGGCGTGAAGAGGGGGGCAAGAGAGTCAAGGGTCAAGGAGAGAGAAGCGTTGAGAGCAGAGATGGCAGAGTCAGGGGAGGAGGAGGCGAGAACGGTGGGGAGAAGGGGGGAAAGAGAGGAGGCAAACTCCTCTCTTACAGACCCATCAGTTTACTTTGCGTAATAAGTAAACTTTACACAAAACATTTGTTGGCCAAACTTCTTACCTGGTGCGAGGAAACGAGCTCCATCCACCCCGAGCAAGCAGGATATCAGAAGGCCAGATCAACGATTGACCATTGTCTTATTCTCATGCATTTGATAGAAAAGTATAAAAAAGGCAACCAGAGATTTTATATTGCCTTTATGGACCTCAGGATGGCCTTCGATTCTGTGAGTAGGCCAATCTTGTGGTCCAAATTGGTGAATTTGTCTCTGGACCGCAGGCTTTTGGCCTTAATTAGACTACTGTATGCAGATTCCAAATTGGTAGTTAGGTTGGGTTTCCAGGGATCTATTTCTGAGGAGGTTTTAGTAAATCGAGGGGTTAGACAGGGTTGCGTGCTTGCCCCTACCCTTTTAAACCTCTTTTTCAATTATGTGGTCCTGCGTATGGCTTTGTGCCAATTCTTTCCCCCTTGCTTGGCCTCGCATCATATAGGCTGCTTATTATTTGCAGACGATCTTGTTCTTCTATCCCAGACTCAGGTGGGCTTGAGTCAGCAATTAGAAGCATTTGCGCGTTATTGTCGAGAGAATGACCTGGTCCTGAACTTGTCCAAATCCAAAGTGGTGGTTTTTGCCAACTCCACTAGGTCCAATTGGCACTCTTGGAAGGTCAAGGGTGCCCGGATTTTTCAAGTGAAGGATTTTAGGTATCTGGGTATTATGTTTCAATCTACGGGGGGTTGGAGAAAGCATATTGAGAGGGCGCTGGTAGTAGCTAAATAATCAGCTTTTGCCATTCGATTTTTTTTTTTTGTCCTCGGGGAGGACCGAGTTCAAAATGGCACTCCAGGCTTTTAATGCCAAGTCCACTTCCCAGTTTCTATTTGGCGTGGATTTATGGGCACCTTTCTCCATACCACACATTGACAGTGTGCAGTCTATCTTCTAGGGATGGGCGAACAGATCACAGCTCGGGTTCGGCCGTTCGGTTCGACTGCGTTCGGTTTGGCAGTTCGGTTAGTTCGCCGGGTTCGGCCATTTGGTTCGGGTTCAACTGTTCGGGAAATGTTCTGTTATGGGTTTGTTTGGTTTTTTTATATTTGTTTTGGTTTTTTATTTGGTTTTATATGGTTTTTTGCGGGGGGTTGTTTGTTTGTTTTTATATGGGTTTTATTTATTTATTTTTTATCTAATATTATATCTATCTATCTACACTAAATCTAACTGCTATTAACTATTCTAAATGCTATGAACTAAATGGATTATCTAATAAGTACACAGGCCTACTCCTACAAACACTAAAACTAAATCACTAACGCTATCTCTATCACTAAGCTAGCTCCTACAACTACTATCCCTAACCTATCTATCTATCTCTCTATATCTATATCTCTCTATCTCTCTATATATGGGATGGGGGGGGGGGAATCACAAACACAAGGTTTCAGTTTAAGGTTTAAGTTTCATTTCAGTACAAAACTGAAATGAAACTTAAAGCAATCTAATAATCCTACTCAACGCCTGCTGTTCAGGAACAGTGACTAGCTCAGAAGGTGTTGGGAAGGGGGGAGGCAGATAGTTTCATTTCTTGCAAGCCTCTCCACCCCTGGTGCCTGGAAGTCTGCTCCTCAGTGACTAGTACTACCCCTCCCTGTCACGTTTGACCTTCCAGTGAACCTTTTTTTTGCCACCCGAACGCGATCCAAACTGACCGAACTGTTCGGTCATTTCAACGTTCAGAATTGAGTTAGGTTCAGCCAGTTCGTGTTCGGATTTGTGTTCAGGTTCGGTCGTCTGAACAGGCCGAGTTTGGGCCGAACTCCGAACTTCCAAACCGCATTCACCCATCCCTACTATCTTCCTCAGGGCCCTTCTTAGGGCCCCGGGAGGAAACCAGGGGCTGCAATTCGACTAGAGCTGGGCCAGAGAAGGTGGCTCTTCCAGGCATGGGCTAGGGTGCATAAACTCTAGCTCAGGTCTGTTGATCCGTGCCAGAGGAGCTTGTTTCCCTACTTACAAACAGATGCCTTCAAGAGCCAGTGGGCCCTGAGGGTTGAGGCTCATTTAGGTAAGTTGGGTTTGTCCCAGTTTTATCTCTTACCCAAGGATTTAGGGGTGGCAGCGGTGGAAATAAAGTGTAGGTGGGAGGATGTGGACCTTCAGGAGGAGAGGGATCGGGTGGCAGCTGCCTCGCATATGTCCTATTTGAGGTTGGCCCCCCAGATTGATTCATTAGCACAGTATCTTGCTGTGAGCTATTCAGCCAGAGAAAAGTGGCTGGTGGGCGCTGCAAGATTTAATGTCCTTCCAACTCAGATTTGGGTTGGTAGACTTGCTAAGGTGCCTTTTGCACAGAGACATTATCCTTTTGACCAGCTTGAGGCTGAAACTACCAACCATGTACTTCTTAGGTGCCATCTGTATGATCATCTGCAGGCTAAGTTTTTGGGTTCTCTCCCGGCAAGGTACCTTGGATGGTCTGATGCAAGGAGAGTGGAATTTTTGCTCGCAGATGCTAATCAGGAAGTTACTGGTCCTGAGGCAAAATTCTTGACTGCTGTGTTTATCAGGAGACAACAGTTTCTAGATTTTAAACTTCCCACTCCTCCTGAATTGGGGTTTGGTTTTTCATGGACGAAAATCTGTACTTTATAGAGTAACTGGTTGGAGTGGACTTGTGGGCTTATTTGGGTTTTCCTATGTCTTTAGTAGTGAGGTCAGTAGTTTGATATTGGTTACTTTCCAGGACAACACTAGTTTCCTAGAACCCGGTGTCCCCTTGGTTTGTGTGATCAAGTATTCGTGTGACACCTTGGTTTGCTTGTGGAGCCCCTGAGCCAGTTTTGTCATATATAGTTGTATTTCCATATGGATTGTTATTAATTAATTTGATTTTGTGTAAATGTATGGGTTACGTTTATGTGTGTGTTTGGTCTAGCAATGGCTTAGTACCATGTTTAATAAAATATTGAATATATAACTATTGGTTCCTGTGTCATGGTATGGTCCTTGGATGTGTACATATGGCCCAGCAAACAATTACTAAAATAATGTGAGCCCTTAAAAGAGAAGGGAATATTGATACCAGTAACTACATATTGGAGCAATTGGCAGGTGCTGGCAAAGCAATGACCCAAAAATATCCAAGGATAAGTAATCCAGGTCCAAAAGTATGGACACTGCAAAATTTGGCTGCAAGAGCCATGCTGACTAATTACATTCGGCTACCTGTATGGCTAAATCACACCACCCGTACATTTAGTACTGCAAAATATCATGGCACACGGATCAATAAAAATTGGTTATAATGGGACCAAATGTTCAGATTGCCAACAAAGAAAGGTCAATGGTCCATATAAACAACCCTCCTAAGAAGAATAAAGTGACAAAGTCAAAAGAAACACATGATTTTAACAGTTCACCCTGCTTTTTGCAAAGCAGAGTTTGTTTGTTTTTTAAAAAAGAGGGGGAAATGGCTTCTGTACAGTCAGTTCAAAGCACTGCCTGCTTTGATAAGGCCAGCAGCCAAGGCCTTTTAGACACTGTGTGTCAAAGATGTTCCAACCTAACATGTTTGAATTAATGGCCCACTGCAACTAAATTAACTCCTTAGTGCCCAAATAACATTGGAATCAGCTCTCCCTTGGCTTGACATTGCCAGAAAGAGCCCAGTGACAATTTTACACTCAGGGCTTATGCCAAACTATTGCCAAGCTGCTATTTTGCTTGCATGCCTCATGCTGTGACCCACTTGAGCAAAAAGGGGGGAATAATAAAATTAATAATTGAAGCAGTAGAAAAAAATTGGACCTAATTTTGTGTGAGTTATTTGCAACTTTGTTTTTAGGCCCTTCAGCTGATATTTGCCTTTCATTATGGGGTTGTTTTCCATCCCCCGGTGGAAAAAAACATGACAAATATGGTAATTCATGGCTCTACAAGTTTGAGAATTTAGGACATTGTCACCAGCACCTCTGGGCATAACATACTCAAATGTCATCCAGATATCTCTTACTGTTTGTCTTCTATAATAAAAAAACTAAAAAAAAAAAGGCCTTGGGTGGAAAAATAACCCCAGCGTCAATGGAGTTTTCCTATTGGGGTGGAATTTCAACCCTAGTCAATGCATTCCAATTGGGGTGGATTTCCACCCCAGCTTAAAAGCAGCCAAATCAACATTTTAAAATGTTCAGACTGCAAGATGACATGGAAGGCAAGGTCACTTTAGACTGACATCAGCAATTAAAATTAACCCCTTCACTGCCACGAACATCTCTCAATGTTTTCACTAGTGTCTAATAGAAAAAAGTAGCCATGAAAGATTTTTCATTTGCTCACTCCATCTGCAAAGCTTCCTTTCTCACCCAGCCTCCTAGGTTTCAGTCTCTTAGTCTGTTACATAGATTTTATCTCCCTTTCCATAGGCTCCATTTCTCCAGCAAGCCAGAAGTGCCCTCATTGGTCCTCACAAACTGACCATAGAAATGGAACAAAGAAAAGCTTATGGGCCATTAGCAGGTGATTAGCAGGTGATAGCCACATCCTCAAGTCCAGGGGCAGAGTGGCCATTCTTCCTCCCTGGAAGATTTTGTGTGGTGTGGTCACTGGCTGCGGGCTTGCAGGAGGGGAATGAGGGATGGCAGGGCACGAGGGATGGTAAGGATGCAGGGGGTGGCAGGGATGGCAGGGCACAGGGAATGGCAGGGATGCAGGGGATGGCAGGCATGCAGGGGTGCAGAGGATGGCAGGCACAGGGGTGAATGGAGGCACTGAGGGGCTGGCTGGCTGGAAGAGGTTGCACGGGGGGATAGAACTGAGGCAGGGTGGCTTCTGGCTCTTTGGGGGCACTACTTTAACTTATATAGATATTTAAAGTTCATAAAAACCATTTTCTGTAGTTTGAATAAAAAATAATGTTTTTGAAAAGAAAAACGAGTAGTGTTGGTTGTTATTTATTCATGTGTGGAGCTGGTATTTCTCATAAAACAGACTCTATAATGTCTCTCTGTGTGTGCTGGGCATAGGTTGTGTGGCTACTGTAAAAAAAAGTTACATTTTATTGCACACTTTCAATCTCCAGGCCAAAATCAGCTTGCGGTTGAAATCCACCCCATGATAACTCGAGTGTAAATTTTTTCATGGTAAAATGCCTGAATGACACAAATCATATGAACTGAGTTCAGGCCTCATGCCTTGATTTTTTTTAATTATGGCTGAATTGTCTAATTAAATAACATGTTTTAATTTGTTGTTGTGGCTGGGCAGTACTTTAGGCCTATTTTATTTGCTTAGGCTTTGCATTTTAAATGCTTAGGCTTTGCATTTTAGGTGTGTTTTAGTTAACTGTGCATTGGTTCTTGGGTGTCTGCATCCTAGATGCAAACAAAAAAAATAATCATATTTGTGTGCAAAGGTTTTTACAATCAGAACAGAAAGATTTTCTCAAAGAATCTTATCCCATGGTTTGGGATTCCTTTGCCTGGTATCAATGGTGGGCATGCCAATTTTTCAGGCCTGAGGGGGCTGGTGGGGTCCTGGGGATCCAGCAAAACCTTTACTGCTCAGACCACTTTCAGTTTGCAAGGAGCAGTAATAAAATAAAATGTCATTTTGACAAATATGTCATACAGCAAACCTCAGTTGGTTAAAGACTTTGCTTTTAGCCCTTCTGCGTATGAAATCATCTTGCATCAAAAGACTGGTATATCACCTCACTATAAATCCAGATGGGAAGGCTCATAAAACTATACCACCACAATTGAATTGATAATTAATTTGACTGATAAAACTGTGCTATCCTAATACCAAGCACTAATGAAGTGTGTCAAGACTTTCATTTACAGATCCAAGAAGCCCTTCCCCACAGGACCCTGTGAAACCTGCAGCATGGTGACTGAGGCCACGTCACAAGCCTCCAAAGAAAAACACCTTTCAAGCTGCATTGGTGAGTCTTTTTCTAAGTACTTTTGCCACCAAACACTGACACTGAGTTCCAGGCACTTTCATCCTGGATTAACACCTCA
The DNA here is from genome assembly GCA_003113815.1 of Sphenodon punctatus. Lineage (NCBI taxonomy): Eukaryota > Metazoa > Chordata > Lepidosauria > Sphenodontia > Sphenodontidae > Sphenodon > Sphenodon punctatus. Next base: position 272,484 of record QEPC01007835.1, on the reverse strand, counting down.
CATTGCAAAGGACCTCTGCACCTGTAGAAATAAGGTCAGAGGGGCAGGGTAATGTGCTGGTAACCTCTTCCCTGCTGCCCACAAATTAAAGACCAAAATAAAGGTACTTTGAAATGAAGCGGATTTGCCACGCTAGAGCGAAGCAGATTTGCTACAACACAACAAGGAAAAGCATGTGCTGCCATGTCACTGCTACTATCAAAGAAAAGAAAAACTCCTCCTAGCAGATGAATTCCCTACTTCCCTACTGCATCATCATTGCCTCCATTGTTTTGTTCCAGCTTGCCCAAGAAGATAAAGGAACTTTTCACACTGACACATTAATGCACGGACACATACACACTAATAACAAATGCCTAGTGCACAGTGTTAATGTTTTTTTTATAATTGAATAGCTGTAATGTCTTGTGTGTTTAAATGTTAATTTTGTTTTATAGTGCTAAAGAATAACAACAATAGGTCTATGTGGGGAAAATATGCACACAAGGAAGGGGTTATGGTTATGGTAGGCTACAGCATTTGCAGCTACACATTCACCATAAATTCCACTGAATATATGGCTTTAAATGGAAGCTCCTTCCGTAGCTATTTACCCTACCCCCTGAATTCCAGTTATTATGGACTTCACATTATGCAGTCCTTGTCATACAGGACTGAATACATAGCCCTGGTAGGTATATTATTCCATCTGTGGAAACAGGGCCATCCATAAAATCACCTACATGGTGGGAGGGATTTTACTTTATTGGACCCATTATCCCTGCCATTAGACACCTGTCTTCCCTCCCTCAAGGTAAACTTAATAACCAAAGGGAGATCACTGAGGCCCCAAAATACTGGGGTATCACCATACCTGGAATTGGAGTTGACTTTTCTTGCCAGAAATACAGCGCATGGCCAGAGTATCAAATCAAATCAAACTTTATTGAGCGTGACCAAAGGTCATAGCCAAACACTACAACACAAAAATACATGAACATACACATACACCTTATACAAAATACTTGGACCCTAATTACAGTTAATGAAAATTTATACATCCAACGGCAACTTAAATTCAAGGAATTGTTGACGCAAAACAAATGCCTGCATAAGAAACCCACTAACTTGAGTGGTAATGCCCTCCTCAATATCGGCCAAAGCCATAATCAAAAGTGCTTCCTGTGATCTACCGGGTAATGCCGATAGAAAAGCACTTAAAAATTGCTGCCTCAATGTGTCATAAAGATGACAACTGAAAAGAATATGAGATGGAGACTCAACCTCAATCTGATCATATGGACACAATCTCTGTGCATACTGAACCCTCTCAAAACGCCCCTCCAGTACTCTAGAGGGGAGGGCATTCAGGCGTGCTGCCAGGAAAATTCGTTTAGCCCCTCGAGAGATAGGGAGGGAAAGATACACAGCCATTGTGTCTATGGTTGGTGCCAATCTTAAATAAGATCGGAGATGTCTGGACTGATTGATCCTTGCCCTTTCTTCCTGCAAGTCCACGTCCTGCCATCTACGCTCCACCTCACTTAAGGCCACTTGCCCCTCTCTAGCCAATAGATAGTCTCTGGATAAACCCAGTGACATCAAATGGGCCTCTACTTTTACCACCCAAGTGCTTTTAAACAAGTCTTTCCCCAGAAGATTGAGCAAGCCTATGGTCCCTGGATTACAAACCCGCAGCCATAATTTGTGTGCCGCCCGCCAGGCCCTAAAGGTCCAACGACGTTGGCCCAACTCAAGCCTAATTGCCGCATTCGGGGTACCTCCCGGTGCCCCAATGATAGAGCGTAGAAACTTCGACTGAACCTTATCCACTGTCGCTGTAATATATGGACCCCACAGCTCGGCTCCAAAAAGAAATTGAGAGGTGGTTTTGGCATTAAACACTCGAATTGCCATTTTATAGGCCATCCCTCCTGTTTGTACCAACAGCTTACGAATCGCTAAGGCTGATCTATTAGCCATTAGCATAGCCCCCTTAATGTGATGCTGCCACACTCCAGAGCAATGATGCAGTAAGCCTAGATATCTAAAATGCCTAACCTGCTGGATCTGAGTGCCCTCGATATTCCAGTTATGCATGTTCTTAATTTGTGATTTGGCAAAGACCATTATTTTAGATTTTAAATAATTGATCTCCATGCAGTTGTCTTTGCAATACTGCACAAATCTCTGAAGTTGCCTATTAAGGCCTACCCTGGTTTGTGACAATAGTACCATGTCATCGGCGAACAGAAGACAACCAATAAATCTCTCCGCCAATTTTGGGGGAAAGAATTCTGTTTGAGCCATCAATGGTATTACGTCATTAAAGTACAGATTGAAAAGTACCGGGGCGAGAACGCATCCCTGCCTCACACCTCGTTTAACTGAGATCGTCTCAGAAACATGGCCTGCTGGGGTCAGCTTGACGACCAATTTAGAATCCTCATATAATTTCTGGATAAGGAAAAGCAACCGTAAGTCAATAGTGGAGCTTGCCAATTTTGACCATAAGAGAGCCCTATTGACCAAGTCAAAGGCTGCTCTCAGGTCAAGGAATGCTGCATACAAACGGCCGTTCCTGGCCCTATATTTCTCAACCAGGTGTAACAAGACCAGCCCATGATCAACCACAGACCGCCCCCCCTGAAAACCTGCCTGTTCTGGATGGATGAAATTTGACTCCTTAATCCAAGCTGTAAGTTTGGTGGCTAGATGTTTACCATATAGCTTGCTAATGGAGGACAGGAGACTAATTGGCCTATAATTGACTGCCAATGACCTGTCCCCCTTTTTATATATTGGAACAACAACCGCCAGGTTCCACTGGTCTGGAAGAATACCTGTGCGGTCAATAGCTGTAAAAACAGCAGCAAGCATGGGAACCCACCATTCACTAAAGGCCTTAGGGAGCTCAACCGGAATCAGATCCCCACCCGGGGCTTTGTTGTTCCTACAAGTGGCTAATAAATTTGACACTTCCTCTACGGACACTGGAGCCCATTCTAATACATTAGTCATCTCCACCAGATATTCCTCCGATGGGTTCTGGTCGGCATAAAGGTTGCTAAAGTGCGTAATCCACTGTTGAGCAGGGAGCAACATCACCTCCCTCATTGGTTCCTTATTTATGCCCCATTTGACCTGGTTCCAAAATTGTCTAGGTTCCCCTTGCTGAGCTGCATCTAATAACACCTTCCATCGGGACTGATTATAAGCCTGTCGTTTGGCTCTTATTAGCACCCTATAGTCCTTTTTAGCTTGGAAGTACTGACTGGGGATCTTAGAATAGAGGCCCTGACGATAATCTTTATATATACCCCGAAAGGCACATTTAGCCCTATAGCATTCTGCATCAAACCAAGGGCAGGACCTCCTAGGTCCTCTTTTACCTTTATGCACATAACATGATGCCACAAAGGATTGTAGATGAGTACTCAACTGGTTATAAGCCTGTATTACTAATTCTGGGCCCTTTTGCTCCAATATTTGATCCCGAGCAGAACACAAATCCCCCTCACTCAATCTTCTATCAAAGGGGAATACTGACATCTGCTCCCACTTGGCAAAGATAAATCTCTCCTCAGTTCCTAGTAAATTTACTTCATCAGCCAAACTTACTTTATTTAATTTCTTGACAGGAAGAAAGGACTGGAAAATCACTTCCAATGGCAGATGGTCACTCAGCAAACTACATCCCACCCAAAAGTCCTCCAACAATAACAAAGCATTTGGGGTTACAAGCCCCAAATCTATGGTACTTGAACCCCTTGGTCCCAAATAAGTAAACTCTCCCCTCAGATCTGAGCCATGAGTACCATTTAATATGCTCAGATCTAACTTAGTAATTAGTTGGGCCAATCTAATACCTGACTGATTAATAACTGTATCCTTGAAATGGCGCAATTTACTGATAGGGTTTTGTTGAAAATGAATGAAAGGGCAATGTTCCAACAGCTGGTCATCTGTTCCCCCCAACCGGGCGTTGAAGTCACCCAAAAGGAGCAACAAAGCCCCTGGGTGGACAAGAAGAAGTTCCTCAATATGAGCTTCCATATCATCCCAAATCTCCTCCCGATATCCCTTAGAGTTAGAGGGGAGGATGTAAATGTTTAGGACTATCCAGACCACATCTTGGCCTTTTAACACCAAACCCAAAATAGCTGGAGGAAATCTTAGGATCGATACCACAAAGCCACTAAACTCCTGCCTTAAAAGAATTGCCAACCCTCCGCTAGGTCGTCCACCTCCCGATGAACTAGCTGGCAGAGAATATGCAACAAAATCTGAAAGCTCGGTGGGAAGAACTATGGACTTAGTAGCCCAAGTCTCCTGACAAACAAAGACATGATGGTCCACAATGCAGTTAATAAATTCGATGTTCTGAATCTGACCCGCCCATCCTGCTACATTCCAGGAACCCATTTTCCATAGCACATCCACTGAGGCCTCCTCACATCATGCAGTGTCTGATGGCCTACCTATCACACTTTCTTGAATCAAGGTTGACATAAAGCCCTGCCTTCCCTGGTGAGGGCCATCAGTAGATTGTATCTGCACCCCTCCCGTTATCTGCGTAAGAATTGATACTGCTGGAAGGGACTGTTGGATGTCCATGAGTAGGGAGGTTCCCACCAAGGGACACTTCATATCAAAAGAAGCCTCTAAAGGAGGCCGGGATACATTAAGTTGGAATCTTGTGCCCTCTGTTTCCTTGGCCATATTCCTAGATTGAACTGTTATACCCTGTGCTAGTTTCAATAGTCGCTCATTAATAGGTTGTTGAGGACTAGAGCTAACCTCCGGTCCTTTTTCCTGAGCTACCTGAGGATTATGGCATTCCTTACTGGCACATTGGGGCTTATGGGCTACAGGTATTGGGTCAACTGGCCTGGGGATTAATGGTTTGATCAAAGTGTCTCTAAACACTTCTCCCACATAAACCCCCCATGTAGCAAACAAATCACTCCTTCCCAACACTCTGGAAGCCACCCTGTACTCTTTGAAGTACACTACCAACCGCTGAGTACATTGATCGGAAGGAAGAAACTGAAAGGACCTAATTGCCTCAGCTGGAATGTTACCCATAATTGATGAAAGATGCCAGTGGATTGCCCTCTTAGAGCTCCACTGGGGAAATTGGCCATTAGGTAATGGAATGACTCTGAAGGCAACAGCCCCCCGTATGATCGTCAATGATGAAGTCCCACTAGTATCCAAACCAAACCTCTGTTCCCTATTCCCCACAAGGGGGACAAACACCTGATCTCCTCTATATTGAAATAATGTCGGCTGGGGATGTTCAGGTCCATGGGGGGGCTGCTTGTCTACCCTGTCCACCAAGGGGGCCTGGTGCATTTTTATATAATCAGTAATATTAGCCATTGCTTTTAAATGGTCCTGGGAAAGCTTTACAAGTTCATCCGATCTAACTAAAAGTTTTTGAAGTAAGTCCCCAATCAAAAGACACTGATCTCCTAACAGCTTTGTCAATGAGAGTGGGGCAGGAGTTAAAGGTGCTCCAACAAAACCAAAATTAAAGTCCTCATTAGATTTGACCAATGGTTCCAGCAAAGTCAATAAGGAGCTAGAAGAGGAAACAAAAGTTGAACTAGCCTGTGGTCCACATACTTTCGGCGACAATGTCCTGGACTGCAGCGGGGTCGATGCAAGGCCACCTAAAGTCTCCGATGTCATAGTAGGGTCAGATTGTGCAAGAAAAAAACTATGTATTTTTTGCTGTTTAGCTTGGGTATGACCCAAGAGCCCCGAACCCGGCTGTCGCCGCCTTTTCTTAGACATAATAGATGCTATAACGTGAGGCGACCTTCTTAATAAAGTCAAGGAGTACAGCAAAACTCCCCTTTTCTTCTACCCACTTTGGCGAAGCTTTGACAGCGTCTTATCTCCTCCTCCAAGACACGCCAAGGAACTGGCCGAAAGTTTACTAGTAACTCTAAGTCCCTGCGGAACTTGGGTTCCACCCTTGACTCCGCTCCCAGGAGCAGCTGAAAAGTGAGTACGTGGCTTAAGTTCAACGTCTCCAGCTCCCCAAATCTTCCCTCTTAACTATAAATAAAATACAAAATAAATGAAATTCCAATACTTCAACCCACGCCCTAAGGTGTGGGGAGTATAGACAATCTAGGGAAACAGCTCTGTTCCCCGCCAACGCCAACAAGCTAGCTCTAGGTCCCCACTCCCCGCACAAGATAGCAATTTTGGGGAATATAGCTTCGGGCTCCTTGGCTCCGGGCAGCTCCAAGGGCAACTCCTAAGGGTAGCCGCCCTTGTACTTGCGCCCTTAGGCTCGCGCTCATAGGCTCGCGCCCATGAGTCTCAGAAGCTTTTTATCCCCCACGGTCGGGAAGGCTCCGCCCCTGCGCGTTGACAGGCTGGGTCACAGGTGAGGCTCCCGCTGGTCCCGGCTACGCTCTGCGGCGTGCAGCTCGCCCCCGTACTCCCCAGCGACTCTCCATGGCCAGAGTATTAGAGACAGTTGCTAATGCAACATCCCTAGGCTTTAAGGACATAGTTGATGAAATGGGTAATATCAGACAGATGGGTTTGCAAAACCAAATAGCCCTAGACTTTATCCTAGCCAGCAAAGGAGGTGTATGAGCTTTGATTGGGAAAGAATGCTGTGTTTACATCCCAGATAACTCTGACTCTATTCTAGATCAAACTGCTCAAATTAAAAATGCAGTGGCCCAGTTACATTAAACAGATCAATGGACCCTTTGGGCCTGGTTTGGAGGCTTAGGCTCCAAAATTTTTTATATTGTTTTACTTGCTTTTGTTGTTTTGTTTGACTTATTCTTATGTAGTCAATTAATTTTAATGCTTATTAGATGCTGCTTAAATAGCACTGCGAAACAACTATCACAAGGCTTGAACCAAAGGCAAAGTACCCAAGTTTATAACATGTATGCAGATCTCCAAACTCAGCAAACAGATATTGATGGCTTAATGTCCATAAGGGTGTAAAATTAGGTGGTTGTGTCTTTAGTGTCACAAAAGGAAGGAATTGTGGAAGAAATTTTATAAGGAACCCTATGGAGTTGAATCACAATAGCCAAAAGGAAAGTATCACAAAATGGATGAAAGAAGCATTTTGGGTAAAACTTAATGCTTAATAGAAGCTTTGATTTTGCCCTCTAGACAGAGAGCTATTTGCTTTCTGTATTCTGCTTTGCAAAATAAGGCCTTGGAAAGTGCTCCACACAGGCCTTAAACCTAGACACTGAGACTCCTTTCGCCTGTGTTTTCATAACAAATAGGCCAAGTAACCTTGCAGCTGGAAAGCCAAATTAACCTTGTTAGGCACCATATATTATAAACAGTTTGGCTCATATAGTTTTGAGAAGAACTAACCCAAATATGTAAAAATTGTGTGTAATGTAGTAGTTTTCCATCACTGTATTACGTAGCACTTTGAGTGACATGCCTGTATTTTTTTGCCTGTTTGTAATCTATAAAATACTTGTGTGTTCTGGGAGGGGCAGACCAGTCTGTTTCCTTGCATGGGGACAGAGTTGCTCTCTCCCTCTGAGCTTTAAGATCAATAAAGACTCTGACAGATTTCACCAATAGTGTAAGTATAAATTATTCCTCGACACCAGCACTCTGTAGACTTACTTGGGGCTGCCGGATTGAATTTCAGTCTGGGTGACTATGTATTTTCCTGCCTTGGAACAGGTGGTTTGACTAGATGATCCTAGAGGTACCTTTCAACCCTATGATTCTATTGTGGCCCTGCACATTAACAATTAGAAACTAACAATTCAGAACCATAGCATCCTGCATCCATGGTATGTGTGTGTCAATGACTGCACAACGTGCAAATAAGGGCTTCATGCATGCCAACAAATAAGTGAGTACCAGTGCCCCCATGTTTGCCCATCCTATCCATCATTAGGTTGTCACACCAGGGATATCTTGAGTTTCCACAACATCAGTCTAATAGAACTGGAGATAGGCAGTATGATAGAGTGACATGCCACTTATGGGCCAGAGTGTGGCAACGAAAGGGAAAGGAAAGGCCAGGGATTAGATGGGGCTGGAGGACAGGGGCCCAAGGAGGGAAGGTTTGCTGTGCTGGTGAGGGGTGGGAGGACTGTATGGGCCACAGGGAAGCACATGGACACATTGATGGCTTTACTGAACATTTGTGAAAGGCTCCAATGATGATCAGAAAACTTGAGGCTGGGTGTTTGTTCTAGCAACGTGGGTTCATGTGGTGGCAGAAGGCATCCCTGAGCTCTCTCTGGCTATGCACTGCTCTGCTTGGCTTAGCTGCTTCTGGAACAAGGGCACTGGCTTGCCAGAGCTAATGGGGTGGGGGTTCCATAGGCGATGCATAGGGGGAATATGGGGAGGCATGTACCCCCTTAGATTTCTTGGGCCCCACACACCCACGTGGCACCAACTTGTTTCTCCCACCCTCCTCTGTACCATAGTGTCAGGACTCCTCCTGGCTCAGGAGAAACTCCTCTGGTTCCTCCTCCCCATCTTGAGTGCACGTGCCAGAAGGAATGGGGCTGGAGGACCACGTCACTTCCTTGCAGCAACAGGCATGACTGAGGATAGGCATGAAGAGTAGAAGAGCCTGAAGAGATCATCTGGAGTAGCGGCAGTGGCAGCAGCGAACTGTCTGAAAGAGAGAGAGGGCTGCACAAGTAAGCAGGGGCAGCCGCTAGCACTAAAGTAGCAGGCAGCATGCTGCAACAGTGCAAACAGACGTGCAACCAAGAGGCCTCAGGTCTTGACTCCCAAGGCGGCAGGCAGGCATGCGAAGCAGCAGCATGGTGGGTGACTGGGCGTCTTTACCAGGTGGCAGTGGACAGCAGGTCACACTAAGAAAGTGTGGGGCAGCACAGGTGGGGGGGCAGGGGGAGTCCCCGGAGGCAACACAGGCTAGGGCAGGTCCTGGAAACAACACAGCCCAACCCAAGCAGGTGGTGAGGTGGGGGTGGGTTTCCCCAGAGGCAACACAAGCCAGTGGTGGGGATGGGTTTCCCCGGAGTCAACACAAGCTGGTGGGGTGTGGGTGGGGTTGGGGTCCTGGAGGTAACACAAGCCAGGGAGAGTTTGTGAATCCCTGGAGGCATCACAGGATGAGTGGGCATGTCCCCAGAGGCAAAGCAGGGGGAGTTCCTCAGAGGCATCACAAGCTCTGTGTGTGTGTCCCCAGAGGCAACACAAGCCAGGGTGCTGGCAGTCTTGCCATATGTGGTTGTGCTGTTTGGTTTTAGAGGGGTGGTGTCAGCTTTGCCCCTTGCTTGCCATGTGGTTGGGCAGCTGTTTGGATTGGGAGAGGGGGTGCCCATGCCAGCTTTGTCTCGCTTGCCATGTGGTCGGGCTGTTTGGTTTGCTTGCCCCTGTGCACTCTGCATGTTTATGTTGGGAGGGGAAATGCCAGCTTTGCCTTGCCATGTGGTTTGGGGTGATTGGTTTTACATTCATACAAGGTATGCAAATTAGGGGTGGAACCATGCAAATTAGGGTGGGTGGCACTATGCAAATTAGTGGCAGGTCTATGCAAATTAGGGTGGGGGGGACCATGAAAATTGTGGGTCCCTCCCAGGTTCAACAGTCACCAGTCACCTCTGTGGGGTTCTCCAACATGACCCTGACGGTCTCATAGATGTTGTGCAGAACAGAAATGGCTGTGATTTAGCAGGGAAGCAGTGTCCAACTGGAAATCAATCTGTCTTGCAATTGCTCTCCAGCACTGTTTCAAAATCCCCAAGCCCCTCTCCACAACAGAGCAGGAGGCACTGAGCTTCCCACTGAAGTACTTTTGCTCTGGGGTGTGAACAATGCTGTATGGCTTTGTGAGCCAGGGGGGAGGCAGGGTCACGCAGAACATCATACTTAATGAGCACCCCCGCAATGCAGGTTACAGTGTTGGGTCCAAAGTCCCTCATGTACATGTGCCCAAAGAACAGGGACTGGTACAGGATGTGGGTGTCGTGGTTCTTCCTGGACCACCTGGTCAGCACATCCAGGAACTGGACACAGTGGTCCACTATGGCCTGGAAAGCCATGGAGAAGAACCCCTTGTGGTTCAGGAAGTCATCTTTGCTATGGGGTGGGCAGATGATGGCAATATGGTTCCCATCAGTCACCCTGATACCATTTGGGAGCCCCTCCTGCCAAAAGCCCTCCATCACCTCTGCAAGCCAACCAATTGCACCACCCAGTCCAGCAGCACTTCCACTATTGTGGTGCAAACCTTGATGAGAATGGCACCCACCATGGAGGTTCCAACACCAAATTGCTGGGTGACAGAGCATCAGCAGTCTGGAGCAAGCTTCCAGGTGGCAATGGCCATGCACCTCTCCACCAGGATAGGTGAACGCATCCCCATGTACTTTCTCCAGCTGTGGCCTGAAGATGTCTGTTATCTGGAGGCCAAAGCAGATAGCAAGGGAATCTTGAAGTTAGAGTTCCACTCCTCATCTCCCCATGAAGACAGTACATTCTCCCCACCAGTCTGCACTTTTCTCCTGGACGCAGAGAAGCCTCTCCATGGGTACGGCCATGCTCAGGGCATTGGTGACCTCAGTCGTGTCTCCTGACAGGGACCTCTCAGAACACATCAGCTCCCCTTGGAGGGCTTCCATTCTTGTCTGCACAGCCAGTTATCACTGGAGGAAGTGCTTTCTATGGCACTGAACTCTGTGCTGGCTCCATGATGTGGTACAACCGCTACCCTGGCCACACATTGATGGAGAAACCATCTGTGCCTAGAAATTGCCTTGAACCAAGCACAGTAGATGGTTTGCATATGCTGTATCACTCACAGGCTTGCCTCAGCAGTGCTGAAGAGGACCTGCAGTACCTCTAAGTTCTCAGGCTCCAGGTTACGTGACAGGCATCTGTAGAGTCTGCAGACAACGTGCCAAAGGTTTTGAACTGTTATACAGCTGGGTGCCTGCAAGGCTACGATTAGCTGCATGCCACATGTGACCTCCTACTGGCCACTGTTGGGCATCTGTCATCACATGACTGGCTGTGCACCTAGCCATTGGTTGGAAACTTTCTTGCAAAGCTGACACCACTTTTAAACGAGGGGCACTGAAGTGCCTCCTGAACGCCGCATTAAAGCAAAGCCACTGGAAGTGACGTTCTCCCCATTGCTGCCACCGCCGGCTGGCGACACGGGGCTTTGGAGCGGTGCATTCTTAAGACTTCAATTATCAGGCTTAAGGACACGCCACTCCAAAGTCCCGTGTCTCCAGCCACCGGCGGCGGCAATGGGGAGAACGTCACTTCCAGCGGCTTTGCTTTAATGCAGCGTTCAGGAGGTGCTTCAGCGCCCCTCATTTAAAAGCAGCCTGAGTGTATTTCTCTGCTAGACCGGGGCTATAACCCACATCACAAGCATGTAATAAATCTGACAGCTGTTAGAATCAGCGAGGCATGGAATATTTTAACTGGGACAGGGGGGAGGGAAATGGTGAGTTGTGGGGAGCTGCTGGGTAGTCATGGTTGCTGTATGTGGAATGGTATGTGGGAGCATAGCTGACCATTGGTGGAAACCAACGCAGATCTTTTCTTATCTTTTGAAAGTAGCAATTTTGTGCTTGCAATCAACATGAACTGGAAGGTGGGCTGGGAGGCAAGCCTCCTATGGGAGAGCTGGTCTTCCTACCATTCTCCCATAGGGAGCTATTTGTGTGGGTTGTTTACCAGGGACACCATGATGGCCTTGGCTTTACTCCAATGGTGGCTGGTGGGTTTTGAGCTTGGTGGGGGTAGTAAGGCTGGCACAACCTTACTGCTGGCAGAGCTCTAGGGTGGGGCTTGTCCATTGTAGGCCGAGCTTGTACTAACTCGTGCAAGTGTCTGCAAAATTATTCCAAAACCTGATCAAATATTTAGCATATACAGAACCTCAGGGCCACAACAAAATAGCTGCAGCGTGCAGTTCTGAGTAAAGTAGAATGGCAGATTACGCATTGCTATTGCACTGTACAGGAATCCATCCCCCCCCCCCAAAAAAGAAGAAGCCTGGAAAAAAGCTGCATTAAAAAAGAATGACAGAAACCAGATTTTCTACCCCTGTTCCCCACCAACCACCCCCAAGAGACTGGGAACAGAAGCTCTTTTGGGCACAGGACATAGAAAGATGGCACATTTGTTGGCACAGACCACAATGGTCCAAGCAAGGCAACAAAATACACAGCAGTATAATGAATAATTAAAAACAAACAACACAGGTTAGCTGGAAATACCAAAGTCCTTGCCCTCCCCCCTCAACAGGGTGCCTTCTTAGTTAAAATATTAACAGCAATAGTAATAGTGAGCTATTATAATAGTGATTCATTCAGAATGGATCCAAAGAAGCCCATCCAAAAACAGCAACCTATCTACACTGTATCCCCACCAGCCAATGGCTGTCCAAACAAACAAGGCCTATTTAAGTCTGAGGAATTGGGGATTTTTGGGTTCCATCCAGCCCCTCCACCCCCTAACTCCTCAGACTTAGAAAAGATCCTATTTGTTTGGACAGGCATTGGTTGGTGGGGATACAATGAGCTGCAGAGGAGAAGGGAGATGTAAGTCTGGCATGGAACCAAAGCAGTCCCATCACACAGAACCAGCACCCCTTAGCTAATGCACTGGCAGTTCACTACTTGGGATACAGTGTAACCACAGAGTCCTTCCCCCCTCCCCACCCCCAAACAATGATAGGTGACAGCTCCAGGGCACAGAATAATGTCCTCTGTCAATAGACACCTCACTAAATTAAACACTGCTATCGAACATGAATAAGAGATCACATGTGGAAATTAAGAACAAAAACTTTATTTATACAGTCCCCTTCCCATACCCTTCAGAACACAACTATTACAACATTTATAAATAGTTACAGAACTTATCTGAACATGTATACATTTATACGGCCCCCTCCCCATACCCATAACCTTCAGAACACAATTATTAGAACATTTATAAATACTTACAGAACTTATCAGAACACATATCAAATTATATAGTCTCCTCCCCATACCCATAACCTTCAGAACACAATTATTAGAACATTTATAAATACTTACAGAACTTATCAGAACACATATCAATTTACACAGTCCCCTCCCCATAACCTTCAGAACACAATTATTAGAACATGTATACATTTATACAGTGCCCTACCCATAACCTTCAGAACACAACTATTACAACATTCATAAATACTTACAGAACTTATCAGAACACATATCAAAAACAACATTAAGATTCCAATACATGCACTAATGTTTGACTGTAATATAAGGAAGGGGGATGCAAGCACTGAACACAGAGGTAGCATTAATGTTAACCTGAAAAAACTAAATCACTGCTTATACAGAAAATCTGCCCGGCGATCTTTAAGTTGTGCAAA
>QEPC01007835.1:241766-255702 GCA_003113815.1 Sphenodon punctatus | reverse complement strand
CCCCACTCCTGAGTTAACCCCCACACTCTCCTCAAATCCCCACATTCCCCCCAACTGTCCCCAAAACTCCCCCCAACTGTCCCCCAAAATTTGACTTACCTGATCCCTCGCAGTTGCAGCAGACACGTCCGGGTCCTCAAGTTCACTGCAACGGCTGCAGCTTGGAGCGAGCGAGGTCTGAAAGACCCCGCCCACCCACCCGCAAATTTCCCACCTTGCGCAGCCACAGCAAGGCGGGAGCTTGAGAGAGGCAACTTGCAAGTCTCCCCTCCTGAGGTGCAATGGCCTGGGCAATGGGTTACATTGGAGCCTATTGCCCAGGTTGGTCATGCTCCCCCCCCAAAAAAATGCATGTGAGTTGGTAAGTCGGCACTGGTGTCGACCTACAAGAACCCACGGCTGCGCCTGCATCCTACAGACAGCCGCAGGCAAATTTGCTCCGTCATTAGGCGCTGGCGCACGCATGCGCAACCCAGGGAACAAACGCTGCTGCACCCTGCAGAGCACCGACGTGCTCCCCGGGCTGCCACGCATGCGTGATGCACTCTTAAGTTCAAACTTAAGGAGAGTGTATCACGCGCATGCAAGGCAGCCCGGGGAGCACGTCGGCATTTCCTTTTAAGTTTGAAGCAAGTGGGTATGTCAGCGAGCCGTGCGGCACACTGACAGGAGTTTTTAAAGGTCCTTTCAGTGTGCCGCGTGGCTTGCTGTGCCCCGCATGCTTCAAACGGAGAGGCCCAGAGGGAGACTCCTGACTGTGATTTGAGCACTGGGGGCTTGTAGGGCACCGCCCCCCGCACCAAAGCAACATTACTCTGCATGTGCTGCAGGCCTCCGGGGTACAAGGCCAAGAGAAGTTGGGGTGTGGGGGTGCTGGCCACCCTGGGCTTGGCTGACATTTGGGCGAGGCCTGTTGTATGTACAGTGCAGGCTGTCAAACCCATGCTATGAGGCTTCTTATGTGGTCATCAGCTGGCAGATGCATACAATAGGCTCAAGAGCAGTCCCGCGCACCCCTGTCAGGTCCCACATTTGTGACAACAACACCTCGTGATCAACTGTATCAAAGGCCACCGAATGATCTAACAGCATTAACAGGGCAGAATTCCCCTTGTCAATCTCCAGGTGCAAATCAGTGACCAAGGTCACAAGCACAGTCTTGGTGCCATACCTAGAGCGAAAGCTTGACTGAAATGGGTCCAGAAATCCGATGATATTGAGATGAGCCTGGAGCTGTTGGGCAATCATCCATTTAATAACCTTCCCTAAAAACGGAAGGTTAGAGACAGGCAGACAGGCTGGGGAATCAGTGTCCAAAGATGGCTTCTTAAGCAGGGGCCAGACAACTGCAGTTTTAAAAATGTCTGACACTCTTCCCTCCCAAGCAGAGACATTGACAACCCCAGCCAGCAATGGTCTCAGGGTCTCCTGGCTGGCTTTCACCAGCCAGGATGGGCAAGGATCTAGTTCACAACTGGTTACCCTCACTGCCCTAAGCACCTTCCCCACATCAGTGGGTGATACCAATTGAAACTGATCCAAATAAACAGGACATGACTGAGCTTCCATAACCTCAAACTCTGATTCTGCAGGTTCAATGACAGCACCATGGTAAGTTATGGTGAATACAAGCGATTTTGCCTGCAAAAGTAATTAATAAAAATGTCACAGCGGGCAACAGATGACTCAATTTTCAGGCAGAGGCAGATCGGATTAACCGGACCCCTCAGCATCCAGAACAGCTCCGCTGGGTAAGACTTCCCAGATGCTATGATATTACAGAAGAAAGCTTTCTTTGCCACCATCACAGCCACAGCATAGTCCTTTAAAAATGATCTATGCTGCAGTTAGTCAGCTTCAGCACGAGCTGAGCACCACCTGCGCTCTGACTGCCTACCCTCCTGCTTCAGCCACCTCAGGTCCTCCGTATACCAGGGGACCTGTGCAGCTGTAGTGGAGGAAAAAACTTCTGGGTGCAACCATGTTGATGACCATGGTCAAGATGTCGTTCCACAAGGTGACCAAGTCAATGACAGAGTAGCTGCTAAGGGCAGTAGGTAAATCCCCCCAGAGAGAGTTCTGGAAACCAAATGGATCCATTAGTCTCCAGGGGCAGACCACCCTAATTGGTCCACCACCCTGACAAGGGCATAGAAGGGCAGGGATCCGTGCCTTCAGAAGGTAATTATCTGACCCCAGCAAAGGTGTCATAACACCCCCGATAATCAGAACCCCTGTTTCCAGGCTGGTGTAAAACATCACGTCCAATGTGTGTCCTGCCTCATGTGTTGGTCCAGATATTACCTGGGTTGGGTCCATGGTTGTCATGGTGACCATGAACTCCTGTTCTGTCCCTGAAAAGCTGGCCTCAGCATGCATGTTGAACTCATCCAAGACAATAAGTCCGGGCAATTACAACACCACCTCTGAGACCAGGTCAGCTAGAGCAGTCAGGGAATCAGTTGTGCAATGAGATGGCCAGTACACCAGCAGAATCCCTTATCTATCCACTGCCAAATCCAATACGAGGTGGACATACTCCATATTGGGTGAGTTAGACAACAGATACCTTTTGAAAGGTCAAGGTGTCTTTACAGATCACAGTCGCTCCGCCCCTCAGCCCTTGATCCTAGGCTGATGCTGCACTGAGTACCCAGCTGGCACAGGGACAAAATTGGCCTGACAGCTCATCCAGCCAGGTCTCTGTAATGCAGATGAGTTGACATGAGTTCCAGTCACATTAAAGGGACTCATGTTGGTGCTAAGGGGGAATGCTGGCACTAATAGCTTGGGGTGCAGCCACAAAAGACTCCATGGAAAGGCTACCATGTCTTGGGTAGCCTTAACCCACTCTGGGAAGCTGGGTCATGCAATGCAGTGCATCATGTGGCCAGTGGCTGTCAGATGTTCCCCCCTCCCATCCCCGTTTCCCCCCCCCCCATCCTGGGGTGAGGCAATTAGATGGCTGCTACGTGATGTGTCATCAGAAAAAGTCCAAGGACACGTCACTTATCCGCCTTACCATACTCAAAATGGGGTAAGGCTGCTCAAGGCAGAGCAACTCGTGTGGCCAGATGGCATCTGACCCACCGTGCAGTGAGCTTCACTGTGGGGGCTTTGAGTGGTGCGCCCTCACTGTATGCCACGTCCTAACCAGGGGTCAGGATCTTGCTTGGGCCAAGGGTGGGAGGGAGGCAGGGCTGGGCACCTGCTGTGTGGTTAGTGCCACGGCCTGAAACAGTGGCCAACTCCACCCCCCGCCAGCACAGACCCCCATACAAAGGCTCCCTGTACCCCCAACACCCCCCGCTGCCGACCTTGGTCCACAGAACCCGCCGCCGCCGCAGGAACCCCCGACAGCCACGCCACCGCAGGACAAACCGCTCCAGCAGCACGTGGAGCTCCCAGGGGGCGAGGCCGAGACGCAGGCCGGCCCAGAGCTGGTCACGCCCCCACCGGTGCGTCGCTCAGCGCGGCTCCAGCAACGCCCTGGGGGGAACCTACAAAAGACTGCTGCCAGCACAGAGACAGTGCTGGTGATCGGTGCCTGACGTGCCGTGAGACTGGCCCCTTATTGTGTTGTGTGCCGTGGAGAGTGGAGCTATCGACTGTATCTTGAGTGACTGGTCTGAGTGAGAGAAGGGTGTTTGGGTGCGTGAGTGATTGATTGTGACCACCGGAGCAGAAAGGTGAGTGCGTTGCCCAGGAGTGTCAAGGGGAGCACGGGTGCCTGGGGGCTTTCCCTGCGTAAGAGTCCTGTCCTCCCCCTTTTCCCCCCCTGGGCCCTCCACACTCCCCTCCCCTCAACTGCTGCCCGCCTCCATCCCCTTCCTGTACCCCCGTGTGGCTGCGAGCAGGTGTCAGCAATTAAGGCTTGTGATTGCCTCCGTGCCCTGTGATGATACAGGCTGGGGACTCACCATTCTGGTAGCCCTATCCCAACCTGAGGGCTTGTTTTCCCACCATAGCCTTGCTGTCACCCGTTGCTCGAGCGAGTGGGTGTGCGTGTCCTGGGGACCCCTGTACCCCCAGACCTTGAGAGCCTTGTTCCTCCTCCCCATTTCCCCACACCACCATGGGGCCGTGCAGGGATTGGGTCCTCTACAGCCTGTGTGACTGCACCCTCGGAGAATACACTGTAAAACCTGGGTTTACATCTGCTAGTTTGACACTTTGGTTTCCAATCCTGCAGCTCTGTTCTTGCCACATACCCATTACACATTCTGACTCATCATTGGTTGCCAATATGCTGAGGTTAGAATTCTGTTTCATCAGGAGTCGGTGCTAGTGTGTAGCAGGGGCTCAAGTCTCATTCTCTTCAACAGGATTCATGACGGTGCTGATTGCTAATACCAGTGCTATTCACTCAGGGGACTGTACCCGCTAGCGTACACATTTCCTGGAAGAGTTGGCAGCAAATGTCTTTCCTGGACATGAGACAAGTAAAGAAAGAGGTAGCTAAGTAAAAATGACAAAAAAGAATAAAGTTAGTAAACAGCCGTTTCCTGGCAGACACACACATTCAAATGTATCACTTCACTCTCTATAATATTGCTGAAATCCAGCCCTACCTTACTGTTGCCACTGCAAAAGCCCTAGTCCATGCTCCAGTCATCTCTCAACTTCACTACTGTAACTTCCTCCTTACTTGTCATCCCAGCTCTGATCTTACCCCCCTCATCTCCATCCAACGCTCTGGTGTCAAAGTCATCCACCTTGCCCATCACTTTGACTATATTCAGCCCCTCCTGTCCGCCCTACATTGGCTTCCTCTACAGGAACACCTTCAGCATGAGTTCCTGGTCTTCATCTTCATGGCCTTGCTTCCCCATATCACTCTGCGCTTGTATCCCACCACATTCCTGTCTGTGAGCTTTGCTCCTCTGCCCCCACACTCACCTACTCGTGGTTCTCTTGCTTCTCTAAAAAACTTTGGCTCCTTTTCTCTTTCTGTCCACCATGCCTGGAACTCCCTCCCTGGATACATTTGTTCTGCTCACTCCCAACTTTCAAATCCCTCCTGAAAACCTACCTCTTCAGTCAGACTTTTTCTGGCCCATTATGAGTGAAATTGCATCCTCTTCCTCCCTCAGTCAGAATCTCTCCCCCACAACTAAGTTAAGCACTAGGGATGGACGAATGCAGTTTGGAAGTTTGGACCGAACTCGGTCTGTTCAGTCAACCGAACCGAACTCAAATTTCAAACCAAACCGAACCGAATTTCCAAACTCCGTTCTGTTCGCCCATCCCTAGTGGCAACACACACCAAAAAACCTGTTTTTGAATGGCCGAACTTGGTTCGGAAGTTCAGAATTCGACCAAACTTGGTCTGTTCGGTCGACCGAACCAAACTCGAATTTCAAACCGAACCGAATTTCCGAACTCCATTCTGTTCGCCCATCCCTATTAAGCACAGGCACCTGCAACTTCTCACCCTCATGAATGTATCCTTGTCTATCCTAATGTTCACCTCTCCCTTGTCTCCCCCTCCGTTGTCTCTCTTAGACTGTAAGCCCCTTGGGGCAGAGGCCCATCTATAACTATTGATTGTACAGTGCCAGGTACACTGCTGACATAACAACAAACAACAACCAAATTATAATAAATTGACTCCCAATCTTACGTTTATCCCAGCCTTAGTCTGTACTTAGGTTCTGCCTAGGCCTGCCCCTCACCTGTGCCTGAACCTGATCCTGCCAACATTTGTTGACCCACTTCAGAGATCTTCCCATGACCCAGATAGTAGGTCCTTGACAGTATGGGAGAGTAAGGTCAGGGAGCTGAAAGGCAGGCTGGCCTGAGCTCAGACCCTAGCAGGGAATAATTTGTGCCAGGGCTTGCTAGGAGTCATCCCTGACATTTCTTCCAGACCTTCAGCCTCAGAGGGCTTGATTGAAGCTCTGCTGGGCCACCGCTGCTGTGGCAGGCTCCCTCACCATAGCCCACAGCTAAGCGCTCTGCTCCAGAATGCACATATTCAAAATGGCTGCTGCCCTTAACTAAATGGTGGTGACCAAAATAAATTTAAGGGCAATGGCTTTTTTGTGCATGTGCAAAACATCCCCAGGAGCCATCTTGTTCATGTGCACTCCGTAGCAGAGAACTCGGCAGTGCACTATAGCTAAGGAGCCTACCAGGAGGCCCCCCATGCCCACAGTAGTGGCGGACCGGCGGAGCTTCAATCAAGCCATCCAAGGCCGGTAAGTAACACTCCAGGGCCCCAGGGGATGCGGGGAAACCCAGATCCGTAACAGGGTGTCTTTAGACATAATGCTGTTCAGTGCTCTGTAACACAGTGTCCTACCATTACAGCATTTAGACATACCGTCAACACGGTGTTCACCCCAAACACTGGAAGTGAACAACTGCCAGGTCTTGACAGTTTAATCAGTGTTTGGGGTGAACACCGTGTTGACGGTATGTCTAAACACCGTAACGGTAGGACACTGTGTTTCAGAACACTGAACAGTGTTATGTCTAAAGACACCCACAGAGGGTCCGCAAATGCCAGGCTTCTGTTATGGACTGCTTCAGATGAATCCGTAATGGCCTGTTATGTGTAGTTACAGATAAATCCAAATCCAAAGTGACATCCCTAACTGGTTTTGACCTTTAAAGCCCTAAATGGTCTTGGCCCTACATATCTGAGAAACACTGCTTGTCCTACCATGTTCCATGGTGGGCCCTGCGGTCGGCTGAAAGCACACTCTTGCATGTTCCATCTGCTACTCGTGTCCAAAGGATGGGGTTCACAGGAGGGTGTTCTTGGCTTCTGCCCCATTTTTATCGATCTCCCTTTCCCCGAGGTTCGTTTGAGCCCGAACTTAAGCATATTCTGGAGGTGGTGCAAGACGTTTTTGTTCAAAAAAATCATTTGGTGGGTGTGAGTATTTATTTATTTAGGCATTTGTAAGCCACCCATCCTGCCACAGGCAGCTCTGGGCGGTGCACAATATAAAACATTGACATTAAAACAACTTTTAAAATAAACAACAACGGGAGGTATAAAAAAAAATCCCCAACCACCCCTCACCCTAACCCATTCCCCCCGCCCTACCCATCCTCCCTCCCCCCCCCGAAAGCCAGACGAGTAGGGGTTGGTTGGGAGGTTGTGGATGGGGGTTGGGTGAAGGATTTGGGGACTTAGGGGGAGATGGAGGGGAAATGTTGGTGGGAAGGGGGTTTTATGCTGTTTGATATGTTTTATATGCTGTTTTATTTATTTTGTAAGCCGCCCTGAGCCATTTTATTTATTTGGAAAGGGCTGGTTAAAAACTGGAAAAATAAATAAAATAAATAAAATGGAAACAACTGGAAAAGGAGGAGCTTTCAAGGGCCATTCTTTTAAGAAGTAAAAACAGTCCTATAAAGTATTCTGATAACATGCACTGAGTAATTGCATACAGGAACAAACTTCTTGTTTAGACTTCTTGGTAGCGAGATCATTTTTTAACCTCACCCCCACCCTCTTTGCACTTAAAAAGTTGCTTATTATTGAGTGACTTGGGTACTGGCTCAGGATGCTGAGGGCTGACTGTGTTATGATTCAGAGTCAAAGTTTTAACTGAAAATGTTGAATACAACACAAAGGAAATGCTCCTCTTCTCTCTTTACAGAGAGACTTTGAAGGAGTCTTGCACAGGTGTTTTGCATTTTTAAGTTTGTGCCTTTCTCTGTTCCTTTATCTACAAAGAAGGAGGCTTATTTGTTCTGCTTCTTTTTCATCTTTGAAATATTAGAAATGACAAATCAGATCTTGTTGGAGGCCTCAGTTTGGGAACTTTCTCTGCTCTTATCAAGGAGCACAGAGGATGAAACTTTGGGTAAAAACAAACAAGACGGTAGTAAAAAGTCTAGAGCACTCCAGGGAGTGACCACTTCCTGCCCCTCTGTCCAGTCTTGCCTTAAAATCCCATTAAGAAATTTTCCTGCTGCAACCGCTCCCACTCCCCGGTTGGAAGCTGCAATTCCCAGCAGACATCTCGCCATGCCTGTCCCCACCTCAGAGCCAGCACGAGGCCACCAACTCAAGAGCCAACTCAAGAGTCTGCTTTTGCTTGGTAAAGTTTCTTTTCCCGGCGGAGAACAGCAAGTGAATGCACCAGGGGGAGGGGTGGTCATGTTTACATAGCTGCATGATAATGGCTATTGTTGTTTAACCATGCTCTTTATTGTTTATTGTGTTGCCAGGTGGCCAGGAGAATGTGAAGAAAGAGCAGGAAAATCACTGGGAAAGAGCTACACAGGATTTAAAAAGTATGCACAGGAGAGGGGGAAGGTACCATGGTGGGCCCATGGGCTGGCATGGCAGTGAAAGTCAAAATGGCAGCTGGGGGCAGGGCTGGCATGAATGGCAGGGGTTTCTCTACAGTGATTGGGCCTGTGGGATGGCGGGGGTGGGGGAAGGCAAAATGACAGGCATGGAGGGATGGGGTAAAGGCACCCATTTCCATTTCCTTCCAGTGCTGCTGCTGCTCATGCCTGCCCACCTATGGTGCAGCTCCACTCGCTCTGAAGAAAGCTCTACTTGGCCCTCCCTACTAGTACTTAGGACTCCTCTAAGTTCTATGGAAAGCTAACTAACTAAAGAAAAACAAATTGTACAAACCTGGCACCTCCTGTGCTTTCCTCCTCCTGGTTGTATTGGGTACTTGTGGCTGGGGGTTCTGTCCACACCCATTGTAGTGGCAGACCTATAGCAAGGCAACAAAGAAAGCCATTAGTTCATCCCACCCCACCCACCTTCCTGCCGTGGTGTTTCAGGCCCTCACCAGCCCAATTTACAGCACTCCACCCGCCCGTGGTAGGGAGGGACAAGTAGAGCTTTCGTCAGAGCAAGTGGAGCTGCACCATAGGTGGGCAGGCATGAGCAACAGCAGCACTGGTATTAGTAGCACGCCAGGACGTGTCAGGGTCTCAACTTTCAGAGAGCATCCCAGGAAGGTCAGGACTTGTGTGTGTGTGAGAGAGAGGCTCTGGCAGCAGGAGCAGCAGTGGGCATTGCCAGGTGGCAGCTGAGGAGCACGTGATGGTGGGCAAGCGGGCATGAGCGGCAGCAGCACTGTTATTAGTAGCACCTCAAGATATGCTGGGGTCTCAACTTGCAGACAGCGCTCCAGGAGGGGCAGGGCTTGCATCTATGTGAGTGTGCCAGAGAGTATTATTTAACCCCTAGACAAGCTGGGGTCTCAGATTGCAGACAGCACCCCAGAAGGGGTAGGACTTGTACATGTCTAGATGTGCCAGTGAGACAGGGGGAGGGGGAGCTCTGGCAGAAGCAACAGCGGGCATCGATAGGTGATGCAGCAGATCAGACAGGTGGCAGTGGAGGAGCCGGCAGGTGGCAGGCAGGCAGCAGGCTGGCAGGCATGGGCAGCAGCAGCACTGGTAGTATTATTTAACCCTGAGATGAGTCGGGGTCTCAACTTGCAGACTGGAGAAGTGCACTGCTGCCACTGCACATCCCTTTTGCTCCCTCTTCCAGTGCCACTGCTAGTGGAAGGCTTGTGCTCTCTGTCTTCCACAGATGCCATCTCCAAAACCTCTGCAGCTTCTCCTGATAAGATCCACAGCTTGGAGGGGAAATAAAATAAAATGGTCTCTTAATCTTGGGCAGCAGGCTGCCACCAGTGGCAGAAGTGCAAGTAGACTTTCCAGCTCCCCCACACTGTTGGCCACGCCCCGAGTGGCAGGGCGTCTTCAGCTTGCAGAGAGATCGCCCCATGGAGGCATCCTTGGGAAACTGAGGTGTGATATATTACTTGGTTACAGTTCTTGGTTAGTCATTTTGAAGCGCCTGAGTGGCAGGGTGTCTTCAGCTTGCAGAGAGATTGCCCCACAGGGGGCAGCCTTGAATCCCCTGAGTGATTGCCCATGGGGAGCAGGTCATAGGGGGGAGAGAAAGAATTAGTAGGTGAGTGGGATTACTCCATTCAATCATTGCAATGATGGGTGGTAGCAGGTGCACCCCACTGATGAATGTCAGACTTCTTTACCCATTTAAATCAATTTAGTGACCTGCAGTGCTCACACCTAATCCTGTTTCCAATGGGAGTTTTTAACTTTGAAACTGAAGTTGCACAAACAGACGATGGAGTAGAATCAAGGCATGAGAGAATGTAATTTTCACAGAAATAAAGCGTGTAGATTGCAAATTTCAGAACCAATATGTTTTTTAGGGATGTGCGAACAGAACCGAGTTCAGAAATTCGGTTCGGTTCAAAAATCGAGTTCAGTTCGGAAGTTCGGTTCGGTCGACTGAACTATTTGAGTTCGGTCCAAACGCCAAACTTCTGAACAGAGTTTGGAAATTCAAACTCCATTGAACTTAATGGAATATTATCTTTTGGGGATGGGCGAACAGAACCAAGTTCGGAAATTTGGTTCAGTTCGAAAATCGAATTCGGTTTGGAAGTTCGGTTCGGTCGACTGAACTGGTCAAGTTTGATCCGAACTCCGAACTTCCGAACTGCGTTCGCCCATCCCTAATGTTTTTAAAATAGAGCTCCTGTATATACTGTACAAGCCTATGTCTTAAACTTTAGAGACACTAGTGCATAACAAACGCCCCATGTTTTTGTTTCTCAAAACTAGTGTTACTACAAAACAAAACTGTAGCTTCCCCCACCTCCCACGATAAGCTTGATTTTTGCTACTCCTTACTCCCTTTTGCCAAAAATGAAAAACCTTAACCTCAAAACAAACCCGAGATGTAATATGCAGATAGATAGATATCTTTTAAAATATCTATAGTGAGCAAAGAAAGGAGGCCTCTGAATCATGATCTTAAAAATAAGTCGTAGAGGCAAAGTAGTGTAGAGATGTCTTTTATTGGACCAACTTAGGTTGGTGGAGGTTTGCAAGCTTTCGGACCTCACAGGATCCTTTGTCAGGCAAGTCAGAAATCCAAGCTGTACACTGAGCAAAGCGAGGCACGGGGGTTATATGCAGAGGCTGGGGAGCATTACATCATGGGAGGGTAAGGACAGAGAGGGGTGGAGGAAGAAGTATGCATTTGTAAGGGAGTAGGTGTGGTAAAAGGGGGGCAAGTCATTGAGAGGGTGCCTGGAAAGGGGAGTGGAAGAAAGGAAGGTGCCTGTGATTGTGAGATGATGGTGTAGAGGATGTAGGGTGGGGCAAATGCAATTAAAAGGGGTGGGTGAGTAGAGAGGGTGCCTGGAATGGGGAGTGGAGGGGTTAAAGGTGCCTGTGATAGTATAAATGATGGGCTGCAAATGGACAGATTTAAGCTTGTAAATTTCTGTAGTGGCTTGTGAAGCCAATGTCCTGGTTTAGTCCATTGTTTCTTGGATCCAGCAGGCTGATGAATTTTTGTTCCCAGACATGCCTTTTGGAAATGTTGTGGAGGCTGTCTTTCAGGACTAGGATGGAGAGATCAG
This sequence comes from Sphenodon punctatus, assembly GCA_003113815.1. Lineage (NCBI taxonomy): Eukaryota > Metazoa > Chordata > Lepidosauria > Sphenodontia > Sphenodontidae > Sphenodon > Sphenodon punctatus. Next base: position 244,303 of record QEPC01007835.1, on the reverse strand, counting down.
AGATGGGGTGAACATCCTGGGAGAAGTGGATGCCAACAGTAGAGTCTGTGTTTTGGTCCATAATCATCTTCCTGTGGGAATTCATGCGTTTGTGTAGGGGTTGGTGGGTTTCCTGCACGTAGTTCCTGTGGGGGTATTTGGTGCACTGGATGAGGTAGACCAGGTCGTTGGACTTGCAGTTGTAGCTTCCTTATATTTGGACTTGTTTACCACAGGGTGTTGGGATGTTGTTAGCAGCAGAGATGTGTGTGGCATGCGCAGGTCTTGCATCTTTTGTCCAGGCATTGTTTTGTTCCTGTGGGAGTGGGGCTGTTTCGGTGTTGGGTAGTACACACCTACTCCCTTACAATTGCATATTTCTTCCCCCACCCCTCTCTGTCCTTACCCTCCCATGATGTAATGCTCCCCAGCCTCTGCATATAACCCCCGTGCCTCGCTTTGCTCAGTGTACAGCTTGGATTTCTGACTTGCCTGACAAAGGATCCTGTGAGGTCCGAAAGCTTGCAAACCTCCACCAACCTAAGTTGGTCCAATAAAAGACATCTCTACACTACTTTGCCTCTACGACCTATTTTGGGGACCAACACAGCAAACACACTCTCCCTCAAAAATAAGTTCATAGTTAAATTATACTTTTTAACATCTATCAAGATCAAAATTAAGTGATATTGTTGTTTATTAGGTGTTTATTGGTCTAATTCAGTGCCTAGTGCATGAAGTAAAATAATAACTGACCCAAAAATCTAACTATCAGAACTAACCAAGCATTTTAAAAGGAATTTCAGTGTATTCTAACCAGAACAAATCGAGAAACCAGTTTAGGAAACAACAGCTGGAGTAGGGGCTATTAATTCCAGGTCTCCTGTCCTGAAAGCATGGTTAGCTTTTGCAAGGATTCGAGATTACCAGTCATTTACAAAAAAACCTATGTGAGGTACTCTGGTGCAAGGGTGATGAGGGGCTAAAGCAATGCCTACAAATTTGTAATTTTAGATAAAGCTAGAGCATAAGATACACACTAGGAAGGGAATTTCACTGAGGAACTCCCTATAATTAAAATGGCCTGCCCCAAACCAGGCTGCATCTTGCAAAAATAAATGTCAGTTCAGCCGACAGTACAGGTCAAAAATGAAAGATAGCTCTGCTCTTACCATGGTTCTTAGCTCTGTTCTTACCATGGTTCTCTTATATTAAAAAGCTTAAAATACGTAAGAACTGTAATGAGACACCGTCTAGAAAGCTATGGTCTAGGGAACCTTAACATGCAGTCCACCCTATCCTGCATGCACCCCTGAAGAAGGTGCAGTTTTCTTTTTAAAAGCCTTAGCGCTCCTGCTGCATCCTCGGGCCTGCTCCATGCTTTGAACTTTCACCACACCTTCTTTTAAGTTTGTTCATTTTCTGGGGAATATTGTAGAGATAATAAATGCCTCTATTAAAACATTCCCATCAGACACAAGAACCATTTAGAAAATTTTAAAAACAGCCACATTAGCCTCCCTAGCTCTCTCAAAGCCCAGATAGAGAGCTCTTTTTTAGAATGTAGAAAAGTTAGGATCCCATTCCCCCCCGCCCCAAACAAAAAGAGAAATATTCATACCCCTCAATCTTAAAATCACATGCATGCATTCTGACCAGATGGAGTTGGCAATAGGCACTTCTAGCCACAGATGCAACCTGACCTTCCAGGTGCAGCTGAGGATCCAGGAGCACCCCAGGGCTATGCACCTGAGCAACAAGGGGAGTTATGTGTAAGTATTACCTCATCTTGCTTCATGTTCAGGTTTTCCCATGTTGGAAATCCAGAACATGTAGCTAGTGTGGGATCTAAAATCACCCTGGTAACACTAACCTTGTGGCCTGGTTTAAACCACGCTAGTAGTCGTCTTTCCACTAGGGGTGGGACCCCGGGGCAATTACCGGATACCGGATTTACCAGTTTCCGGTTCTCAAAGAACCAGATTCTCGGATTAAATCTGGTATCCGGTACCGGTTTTATTTCATTGATTTCAATGGGGCACTGTGTCCCCATTGAAATCAATGAAATACAATTCCAGAATTCCTCCCCCCTCCCCCTCCCAGGCTGCGCGGGTGGAAGGGGGGACACCCCCCACCCACCCTGCCCAGCCTGGATTTTTGTTAAAAAAAAGAGCCGCCTCCCCCCAGCACGAGCACAAGTTCCCCAGAAGGCCTAGAGCGTCTCTGATGCCGGCAGCCACAGCCGGCGCTGAGGCCTCCGGACTGCCCGCCGCCGCTGCCGCTGCACCTGGAGCTCCACAAAAAAGGTACAGTAGCACTGTCACTTGTAGTAGGGGTGATCCCTGGGGGTTGGGGGGGTGTTAAACACCCCCCCCAGGGATCAGGTCTATACTTACCGGTAGGGGTGGGAAACCGGTAGAATCCGGTATCCGATAATGCCGGTATCGGGCGTACCGGCATTATCGGATTCGGCCCGGTAATCCGGACCCGGTACCGGATTTCTGGGTACCGGGTTTTTTTACATTGCAGCCATTTAAAAATGGCTGCAATGTAAAAAA
>QEPC01007835.1:217425-241076 GCA_003113815.1 Sphenodon punctatus | reverse complement strand
AATTTATTTTAATTTATTTCATTGGTTTCAATGGGGACACAGCGCCCCATTGAAACCAATGCAATAAATCCGGTACCGGTATACCGGATTTAAACCGGGAATCCGGTTTTCGGGAAACCGGTAACCGGTAAATCCGGTAGCCGGTATTGGGCCCGGGGTCCCACCCCTACTTACCGGTGGCTGCGGGGACGCCACGGCCGCTGGTGCTGGGGGGAGCGGCTCTTTTTTTTAACAAAAATCCAGGCTGGGCAGGGTGGGTGGGGGGTGTCCCCCCTTCCACCTGCGCAGCCTGGACTCGGGGAGGTTTTTTTTTTAAACTTTTTTGGTGGGACCGGGGACTTACATTGCAGCCATTCATTTAAATGGCTGCAATGTAAAAAAATCCGGTACCCGGAATCTGGTAACAGGACCAGATTTACCGGGTTGAATCCGATAATGCCGGTACACCCAGTACCGGCATTATCGGATTCCGGATTTACCGGCACTCCCACCCCTACTTTCCACTACTACTTACATCAAGAGGGGGATCAGATCAAGGTCTCTTGTCCCATTATAGCGACAGAAGTTCAAAGATATAAAGTTTGAATCTGGATCCAAACTTTCCCAAGGTTTAGGGATGTTCCAATCTAGGCATTAGGTTCTGATCACTGAGCTCTAAAGCCACATGAACCACATGTGAAAGACCACATGCTTTTAGTTATTATCACTTACCCCAAGTGAGCAGCCCAAAATATCCACCAACATTATTTAATTTAAATGCAACTAGCTGAATTACATAACCAGATTCCCAGCATGATCAGCAGGGTTCCTGGTTTTCCATGACAAAAAATGGGAAATTCTCTGATTAAAAAAACCAAATCACTGTTTTTCTGTGATTAAATGTAAATGCTAGCTGACTTTCCCTTACCACAATATATATAGGTAAGAGTTAGAACACCCCATTTTATTGTAATATTTTCATTTTAATGCAATTTTGCAGCTACCTGTTCCACCAAGTAAAAAAAAAATCGAGGTCTGTGGCCCCCCTCCAAATGCAGAGCCCCACCCCCCAGCACATGCCTTTAGGTTGCTTCCAGGGCTGGCCCCAGGCATGTGCCACATGTGCAGCTGCACATCGCCCCGTGGCCAGCTGGAGCCCTGTGCTTGCCTGGCTGGGCGGGAAGCTGCAGCCAGCTTCTCCCCCAATAAGTTCTTCTGCCTCCCTTCCCTGGCTCTGATCCCCATCCCTCTCCTGCCTCTCTGCCTGCTAGTAGTGCAGCAGCAGCAGCGGGACAGCGAGATAAAGCGGTTTGTTTACAAACAACTCCTCCCCATGTGAGTGATCAGAAGGTTGTTGCCTTGTAAAGAAGGTTCTTCAAGATGGCGTCTAACATTCTCACAACTACGTTGTGCATGCTCACCCTATTCAAATAATAGACCATGTAATGGTCTTGAGCTCCTCTAGTATAAAAAGCATTCTTTCCCTCTGAATGACAGTTCCTTCCAACCCTTTCTAGGAATATAAGAAAATTCCATGTGGGGATGGAAGGGTGGATGTTGTGGATGTTGTGAGAATGTTCACAGTTCACAGTCATATGAAAGAACGTTGTTTACAAGGCAGCAACCTTCTGTTATTCTTTGAGTGGCTCATCACAGACTGTTTTTACGTGGCTCTGCTGGGTGAGGGGTCCGTGGGTGCGCTGGTGCATGAGCAGGCCGTGCACATGGATGCACACGCATTCCCACTCACCCCCCACTCATCCACACCCATGGAATAACCACAATTTTCCCCAGTTTCTCCATGTGGGGGGTGAGTGGGGATACGTGTTAGGTGGCTGCGTGCGCCACGTCATTCACATGGGGCTCCCCCACCCATGAATATGCAGAAATCTGCGTGTTCACGGCTGGGAGAGGCCTGTGTAAAAAGGGCCACATTCTCACAAGTGTCTTACTTTATACTATCTTAGGTAGGAATTTGGAATGTAAAGCAATATCTATTCTATCTTGAAAAATCTGCAAATATGGTTCTGAGATTATTATGGCTGCTATTTCACTAACTCTTCAATAGCAATGAAGTTATTGCTACCAGGAATACTGTCTTTAAACCCCCACCCCATAACCAGTTCATTTGTGCCCCCCATATAATCAATTCACACCACCCCAGGGGTGCAAATGAAATGGTTATGGGTGGGGGGCAGCATGAATTGATTATATGGGGGGCACAAATGAACTGGTTATGGGGTGAGGGTTTAAAGACAGTATTCCTGTTAGCAGGGGGCGGGGGCACAAATGAACTGGTTATGGGGTGAGGGCAGCGTGAATTGATTATGGGGGCACAAATGAACTGTTTATATATATGTCTCTTTTTATGGCATAATTCACTTAACAGGCTGGCTGCATTTTGGGTGTCTTGTGCATTTGATAGCAGCGCCTCTGGACTCGTTGCACCACATGCGTGCACAAGGCACAGGCGGCACCGGCAGAAAAAAGCAACAGGTCCTGGAGGCCAGGCTGGCTAAGCTCACCTCCCTCCCCCAGTAAGGCAGTGGACGCAGTCAGTCTCTCTGTGCCTGCCTCACTGCCTGCCCGGCTGCCCCTGCAGTGGAACCACTCCTGGGGAGTGGTGGTAGATGCTCGGCTGGGGTGGTGGGGGGAGGGGGAAACATTGGGAGGCCATGCTTGTCTATGGCCACTCGGCTGAGCACCAGGTAAGGCAGCCAAGGGGTGCCAAACCAGGGTAGGGGAGGGGGAAGAAGCATGCTCGGAGGGGTAGAGAATGGGAATCTTTCCTGTTCAGAGGGAGTAAATTTTATGTAAATTTACACATTTGCATAATTAGGTGGGGGTATAATTATGCAAATTAGGTCCTGCACCAAGACTTTGCACACAGCCTCACAAACCCTGGGGCCGGCCCTGGTTGCTTCCCCTCCATTGCCCTGCACTCGCTGCCTCCTCTTTCCAGCCTGTTCCCAGACCGCTCTCTGTCAACCAGAAAGGGGAACCATCTAGAGACTGGTACTTGTGGAAGCTGCTATGAGCCCAATTAGGCCCACCTCCTGTCCCCTCTTCCCAGGGTCCAGAAGACCTGACCACCACAATTCATAGTGCCCCTGCCCCCCCAATCCACAGGAGGTCTGTGACACCCCTCCAAATGCAGAGCCTCTGGCCCTCCACAGCACATGCCTTCAGGTTGCTTCCCCTCAGCTCCATTCCGCATCCTCGCTGCCCCATGCTTGCTGTGTCCTCCTCCCAAGCCTGTTAGGCTTTGCCATTTTCTCCGAAATTCTCTGGAAAAAGTCAAAATCTGTTTTTCTCTGGGAAAAGGCAAAATCGCTGTGTTTCTCTGGTTTTCTGTCACAGAGAAAACTGGAACCCTGACAATCAGAGAGTGGGTTGAGCTGAGGTCTAATTATAAGAATAATGCAACCACAAATGAAGATGTATTGCATGATAGAGATTAACCAAAACCTCTTTCCTCAGCTCTGACAACTGCCACACAAAAATGTCTGTGGGTCATTTAGACAAAATGGACCCAGATCCATACCACTACTAGTTTTTTGTTAGACCTTGCAAAAACCATAAACCAAAACCACCCCTCAGTTTTGCCGAAAATAGGAAATAAATAACTGGTTTGCTTCCTTATAGGTTTCTGTGAACTACTGAATTACTAACCACAGGAATTTAAAAATCATGAGTAACTCCTCTTCCCTCCCACAAATTTCATTCTTCAACCATGAGGGCTAAAGCTTCAAAGTGCTCCCTCAGTGGAAGCCCTACTGAAATAAATGAATCTTGCCTGGATTTTAAATGAAAACTGAAAGGAGCAGGGCCGGCCTTACCACGGGGCAGTTAGGGGCGGCCACCCAGGGTCCCGCTCCTGGGGGGCCCCCGCACTCAGGGGCCCCAGCTCCCGGCCTGAAAGTGGCCTGGAGCTGGAACCCTGAGCATGGGACCCTCGGGAGTCAGCCAACTCCTCTCTGACGAGACTGTCACGTCTGGCAGCCAGCGGAAGGGGCCGGCAGGAGTGAGGGAGAGGCAGAGGCCCCACCCCTCCCACACTCCATGCCCCACCCCTCCGCTGCCTGTCACAGTCAGCCAGGGGAAATGAAGGAGAGAGAGGCAGAGGCCCAGCCTCTCCCTCATTTCCCCTGGCCGAAACTAACAGACTGAGCCAGGCAGTGGAGGGAGCCCAGCCAGCCAGCGCTGTGACATGAGGGAGTGTGGGGTGAGAGGGGGTTTGCAGGGAGAACTGGGGAAGTGCCCGTAGGCGAGAAGAGCCAAAGGGAGGATTCACACACCCTTGCCCTAGGAACGCAGCGAGGCACTGTGGGAAAAACACGCCCTCAGGGTGGAATAGGGCTAACAGGATTAGTAGTCCCCAGCCTGACTCATCATAGGGCATCTGGGTGTCGCATGCCTCAGTTGCTGCGTTCCACACACACACACGGGAATCAGGAAGGAACGGGGAGAGGGATGGAGAGGGACGAGTGAGGTTGGTGGGGAACGGGGGTGCAACAGCCCTGGAGGGGGAAGGACGGTGGATAGGGCTTACGTGCCAGGGAAGGGCCCAGGCTATAGTGCTCCCCGGACCCCCGAAGGGCTGCACACCTACCTGCAAGCTCACGTTACCTACCACTCGCCCACACACACAGCACTCGCTCACTCCAGACACACGTCGTTCTCCTTCAGTCACAAGGCTTTCAAGGTCCACGCACAAAGAGAGGGGGGGGCCAGTCTCACGGGCACAAGGCTCGATCACCAGCAAGGTGGTCAGCCCTACAGTGAGCTTTTATCCCCCTGCTGGGGGCGTTGCCGCAGCCGCGCTGAGCGGCGTAATTGCGGGGGCGGGGTTACTTCCGGCGGGGAGTTCTGCTTGGCCCCGCCCCCTGGGGCTGAGTCGGAGCGCGGCAGCGTGTCTCCTTGCGGCCTGACAGGCGGCGGCCTGTCGGGGAGCTCAGCGGGGGAGACTGCAGGTGTGTTCCTGCCGGGATCTGTTGCGGGAGGGCTGGGGAGTGTGGCCGGCGGGTCGGGGGTCCCTGCCGGCGCTGCGGGTTGTCGCGGGGCGCCGAGGGGCGGGGCTTCGGGCCCCTTAATCCTTACAGCACCCCCCCTCAAAGGCCGATGTCGGAACGTAGGTCGTGGTTTAAGGGGGTAGCGCATATGAAAAAGGCGCACCAGGCGAGGCGCGTGGACATCGGCCGCCTTTTCCCAGGAACGCTCCGCTGGTCCAAACCCTTTCCAATCGAGGAGATACCATAGACGGCCGTGACGTCGGCGGGCATCAAGTATCTGACGGACTTCGAACTCTTGGGAAGCAGGTACGGGTCCGACTCGTTTGTTTTCCTGGGGTGGCGGACTTTCCGCTGTCTTTAATTGGGAGACGTGGAACGTCGGGTGAATACGATACTGAGCTGGGAGCCGCACGCGATACGCGACGTCGTTTATCTTCCGACAGATGGGGAAAGGGCCAATGTACCGATGGTCAAGCTTGGCCGACGGTCGTGCGGAGGGGTACTTACGGCGATCGACCCAGACCCAATCCCCCGGCGCATATTGGGGTGCTTCCTGCCGGTGGCGGTCCGCATATAACTTATACTGTTGTCGGGCGTGTTGAAGATTAGTACGTGCGATGTGTTGCGCTTTACGAATACGAGCGACGAGTGCGCCTGCGGCTGGGACGGAGCAGGCGGTTAACTCGGGGAGGCAGAGCGGCGGGTGGTACCCGTAGTTAACAAAAAAGGGCGAGTTACCTAGGGATGCATTGAGGGTATTGTTGTACGTAAACTCGGCCATAGGTAAGAGGTCGAACCAATCATCTTGGTGGTACCCCGTGTAGCAGCGCAAATACTGCTCGAGCGTCTGATTCACCCGCTCTACCTGTCCGTTGGCCTGAGGGTGGTACCCGGAGGTTAGACTGCGCTTTATTTGAAGGCTTTGTAAGAGTTCCTTCCATAAGCGTGAGGTGAACTGGGATCCTCTGTCGGAGACAATCTCCAAGGGGATTCCATGTAGCTTAATCACGTGGTGGAGAAGCAATTGGGCCGTGCCGCTTGCTGTTGGTAGTCCCGTGGTGGCAACAAAATGCCCCATCTTTGTGAAATGATCCACGATGACGAGGATGGTCGTGTATGTCGCGGAGGGGGGTAGCTCTACAATAAAATCAAGGCCAATACGTTGCCAGGGTCCTTGCGGCATGGGGGCCAATTGTAGTAGTCCCTGAGGTCGGTGCCGCGGAACTTTAGTTTGGGCACAAGTGGCACACTGCTTCACATACCGGGTGACGTCCCGACCCAACGTGGGCCACCAAAAGTGCCTTTGGAGTCCGGCAAGAGTTCGTCGCACCCCCGGATGCCCAGCCAGAGGGGCATCGTGGTGTCCCCAGAGGAGGGCCTTCCGGGCTTGTGGGGGGACCACGATGCGTTGGTGATAATACGAGAGCCCGTGGCGCCCTTGTTGGGTTTTTTGGGCTAGGCCCGCCCTGAGAGGGTTGGGGTATCGAAGAAATTGGGAGGTGGTGAGGAGGTTTGCGGACATCGCCCGGGCCTCCAAAATGGGTTCGCCCCGCTGGTCCGGGGGGTCCCCTTCCTCGGTGCACCGGGAGAGAGCATCTGCTAAGATGTTTTGGTTCCCAGGGCGATAGTGAATGTGGAAATGGAACCGGGTGAAGAAGAGGGCCCAGCGTCCATGGCGTGCGTTCGTGATCCGGGTAGTATGCAGGTATGTGAGATTTCGATGGTCCGTCACCACGGTGACGGGATGCTTGGCCCCTTCGAGGTAATGCCTCCAGGATTCGAACGCGGCTTTGATCGCCAAAAGCTCGCGATCCAAGACCGTGTAATTTTTTTCGGCACTATTGAGTTGCCGAGAATAAAAAGCACAGGGCAGTAAGTGTTTCCCCCCAGGTTCTTGTTGTAACAGGGCTGCTCCTATGGCAATGCTGGAGGCGTCTGTTTCCACCGTAAAGGGTTGGTCGAATTGTGGATGTTGTAAGATGGGGGCCCGAATAAAGGTGGCTTTTACGTCTTCAAACGCTTGTTGCTGCGCCGGACCCCACTCATAGGATATGCCTTTGCGCAGTAGGCCGGTCAAGGGGGCCGTCAGTTTGGCATAATTGGCGATATATTGACGGTAATAGTTCGCCGTCCCCAGAAACCGCTGCAGGGCCTTGACGGACCGGGGTGGGGTCCATTGCGTGATCGCGCTCACCTTCCGGGGGTCCATCTTGATCCCTTGGGGGGAAATAATGAATCCAAGGAATTCAATGGTCGTCACGTGGAATGCGCATTTCTCCTGTTTGCAGAACAAGCGGTTCTGTCGGAGTCGTTGCAACACCTTTTGTACCTGGGGAATGTGCTCTGCGAGGGTGTGGGAAAAGATGAGGATGTCATCTAGGTATGCTACCACGCATGTATCCAGCATATCGCGAAGCACATCATTTATCAGATGCTGGAAGGTAGCCGGGGCATTTGCCAAGCCAAACGGCATCACGCAGTACTCAAAGTGCCCATAACGAGTTCGGAACGCCGTCTTCCACTCGTCCCCGGGGCGGATGCGTAGAAGGTTGTATGCCCCCCGGAGGTCGAGCTTAGTGAAGATCTTTGCCCCGTGAAGACGATCCAGGAGTTCAGGGATCAAGGGCAAGGGGTAACGATTTTTTATGGTCACCGCGTTAAGCCCCCGGTAGTCGATGCAAGGACGAAGACCCCCATCTTTTTTGGGGACAAAGAATATCGGGGCTCCCGCTGGAGACGTGGAGTGCTGGATAAACCCTCGCTGTAAATTGTCCTCTATGTATTCCTTTAATGTCTCCAATTCCGGTGCCGACAAGGCATAAATCCGGCCATACGGGGGTTCGGTACCCGGCAGAAGCTCGATGGGGCAGTCGTAGGCCCGGTGCGGTGGGAGGTTCTCTGCCTCCTGTTTGCTGAAAACGTCGTGAAAGGTAGCGTACGGCGCAGGGAGCCTCCCTTCGGTCCCTTCGATCCCCGTGGCCAACAACCGGCGGGGAGGTGGGTGTTGGTTGCACGTTTTACTACAATACTCCGCTCTAAAAGTTAGGGTTCTCTGGGCCCAATGAATTTCAGGGTTATGTTTGTGGAGCCAGGGCATTCCCAATACTACCTCGAACATCGGAGATGCCACTAGGTCAAAGCACATCCGCTCGTGGTGCGCCCCAATGGCCACCTGAAAGGGTGGTGTTTGCCACACAAGGGGCCCCGAACTAAGAGGGGATCCGTCAATGGTGTGTACCTGCTCTGCAGACGGTCGAGGGGCGCGGGGGAGGTTGTAGCGATGCAAGAACCCTTGGTCCATGAAGTTGCCGGAGGCTCCGGAGTCGATGAGCGCCCAGGCCACCACGCTATGGGAGGTGTCGCCCCTCAGGGTGATGGGGACCCGGAGATGGCGTCCTTCCCCTAGGTTCGCCCCCAAAACTTGGTGTTTTCTCAATAGGGTTATGGATCTTATCCCCGGGGGCCCCCCTACAGCTCCCGGGGCCGACCTTTTCCCGTGTCCCTTCGGGGAGGGGGCAGAGCTGGGCACTCGCGGGCGAAGTGCGAAGACTCGCCGCAGTAAAAACAGAGCCGGGAGGCGCGTCGGTGCTCTCTTTCGGCGGTGGTTAACGGCCCTCGTGCGGCCCCGATTTGCATAGGCTCCCCCTCTGGTTCCCGACTCCCCTCACCCCGGACGGGGGGAGGCGGAATTCGGGGCCCTAGGCCTCGAAAAGGTTCTTGACGCCTCTCCCGTCGTCGTTCCCCCAAGCGTTCATCGATCTGGACGGTAAGGGTAACTAGGTCTCCCCATGTCTCCGGCAGGGGGGTGACTGCGAGTTGGTCCTTCAACTCCTCACTCAATCCTCGTCGATACATGACTCGGAGGACATGGTCGGGCCAGTTGAGGTCTACGGCAAGTTGTTGAAACTTAGTGACGTATTCAAGCAAGGGCCCTTTCCCCTGCTTGAGTCCCATGATGGCCGTTTCAGCGTCCCTCACCCTGTGGGGGTAATCGAAGAGGAAGGTGAACTCTTGTACAAACCGGTCATAGTCCTGTAACAAGGGGCTCTTGCTAGTAAGTAAAGGTGTTGCCCACGCCAGGGCATGACCTTCCAAGAGCCCAATGATGAAAGCAACCTTACGAGCGTCGGTGTTATAGGTGTAAGGTTGCATGGTGAAAGCCAAGTCACACAAGGCGAGGAAGCCTCTGAATTGCCGGCGGTCCCCGGCATATTTTGCAATTTTAGGTCCCTTGGGCTCACGGGACAGGGGGCCCGGGACATCAACGGGCGCTGCTGCTGCCCCTTGGGGTTCGGGTGCAGGAAGGGCTTCCACCCCTGCCTGTTGATCCTTTAAATCCTTCACTTCCATCGCGAGGGACTTAACTATCCGCGATAGCTCTTGCACTTCTGCTGCAAGTTGTTCCATGGTTTGCAAACCCCTTAAGGGGGGGGTATATAGGGATGGTTTAGAGGCTGGTGATTCTGTGGGGTAAAAGGGGTTTTGGAGGGAGAACTGGGGAAGTGCCCGTAGGCGAGAAGAGCTCCAGGAAGGATTCACACGCCCTTGCCCTAGGAACGCAGCGAGGCACCGTGGGAAAAACACGCCCTCAGGGTGGAATAGGGCTAACAGGATTAGTAGTCCCCAGCCTGACTCATCATAGGGCATCTGGGTGTCGCATGCCTCAATTGCTGCGTTCCACACACACACACGGGAATCAGGAAGGAACGGGGAGAAGGGTGGAGAGGGACCAGTGAGGTTGGTGGGGAACGGGGGTGCAACAGCCCTGGAGGGGGAAGGACGGTGGATAGGGCTTACGTGCCAGGGAAGGGCCCAGGCTATAGTGCTCCCCGGGCCCCCGAAGGGCTGCACACCTACCTGCAAGCTCACGTTACCTACCACTCGCCCACACACACAGCACTCGCTCACTCCAGACACACGTCGTTCTCCTTCAGTCACAAGGCTTTCAAGGTCCACGCAAAAAGAGGGGGGGGGCCAGTCTCACGGGCACAAGGCTCGATCACCAGCAAGGTGGTCAGCCCTACAGTGAGCTTTTATCCCCTTGCTGGGGGCGTTGCCGCAGCCGCGCTGAGCGGCGTAATTGCGGGGGCGGGGTTACTTCCGGCGGGGAGTTCTGCTTGGCCCCGCCCCCTGGGGCCGAGTCGGGGCGCGGCGGCGTGTCTCCTTGCGGCCTGACAGGCGGCGGCCTGTCAGGGAGCTCAGCGGGGGAGACTGCAGGTGTGTCCCTGCCTGGCTCTGATGCGGGAGGGCTGGGGAGTGCGGCTGGCGGGGCGGGGGTCCCTGCCGGCGCTGTGGGTTGCTGTGGGGCGCCGAGGGGCGGGGCTTCGGGCCCCTTAGTCCTTACAGGGAGAGGCAGGGCCTCTGCTGCCTTCTCCCTCACTTCCAGCAGCAGTGAGGGAGAAGCAGAGGTCCTGCCTCTCCCACACGCTGCTGGCCTCCTCCACTGCCTGGCCGGGGCCCAGGCCGCCTCCGGCCTCAGGTCAGAGTTGGCAGCAGTGGCGGCGGGAACAAGAGTGGCGACCGATGAGAGCGGCAACAGAGGATCAGGTAGGTGATCTGAATGGCTGCTCAGGCTTGGGGATGGGTAACATGCTTCCCCTGAGCCAGGGAGTGCCCCCTGTACTGGGGAGTGCCCCTAGGCTTTGCCACCAGAAGTTAGGGCCCCACCTTCTTTCCCCACCCTGGGCCCCGCTTTGGGTAAGGCCGGTCCTGGAAAGGAGACAGTGCCTAAAACAAGCTCCAGCTGAAACCCATGATAAAATCATGGCCATTGGCAGCTTTGTGTCAGAGATAACAGATGCTGAGTGGAATACAGAGAGATGGGTTATGGTTTATTTACTGAGATAAATGTACAGTAGCTTCTGCTTCAGGGCACCGGCTCCCACTGGTCCTTGGGTGCAGAGGGTTGAAAATCTATTGTTCTCTTTAGGTTTTTCTAGGGAGTACCATTTTTCTCTTTCTTTCCATACAGCCTTATACAAAACCAAACAACGTATAGCAGATCAAGAAAAGCAACTTCTCCTTGCTGTGATCTCTTCTCAAAAGATCTCATTGCTATATCCATCTCTTCAACCATGGTGATTATACAGGTGCCCCATATTTGGGCTTTTTGACTCTTGGTAAATATAGGAGGGCCTTTACTTTAGGCTGTTTTAATTTATTACCATCTACTGTAATGGAAGGTCATTGGAAGGTACTCCCTATAATCAACGATTTTGCTATTGTGATCTAAAAGCAATAAAGACTCTGGCCCACACATTACTTGATTATGATTTGTATTTAGACTTTAGTTCTAGGTTGTTGGCTCCAATCATTATGGATATCCTCCCTTGTTCTCAATTCTCTGTGTGGGTTTATCTGCTCCAGGGCAAGGATATCTTTGTCTTCACTCATGTGGCAAAATTTTTGGCAACTGCTATTAAGATCAGGTCTGATGTATCTACTTCCTGGTTTCTGGTTTTTCATCCTGAGCTTCTTTTTTTGTTTGTTTGTTTGTTTGTTTGTTTTGTATTGCTGTATCTGTATTTTAATAACTATGTAGTGATGGCCTTTTGTTAAGAGAATAAATATTGATATACAGTAGTAGCCTCAAAGCACTGTGCCAGTGCAATATCCATTGAAGTGTATGGGGCATGTGCTGGTGCAGAGCTTTGAGGATTGGACTCTTGTGTATGAGGAGGAAAGATGATCGTGGGAAGGGCTGGTGAATGCATCCAGGATAACACCTTGAAGACCACTCAGTGGATGATCTCTTGCAAGCTTGGAACACCTTGCTGATGGGGGTAATTGACTAGGTGGCCCCGAGACGTCTGCTCCCGCCGCTTCATCACCGCAGAGCTCCTTGGTTTACTGAGGGGCTGCGGTGTCTGAAGTGGGAAGGGCGGCGGTTAGAACACCGCTGGCGCCACTCCCATGCTGAATTTGAGTGGCTGAAGCATCGGGCCCATTTGTGGTCCTATGCTGTGGCTGTGAGGATGGCAAAGAAGGAGTTCTTTGCCGCCCTCATAGCTGCTGTGAAGTCGCATCCAGCGGAGCTTTTCCGGGTGGTGAGGGGGATGGTCAGTCCGGCCTCCCTCCTCCTGGAGGAGGAAGTTTCCTAAGCCCGCTGTGAGGAATTTGTGAACTACTTTGCAGATAAGATCGCTCAAATCCAGCATGACTTCGGGGCTGGGATTGACGTAGAGGAAGAGGAGCCGAGGGTAATGGATGGCCCATCTGGTCCATTTTTGTGGGATCAGTTTCAGGAAGTGATGCCGGCCGATGCTGAGAGGGCTCTGTGGTCTGTTAGGGCCACTTTTTGTGAATTAGATCCATGTCCATCCTGGCTGGTGAAAGCCTCCATGGAGAGTTTGGGGCCAGTGCTGGAGGGGGTGATCAATGCCTTCAGGAGGGCAGGGTGACGGACTGCCTCAAGGATGCAGTGGTGCGGCCCCTGCTCAAAAAACCCATCATTGGACATTGGTTCGCTCGCTAGCTACCAGCCTCTCTCTTAACCTTCCCCTTTTAGGGAAGGTTATTGAAAGGGTGGTGGCCCAGCAACTCCAGGGACATCTGGATAGCATCGGTTTCCTGGACCCTTTTCAATCAGGTTTTCATCCAAGATATGGCACTGAGACTGTGTTAGTGGCCTTGGCAGACGACCTCTGCCGAGAGATGGATTTAGGACATTCTACACTTTTTGTTCTATTAGATCTCTCGGCAGCGTTTGATACAGTGGACCATGGGTTGCTGTTGAGATGGCTGCGGACCCTGGGAGGAGTGGACAGGACTGTCTTAGGATGGCTCCGCTCATTCATCTCAGGGAGGAGCCAATGGGTGGTGCTGGGGGAAGAAATATCTGACCCCCGGGATCTCGATTGTGACGTGCCACAAGGTTCAATTCTGTCTCTGTTGTTATTTAACATCTACATGCAACCCCTGGGGGAGGTCATGAGATGGTTTGGTGTACATTGCCACCAGTATGCTGATGACACCCAGCTGTACCTCTCTTTTTCAATGAACCCAGGCCCTGCAGTCTCGGTGCTTTCCCAGTGTTTGCTAGCAGTAAACGATTGGATGAGGCAGGTCAGACTGAAGCTGAATCCCGACAAGCCGGAGGTGATGGCCCCCCTCATGGAGGGGGTTCGCCCCCCGCTGGCCTCACAGGTATGGAGCTTGGGGGTCCTGTTGAACCCTGTCCTCAGCTTGGATTGTCAGGTGGAGGCAGTGGCAAAGGGAGCCTTTCGACAATTACATCTTGTGTGTAGGATTCAGCCATGTGTCTCAAGCTCTGACCTGGCCACCCTCATCCATGCATTCATCTCCTCAAGGCTGGATTACTGCAACCTGCTCTTCATGGGGCTGCCCTTGATGACGACTCAGAAGCTGCAGCTGGTGCAGAATGTGGCAATTCGTCTCCTAATGGGGACGGGCTGTAGAGAGCAGATTACACCAGTGCTCCGGGCTCTGCGCTGGCTGCCTATAGCATTTCGGGCCTGATTCAAGGTGCTGGTTTTGACCTTTAAAGCCCTAAACGGTCTCTGCTCCTCCTATCTGAGAGACGCCTCACTCCCCGGGTCCTGGAGCGACCTCTGCGATCTACCGGGGGCGCCTTCTTGGGGGTCCCCCGGGTGAACCAGGGGACCACAATGGAGAGGGCTTTCTCGGTAGTCGCACCACAACTGTGGAACTCCCTCCCAGGGGAAGTTTGCCTGGCTCCCAGCTTGTTGGCCTTTTGTTGGGCCTGTAAGACCTGGCTTTTTGACCGGACCTTTGGAGGAGGAGGGGAGTGAGGGTGGGTTTTTTCATCACTGGGTCTATCTCCTTTATTGTTTTAATAATGAACTGAGAGATCTCAGCCTAAATGGTGCAGGATGACACCTAGAATATGAAACAAGAGGCCAAAAACTTGAGGCACAGATACAAAGGGATCTGGGACAACAACTTTGCCTCCAACCACAGGAGGAAACAGCAGTAACATTTAACTTTAAAAAGGGAGACTATCCTAAATTAAGAAACCAGTTAGAAGGAAACTGAAGGGAGCAATAGTGAGGATTAAATGTCTGTAAGAGGTGTGGAAATGTATTCCACAGGTTTTAAAGGGTAGCAAGGGGACCAAATGCCTGCCAGCGTGGCTAAATGGTGAGGTGAAGGAGGCTATTAGAACAAAAAAAAATCTTTTTAAAAATGAACAGCAAGTTCTAATGAGGAAAATAGGAAAGAGCATAACCACTGGGAAATTAGATACAAAATGTTAATAAGACAGGCCAAGAAAGAATTTGAAGAGAGATTCACTAAAGAGGCAAAAACTACTAATAAAAACTTTTTAAAGCACATCAGAAGCAAGAGGCCTGCTAGAGAGTCAGTTGGGTCATTAGATGACCAGGGAGTAAAAGGGGGCTCAGGGAAGATAAAGCCATTGCAGAGAAGCTGAATTAATTCTTTGCTTTGCTCTTCATGGTAGACGATGTTGGGGAACAGTTCCAGTGTGGGTAAGTGATGAATTGGAAGAGCTGTCACAAATAAACATGACTCTTGAAGAGGTTCTAGAGCAAACTGACGAACTAAATAGTAACAAAGCACCAGGACCAGATGGTATACACCCCAGAGTTCTGAAGGAACTCAAAAATGAAATTCAAGACCGACTACTGGTCATTTGTAATTTGTCACTAAAATCTGTCACTGTACTGGAGGACTGGAGGGTAGTGACTGTAACACTCATATTTAAAAAGGGCTCCAGAGGTGATCCTGGAAACTACAGACCGGTGAGCTTGACGTCTGTTCTGGGGGAAATGGTGATGATTATTAAGAACAGAATTATGGGACATATTGATAAACATGGCTTCATGGGTTAGTCAACCCATTAATAGGTTAGTCAACTTAATGGCTTAGTCAACAAGAATTTAGCAAAGGAAAGTCATGCCTCACTAATTAATTGGAATTTTTTGAGGGTGTGAATAAGGGTAAGCCAGTTAATTATAGTGCATCTGGATTTTCAGAAAGCATTTGATAAGGTCCCTCATGAGAAACTCTTGAGGAAATAAAAAAGTCATGGGATAGGAGGTAGTTTCCTATTGTGGATTTGCAACTGGTTAAAGGATAGGAAGAAAAGAGTATAACTAAATGGTCAGTTTTCACAATTGAAAGAATAGTGGACTGCCCCAGGGTTCTGTACTGGGACTGTTGTTGTTTAATTTATTCATTCATGATCTGGAAAGGGGATTAAGGAGTGTGGTGATCAGATTTGGAGATGACACAAAGTTATTCAAGATAGTTAAAACACAAATGGACTGTGAAAAATTGCAGGAGGATCTTGTGAGACTGGGTGACTCTGCATCTAAATGGCAGATGAAATTTAATGCGGACAAGTGCAAACTGCTGCATATAGGAAAAAACAATCCAAACTTTATGTACACAATGCTGGGTTCTAAATTAGGAGTTACCACTCAGGAAAAGGGTCTGGGTGCTGTGGCCAGTTGGGGTACCCTGTGCTGTGAAATTGGGGGGCATGGATAAGCTGGCCTTTGCTGACATTTGACGAGGCCAGGTGTGCAGAAACAATTGGCAGACTCCTCCTCAGAGTCAGTCTATGCATTCATAGGATGGCACATGCACACAATGGGGTTCTATGTATGCATTGTGGCTTGCAGACAATGTGCAACCCTGCTGCAGTTCCAGGTTCTGCAAAATGGAACAGTGGGAGCCCCAGACAAAGTGAGAGAGTCGGATCCAATTGAGACTGAGTGTTTCCTCAAGGTTTGTGCAGTGCCAGAAGTAAGGCTGTCAATAACAGGCACTTGACATTCTTTGCCATTGTTTCTCATGACTGCCCTGTTGACAGCAAGAGGATACCCGAGGGGCCACCACGAATGCCTCTATCTGCTCATAGCTATGAATATTTTCAGGGAAACAAGTGCTTTGGGGTAAAGGGAATGTGAACTGACTGAAGGAGAGCTTGTTGCCCTATATGAGGTTTGGACACTGGAAGAAGTGCAGAAAACCCTCGCAAGCAGGGATGTTTTCCACCCACACTGTATGGTGATGCAGAAGATGATAGCAAGAGAGAATAAGAGGCGCATGTTTGACTGGGGGCATTAATGCAAAATGAGAGGGATTTCCAGCACCAAGGATGATGTGCTGCTTCATGCCAGGACCTCGCTGTGATCCACGGATGCAAGACATTGGATGACAGCATGGAAGGACTGATTGCCTTTAATTTCAGCTTTTAGTTTTGTTTCCACTTTTCAGTATAGGTGCACAATAAAGTATACAATATGCTCGATAAACTCTGAATGATGTGCCTAGCAGAAGGGTAATTTCAATCACCCAGTGATCGCCCAGATAGAAACCTACAAGTGGGTGGGGATAGCAGGGATTGGAACGGTGCCTGGAGTGATATCCTGGAAGTAACAAACAGCTGTGACGGCTTCTTCTTCCTATGGATCGACACGGCTGCGAGTCATGACAGGGGGTGGGATACGGAGGGGGGGATTGGTGGAGGAAGCGTGGCGAGGAAGAGCATTTGCCTGTTTATTAGGCTAGTCCCACTGTGAGTGGGCTCTGAACGAACACACAAACACTACACACAGGGGGCTGCCCGTTTATTAGGCGCTACGTGCTAAACATGTGAGTGGGGGCTGCATGGACTTGAACCTGGAATCCAGCGGGTTGTTGTCTCGTTTGTTACCACCTTAAGTGTCTGAATGCACATAACTAACGGACTTCCCTGCTCACATTTAGGGCTTGTGGATAGTAGTGCAAATTAACAATCCAGGTGAATTTTGTTTGGCAGAGCTTTTGGCAGGTGGGGATAGAGATTATAAAGGTTTTTTAAAATTATTATATTTTATAGTTTTACTCTTTTGTGTTCTGCTTTTGTAAACCGCCCTGAGCCTTTGGGGAAGGGCGGGATATAAATTTTAATAAATAAATATCAAATCCTTACCACTTCCAATGCTAATCAATGAGCCTTTGTCCTCTGCTACTTGATGCAAAGCATTTGCTTGCAAGGATCTGGCTCTACCAACTAGCAATGGTGTTGTGTGAATGGATTTTCCTAAAACAAGCCTCCATTCTGAACATGCCATTTCCTCTTTGTCATTTCCTACTTCTGAGTGACCAGTGTAGCCCAAAGTCCTGGATTTGGGACTTCTTCCCATGCACTGTGTGTCACAACAAGGGCTTTACATTGTGGAAAATGCCACAACAGGTGTTTTCACAAGGACAGCACCCACGCCTCTGCCCTGCCTCACCCCTGGTTGGACCATCCGTTTAAAGGCGGTCCTGCCAATTGTGCAGGCAGAGCAGAAGCAGGGCAGGCTGTCCTTGCTCTGGGGCAGACCTGTCAGCAGTGCTCTGGAACATCCAGGAGCACCGCCAGCGGAGCCCAAACCCGGGGCACCGGCCCGAGGCAGAGCTGCGGACCAGTCCGTCTGCTGGCGGACAGCTGCTGCAGCTCTACTCTCAGCTGGGGGTTACCCTGGGCAACACCATGGAGTTGCAAGCAGCAGCCCAGAGCATTGGGCGATCCGTCCACAACTTTATGATGTGGTGGAGAGGGTGCAGTGTGGGCTGACTGTGGGCTGCGGCAGCTGCCAGATCCATTTAAAACAGACCCAGGCAGGGCTGAAAGCAGGTAGAAGCAGGGATGCATCCCCGGAGCAGATCCGTGGGTGAGCACTCCCATGTCAGTGTGAAAACACCCAATGAAATAGGTAGAGGTAGGGCTCATTGGAATGCAGGGGAATCAGCAGCCATGTGAATACATTGCTACTGGACAAGAAAAAAACAGATTTAGGAACAGGTGTTGAGATTTCAAGGGGAAGGATGTTTTATGAAAGTTTGCAGGCAGCCTGGACATTGGTGCTCTGAACAAGGCCCTTTAATTAAACTGGAACCCATACACACAAACACAAGGGACACTTCTTCAGAAGTAATTGGAGAGTTTATTGGAAGCTGACAATGCTGGTCATGTATTTGGTTCATTCAGGAGAGTTAGCGAGAGAGTGCAGTTTAGCCCAAAGACACTGCTCTGACTAATTGCCATAACCATGGCATTTGTGTACCTTTACAGTTCTTTGTTCCCCAAGATGTCATGGAGGAACAGATAGTTCAGCCTACAAAAATTGATTTATGTAATATTATGACAAGCTGGCATCAGTTCGTAACAACAGAATGAGAGACAACACTATTGTCTCTTCTCACTCTACAAAAGTTATCTATCTAGTTCACTTGTCTGTTTACACTTGTTGGTTACCCAAGGTGACTAGTTGGGTAATGTGTGGGTAATGGGAGGGGAAGTGCTTGTCCTTGTCTTTAACAACGTAGGTCCTTGTCTTTAATCAGGAGTACGTACTCCTAGAAGTAACCATGCTCTACTTTGCTTTAAACAGTCTGCTCATAAAGGCAAAGTTGAAGTGATTTAAGTGCTTTGTACTTCAGTTAAGTGTTTGTATGATCAAGCCCTTTGTTGGTTAATAGGCAGGCTGCTATGTGGTCTTCATGTGAGAGTCCTTTGGGAGGAGGGTGGTCTAGAAAGCTAAATAAATTATTAATAAATCATGAATATGCTGTGTGGACAGCAGGGATGGGGATCCTGTGGCCAACGGGCTAAATTTAGCCTATGGCTGTTTTTTCCAACTCTTCGAGTGCTGAAAGAGTAAGCTCAGGGGAAGGCAGCAGAGATGAGGGCACACACTCAAGGAGAGGGGACCTCCCATTCTGAATACACCCTTTATATTTATTTATATTTTTAAATTAATTACATTTCTACCCCGCCCCTCTCGCCTCTGGTGTCCTGGGGTGGCTTACAATAAAAAGTAATATAAATACAAATATAAAATCATAACAATTATAAAAATTTGGTTAATTAAATACAATCATCTGTGACACAACAACTCCACCCCACCCCACCTCCTCACCCCTCCTTCCCTCCTGCAAAATGCCTGGTGGAAGAGCCAGGTTTTACAATTCTGTCAAAAGACCAGGAGATCTGGACTGAGACAAACCTCCACCGGGAGGGCATTCCATAGCAATGGTATGACTGCTGAGAATGCTCTCTTGTCCATGCGGACCCGCCGATAAACATGGGACCTCCAGGAGGCCGTCCCCGGATGACTGCAGGAACTGCCCCAGGACACAGGTGTGTGTGTGTGTGACAATCCTTCAGGTAAGTGGGCCTAGGCCATGTAGGGCTTTAAAGGTTAAAACCAGGATCTTGAATTGGGCCCGGAAGACCCACTGCAGTCAGTGCAGGGCATGGAACACAGGTTGAATATGCTCTCTGCGGCCCGTGCCTGTAAGCAGCTGGGCTGCTGCATTCTGCACCAGCTGCAACTTCCGGACTGTCACCATGGGCAGCCCCACGTAGAGTGCGTTGCAATAGTCCAACCTCGAGGTGACGAGCACATGGATAATGGTTGCAAGATCAGAGTTTGAGACATATGGGCGGAGCCTTCTCACCAGACACAATCGGCGAAAGGAGCTCCTGGCCACAGCTGACACCTGAAGATCCAGGTGTAGCTGTGAATCCAGGAGCACCCCCAGGCTCCACACAGATGGAACCAAAGGAGGAGAAATGCCCTCAATAATGGGGGCGAACCCCTCACCCAGATCACCAACCCCATCAACCAGCATCACCTCCATCTTCTTGGGATTGAGCTTCAACCAGCTCAACCTCTTCCAGTCTTCCAATGCTGCCAAATCCTGGGACAGCAAAGAGACCGCAAGGCCTGGGTCTGATGAAAAAGACAAATACAGCTGGATGTCATCTGCATATTGATGACAGCAGACACCCCCAGCTGCGAACTACCTCCCCTAGTAGCTTCATATAGACGTTGAACAAGAGAGGGGACAAGATGGAGCCCTGTGGGACCCCACACGGGAGGTTCCCTGGTGAAGATGTACAATCACCGAGCACCACCAGCTGGGATCTGTCCACAAGGTAAGAACAGAACCACTGCAGGATGGTCCGGTCTACCATGGCCAAGTCCCATAGGCGCATCACCAACACCTCATGGTTCACGGTATCAAAAGCTGCTGATAGATCTAACAGAACCAGAAGGGTCATACAACCACTATCTAGCTCTACTAGGAGGTTATCAACCAAGACCACAAGCACGGTCTCCGTACCATAACCCAGACGAAAGCCAGACCTCAGCCATTTTCTCTGCTTCCCGGGGCCCCACAGTGGCTGTCATTTTCACCAGGTCATTTTCACGAAAGCCAGACTGTGGGTCCAGAAAACTGATGCAGTCTAGATGTGCCTGCAGCTGACAGGCCACTTTTTGCTCAATAACCTTCCCTAAAAAGGGAAGGTTAGAGATAGGCTGATAACTCGCGGGGACATCAACTTTAAGAGATAGTTTCTTGAGGAGAGGCCGAACCACCTTGAACCACTCTCTCCTCCTGAAGGGAGGCATTAACCACCCCCGCCAGCACCAGTCCCAATGTCTCCCTGACAAATTTTATCAACCAGGATGGCCAAGGATCCAGTTCACATGTGGTGGCCCGAACAAACCCCAGCACATCAGCTGCCTCGGCAGTTGTCACCAGTTGAAACTCCTCCCAAAAAACCTGACCAGACAGGGTGTTCTTCACCTCTGGCTCTGCCACTGCATACAAAATAGCGGAGTCGAAGTCATGCTCAATACAAGCAATTGAGTGCACCCCACCCAGAACCAGTCTCAGAATTTGTGGGGCCCAGGTCAAAGATTAGAATGCAGGGCTCCTAGTGACCCCACCCCATGTGGGGCCCACCCTCTGTTGGGTCATAGAGGTGGTCGTGTGTGGAGCCTCACTAGGTGGGAGGGGGGGCACACCCTGGCCTGGTGAAAATGACAGCCACTGTGGGGCCCTGGTAAGCAGAGAAAATGGCTGAGGTCGGACAGCCCCAGCACCCCCTTACACACACCCCTACACATAAAATCCCACTGAGTTTGTACTCATTTTCAAAGTGACCTTTTGAAGGAAAAAAGCCTGCACTGTACTGCATATTGGGCACAAATTTAAATGTTAGCACCCCATCTGGTGGTCAAAAGAGACCATAGCAATAAGGTTCTTCCTATGTGGCTGTGTACACATTTACTGGTTACCTCAGGTTCTTGGCTTGACTTTGCTAAACAAAGTCAAGCCAACATGTGGAAACAGACAGCTGACTGATGCGTTATAGAAGACTTGGTGGATTCATTCAAAGTACTGATGCTGTAAAACCCACAAAAGCATTTAGTTTAACAACCTATTTGTTTACCTGAATTTTTGTGTGTTTTCTAAAGTCAGCTAGTATTGCACAATATTGCATTGCTTAAAATTGTCTTGCATTGCTCAGTCTGTAGCTCTGGCATTTATTTGCCTGAGGAAGGGCCTTGTGAGGCCTGAGAGTTTGCAGCAGGTCCAGTAAAGGGTATCATTTGAACTACTTTGTCTTCATATCTTACATTTTAGATCAACACGGCAACCACACTCTCTCTACAGGAGTGAGTTATGGCAACCTAGGGGAGGTATTTTGATTTAGACTGAGGAGTTGGATTCGTATTGGAATCTGCAATTTACATATTTAATTATGGATCTGTATTACGGATCTGTAGTTAAATCTAATAATAATAATAATAATAATAATTAATAATAAATAAAGTTACTGCACATGTGAAAGGTGGCTGCTGGAACATTCTGCATATGCGTACCGCTTTCCAAAATGGCAGTGATGCTGCCACTGCCATTTTGGAAAAGGACGTGCATGTCCAGAATGGTCTGGCAGCCATTTAATGCATGTGCAATAAAAAAAATTTAAAAAAATAGAGCCGAACCAAAACAGGCTCTTTGTCAAACTGTTTTGGTTTGGTAAGAACATAAGAACATAAGAAGTGCCATACTGGGTCAGACCAATGGTCCATTGAGCACAGCATCCTGCCTCTGACAGTGGCCAGTCACGGGGGCCTGGGAGAAGCACCCAATAGGTCACCATGCTATCCATTCCCTGTGGGTCATCCCCAGGCTCCCGATAGTAAAGGGTTTTGTTCTCCAATCCTATCTGACTAATAGCTGCAAATGGAACTATCTTCCAGAAACTTGTCCAAACCTCTTTTAAACTCAGCTATACTGCTGGCCCTGACCACCTCCCCTGGCAGTAAATTCCACAACCTAATTGTACGCTGAGTGAAAAAATATTTTCTTTTGTCTGTTTTTACTCTGCCAACTGTGAGTTTCATGGAGTGTCCCCTAGTTTTAGTACAAGCTAAGAGGGTAAATAACCATTCCCTGTTTACAAGTTCCTCCCCACTCATGATTTTATAGACCTCTATCATATCTCCTCTCAGCTGTCTCTTTTCTAAGCTGAAGAGCCCCAACCTATCAATCCCCTCCTCATACGGGTGCTGTTCCAGACCCTGGATAATTTTTGTTGCCCTTCTCTGTACCTTTTCTGGTTCAGCTATGTCTTTTTTGAGATCGGGTGACCAGAACTGCACACAATATTCTAAGATCTTGCTGCAGCTCCTCACAGTCTGCTCGTGTTCTGACTACTCTGAATAACTTGGTGTCATCTGCAAATTTGATCACCTCAATCTGTAACGGCCCGTTCTGTGCAGTTATGGATTTAATCCAAATCTGTATTCCCACTCCTATGGCAATCGGATTCTCTCTACATCATGTATTGAGTCATGCTGAAATTTCTCCATTGTGACCCTTAATTGTTAAACCCCTCTTTTTCTTCCTAAACGTTGATGAATTTTCTGCTTCTACCAACATAAATTAATGTTTGGCTTTGCTTTGCTTTGCTTTTAAAAACGCAAGAAGGAAGCTAGTTTACAGTATTCCAAAACCAAAATGCTCAGCAGTCATTAAAATATCCTTTAACGGTTTAATGACACATCATTTATACTGTTTGAAATTGATGGATACCAGAAGATATATAATGCCAGATAGCATGCACTTATCAAAACCATCATGGATTCTCACACCATGTCATTTAAAATTTTCAGGCAACGTTGGTAAAATTTAGCAAAACGCACAGGCAGTGGAGTAATCAGGGCTGCTGGCCTTAGAATTTGCAGAGCTCCGCATAAAAGATCAACTCTGGGGACCCTGGTGGCCCTGCCCCATCTCCTGTGGCTCCACCCCCCTTAGGGATACTCTCCATGGGGCCAGAGGTGGTTGTGTTTGGGTCCCCATTGGGAAGGAGTGGAGACCCAGCACCCTGCTCTGGCAAAAATGGGGGCCGCTGTGGAGCCCCTGGAAGTAGAGAAAATAGCATGACCCAGAGTGGTCATCCCAGGTCACCCTGTGGTAAGGCCAGCCCTTGGAGTAATACAGTCCCACCTGAGAAGGAGGGAACCAACCACTGATGCCTCCCTTTGCCCCACCCTTCTTTTTTTCTTTTTCTTTTTCTTTTTCTTTTTTTTTTTTAAACTTTTTTAAAAATCATAAATGTAGATAGTATTCCATAAACCAGACTTGGATCGCTGACCAGCAAATTCCTTTCTCAAAGCTCTACCACATGAGTTACAGAAGCAACTACTGATTGCTCTTTTTAATTAGCCTATAGAGAAGCACTTTGCCTCTTCCCAGTAGGTTAAATGGCTGTGGGGATTCTTGTAGTAGAATTAATTAGCAATGTGACTGGGTAACAAAACATTGGAAAGGTATTGGTGGTAATACAATGAGGGCTAGGGAGGATTTTTTGTGTGC
>QEPC01007835.1:205661-217325 GCA_003113815.1 Sphenodon punctatus | reverse complement strand
CTGAAAATAATATAATACTCAGGAATGCAGTTTGGAATTGCATAGTACTTGGTTGTTAAGAAAACATGTATATCGGTTTACAGGAGGAGATTGTCTCAATTTTATTTAGACTGGGCTAACATTGACATTTGAACGTCATATTTCCTCTTTTTGCAAGATAGAAATCCTTTCTATATGAGAGAGCTGAAAAATAAAAAAGAACTTCAGAAAAAACAATACAGCTACTGAAAATACCTGAGGTATGAGGAAGCAGAAGTTTTTTTGTTTTTAACCGAACAGCTGAAACTAACTTCAGTGGTAAGAGTTAAGCAAAGCTTTATGTTGTGTTCTTCATTTTGTCCTAATGATACTGTCAGGGCAATTGATATTGCCCAGTTAGGGTAATTGTGATTAGCAGCATGATACTCCAGCAGGATAGTGTCTGCGTCAGCAGTTAGCACAGATACAAGTCCCATGCTCTCACGGCTATAGCAAGGCTGGGGAGGGCCCGGTCTCAGTCCACAATTGTGCCCCCTTCCCCCAGAGTAACTCTGAAGCCTTTTCCTTTTTGCTGCTCCACTAGCAGAACGTTTTGACATGATGCCAAGTAATGATATCCTTTTCTACCAAATTTTCCTGCCAAAACAAACACAAAAACCCTACTTACACTTTTGGACAGCTCTAAAAACATATTTAAAGTAACCATCTTTAAACCATATTTTTAAAAAACATGAAAAACATGGTTTTTGAAACCATCCTTAAAACATCCATTCTTAAAAACCAATCTTGACATCTTAAAAAACCTAAACCTTCAAAATTATCTTTAAATTAGTAATGCCCTTTCCCTGGCCAAAGACCGCTATTACTCCATGTTAATTGAAACTCACTCATGCAACCCCCGCTGTCTCTTCTCGACATTTGCTGAAACTTCCTTGTCCTCCCCCACCTCACCTTCCTCTGTCTCTGGACAGGATCTTCTCTCTTTTTTCAACAACAAGATTGATAAACTCCGCCTTGTGATTGCTTCGCAACCCTCTTCCTCCCCCACCTTATTCCCTTCTATTCCCTCTCCTGCCTCTCTTCTCTCCTTCTCTCCAGCAACCCTTGATGAGGCCACCTCCCTCATCTCTTCATCCAACCCCTCCACCTGCTCCCTTGATCCCATTCCCTCTCACCTCCTAATGGCAATTGCCCCCCTAGCTGTGCCTTCTCTGCTATACATCCTCAATCTCTCCCTCTCTACTGAGAGATTTTCACTGGTTTTCAAACATGCCACTGTCTCCCCTATCTTTAAGAAGTCACTCTTGAACCCTCTGACTCTTCCAACTATCGCCCCATTTCGCTCCTACCATTCACCTCCAAGCTCCTGGAGTGGGTGGTCTACACACGCTGTCTTGATTTCCTCTCTTCAAATTCCTCCCTTGACCCCCTTCAATCAGGCTTCTGCCCTCTCCACTTCACTGAGACTGCCCTCGCCAAAATCACTGATGACCTTCTCTTAACTAAGACCGTTTTTAGACATGACACTGGCACTGGTGACTTTAAATAAGCCACCTTAGAAAAGTTGCGCAGGTGGCGTTTAGACACTCCACCACCATTGAAAACCACTGGTTGTGCATTCTTTAAAAGCCGCATTTTAAATACCTCCATATCGAATGTTTAACTCAAATAAATAGAATAACATAAAATGGCAGAGTTAGGGTGATGTGTGAGTTTTAGGTCATGCTTGTCCAGATAGAACTTGATTGTAGAATTACCTCGATATCGAGGTATTTAAAATGCAACTTTTAAAGAATGTGCGACTGGCAGTTTTCAATGGTGGAGGCATGTCTAAATGCTGCCTGTGCGACTTTTCTAAGGCAGCTTATTTAAAGCCACCAGCACCAGTGTCACATCTAAAAACAGCCTAAGTCTATGGGCCTCTACTCCATTCTTGTGTTCCTTGATCTCTCTTCCGCCTTTGACACTGTCAATCATGGCCTCCTCCTGGATTCGCTACGCTCCCTTGGTTTCTGGCACTCCGTTCTCGACTGGTTCTTTTCGTACCTTTCAAACCACTCCTTCAACATTTCTCTTGCTGGTACCTCCTCTACATCACTTCCCCTCTCTGTGGGAGTTCCCCAAGGCTCTGTCCTGGGCCCTCTTCTCCCTTTACACTCTTTCTCTGGGTAAGCTCATTGAATCTCATGGCTTCCAGTACCACCTGTATGTTGATGACTGCAGCTGGTTCAGAAAGCGGTGGTCAGCCTCCTGCTGGGGATGAGCTGCTGGGACCACATAACACCGGTGCTCCATTCTCTGCACTGATTACCTATAGTCTTACAGGCCCGATTGAAGGTGTTGGTTCTTTAAAGCCCTATATGGCCTGGGCCACGCCTACCTGTAGAATCGTCTCATCCCTCAGGTCCTGGATCATCCCCTGTGGTCAGCCAAGGGGAGGTCCCCCAGCAGTATTTGAGAGGGCATTCTCGTTGGCCGCACCAAGGCTGTGGAATTCTTTCCCAGTAGAAGTTCGCCTCTCTCTGGATCTCCCCTCCTTCCATGGACAGTGTACGACCTAGTTGTTTCACCAGGTGTTTGGTGAGGGGGGCGGGTAGTGGGTGGGAAGGTTTCCTGGAGGAGGGGTGGGTATTTATTTCAGACCCATGTGTTTATTGTTTTTTACTATTTTATATTTTGTATTTATATGATATTTTATGGTTTTGTATTTATATTTTTACGTTTTATATGTTAGCCGCCCCAAGCTCCCTTTGGGCAGGAGGGGGAGGGATACAAATAAATAAATAAATAAATAAATTTTGAAAAATGCCCTGTTGTATATAGGAGAAGCAGAAAACATACAGAGTGTTAGAAACTATGGGCCTCAAACCAGCATTTCCATGATTTCCATGTGATGGCCAGCTCTGCAGCATCACAGCAGCTCCTAGAACCCCTGGCACGGGTGCTAATTCAAGGAGCATTCACCTCAGCAGCGAATGCCACACCTCCAGCCCCGCTGTTTGGCCACCTACTGACCTTTACCAGCATTAAGGACCACCCCACAGGAAAAATAAGCTGGGAAGAACAATTCAACAGTCTCTGCCTACCAACCTGACTGCTAAGTGGACCTGACTGATAAGTTCAGCCTTGCTCCCAGCACTCATCATCCTGTGCTCCAGTCCTTCCCCTTATTCAGCCCTTGCCCCAGCCTCCTCATATTTACTTCCTAGCATTTTGATTGGGCTATAGATAGGGCCAAGTATTTGTGTTTTTTGTCTATGTGATTATTTTTATTTTTATCCATGTTCACCGTATTTTCCTCATTGCTGTTAATGTGAAAAATGCAATAAACACAGGGCCATGCATATGGGTTATTTTAGTACAGAAGTGCAGTGCCTGCTTGAAAGATGTATACTGAAAGGAAAATGCCGTAAAAATTGCTGCTAAGTCTGCTACCAACTTAAAAAGGGGGAACTGGTTTGGGAGAGGATGAACAATATAACTAGCTTGGTGAGGAGGTTGTTAGCTTGAAGAGGGAAGAATGGTGCATGTGTCTGGCTCAGTGGGGTGTAGCAGGGTGGGGAAGGGTGCCACCCGCTACAAAGGCATCGACTCTTTAAATGGCCCGAGCCAAGGCATCAGAGAGGGAGAATTTAAACCCCACTGCCACGGCTGTCAAAAATGTTAGCAGAGTCAGCAGTTGTGGCTGTTTTCCTGGGTGCTTGAACAGTTGTTTGCGGAGATGCTGCAAGTGGGAGCTGGAGGCAGGGAGCAGCTTGGTGGGGGGCCGACCAGAAGAGATGCTGGCAAGGAGCCGAGATCCAGTGGAGAGCCAAGTAGGAGGTGGCTGAAGAGTGGAGGAGCCTGAGCAGGAGTTGACAGGGGCGCCAGCAGCTTCCGTCACGTGGCAGAAGCTGAAGACCACCCGACTGGTAAGGCAGAAGCGGCTTGAGAGAAGCAAGTGGGAAGTGCAGAGGGTGCTGAATTCAGCAGGAGCAGGGATCACTGGAGCACCAAGGACTTGAGGTTATTGGAGTTGTATTGAACACTGGGGTGCACTGTGTAAATAAAGACCCACATGGAAGTAACGGGCACTGATTTGTCATGGCCAGCCCTAAAGGGAAGGAGAGCTTGAGGGCTCTTTTGGAGCAGCTCTCCAAGGGTGAAATGGGGGTGTCAGGGCCCAGGGTGCAGGCTCGCTGTTACAAGGGGTCCCTGGCTTGAGGGAGAATGAGGTATGTGACTGGCTCTGGAAGGGTCGCTGACTTGGGAGAGGAGAAAATGGGGGTGATGAAGCTGGCTCATGGGGGGTTGCTGACTTGGGGAAGGAGCAGGGCTCAAGCATGGAGGGAATGGGTACACTTTACCAGGGCCCAGGTGTCCAGGAGGGCCCAGGCTGAAAGCCCATTACCATGAAAAAAACAACCTGCGGCTACAAGCTAGCACTCACCAAAAACTACAGGCATTCTATTATGGCACAAGAATGCTTGTGTCACCTTGCTGTTGTCTATTGAGTGTGAACTTGCAAGAAAAACTGACTTTAGTGAGGTCATTTATGATTTCACAATGAAAAGAGCCAGAAAAAGAAAGCAGTAAAGTTATATGGCCTTTCAGAAATAAAGTAGATTTTTTTTTCTTTCATGATTCATGAAATTGTGTGTATGGGATGGGACTGTGGCAGGGGGCCCATGTTACAATTCTGTACTGGGCCCAGAGGGTCCTGGGAGGAGGAATTGGGGCATCATTCACTGTCTTGGGGGTGGGGGGGAATTGAGGCATGTGTCTGGCTCAGAAGAGACACTGACTTAGGGAAGGGACCACTGATTTGGTGAAAGGGGAATGGGATTATGTTCTGGTTTGGGATGCGGTTGTGTCTCTGAGGGAAGTCACTGGCTTGTGGACGAGGTAGGATCCCTAGGTAGGACTGGGTCATGGGGCTGGGTGAGGGGCGGGATCATTGGCTTGGGAGGGGAATGAGCGTGCAAAGGACTCACCATTCTCCATGGCTGGTCTGGGCTCTGGCTGGGTGCAATTCTGGAGACTGAAGTTCTGAAACAGCAGTGGCCCCTGTATCTGTAAAGGGCTCACTACAGTCGCCCCAAGGAGGCAGCTAATGGTAGGCTGGCTTCGAAGTGGATATGTTTTGCATTTTGGGGGGTCCAATTGAAGACCTCAAATACCATGTTTTGGGGGAAATTTTGGGCTCACTTGAACTCAAATGCACAGCCCTGATATTTTTATTTGAAATATGGAAGCCAAAAAGGGCTTTTTGTGTTTGCATTGTTTTATTGAAACACAGTCCTATTTTGGATCTCTTCTTTTGCTATGGTCTCTGTGTTCTGGGCTGCCCCTTGGTTTGATTGCTTGGTTCAGTCTGATCTCTGCCTCATGCCCAACTTTGCACCCTGGTTCATCCCTTGATTTGTTGGTTGTCCAGTACTATTGTAACTCTGCATTGGTCCAGATCTTGTATAGATTGCCCATGAGTTGGTACTTTAAACAGAGAAGACCTTCCTTACCAAACAGGTATGCAGCACAAACCCTTCTTTGTACCATCAGAGCTGCTTTGGGCCTCTTCCCATGAGGGCACCCAGTATTTTCCACCAGCACACAAAGTGATTTTGTGCATGTGTGTGTTCCAAACTGATATACGCACATGCTCAAGAGCACCTTCACCTCCTAATCTGTGCACAAAAGCATGGCTACTTCCTAACCTGCATTATTTTAAATCACATAAACTTATGCAAAGGTAGTCCATTGCCTAACACAGACTATAAGCTAAAGCAAATCAGTAATTTTTGAATAGCAAATTTGAAATATGCCAACTCTTTGGAATTCAGCTGCCCTGAGCCTTAGGAGGAAGGTGGGGTATAAATGTGAATAAAATAAATAAATAAGTGTAAGCCAACTTTGGCATTTTTTGACTATTAAAAATATTACCTCTTTAGCAGTACAGTTTCAGTAAGGTAAACCTTTGCATTTAGAGTCACATCCCTTGCTCTTCACTTCACAGCAGGCATGGGGACCTTGCAGCCCATGGACCAAATCTGGCCTGTGGTTGGTTTTTATTTGGCCCCTTTCTAGTTCCTACATGTGGCTCAGGTAAAGGGAGAAAAGAGATAAAGGCTTGCACTCGAGGACATGGGATGGATTCATGGCATAAAACTATTATCTGGGTTCCCCTCCCCCTTTCAGTTTCAGTCCTGAACACATTCTTTAAACATCCCCACCACAACTCCTATCTAGCCCATGTGGCTTGTACTAATTTTAAAAGTGGCCCATGGGATGGAAAAGGTGCTGGTTTGACCTTTTAAAGCCCTATATGGTCTGGACCCCTCCTACCTGAGAGACCGCCTCACTCCCTGGGCCCTGGAGTGACCTCTGCGATCTGCTGGGTGTGCCTTCTTGAGGGTCCCCCGCGTGAACCGGGGGTCTACAATGGAGAGAGCGTTCTCGGTCATCGCACCACGGCTGTGCAACTCCTTCCCAGAGGAAGCTCACCTAGCTCCCAGCCTGTTGGCCTTTTGTAGGGCCTGTAAGACCTGGTTGTTTGTCCAGACCTTGGGGGGGAGCAAGGGGGGTCTTGTTTGCCAGTGGATTTTTGGTGCCTGTTTGATAATATTTTAGTAATCCCCTTGTATATTGTGTATTTTTAAAAACTTTTTTTAATGTTTTGTGAGCCACCCCGAGCTGCTGTAGAGCTGGAGAAAGCGGGATATAAATTGTTAAATTAATTAAATTAAAGGTTCCCCTCCCCTGGTTTAACCTAGCAAGTTGAACATGCCCACTGTCATTAGCACACTTAGTATTCCTCTGAGATGGCTCCACGAAGACTCCTGATCTGCCTTTAGATAACCAACTTTCTGCAAACAGGTTTTAATGTTAACCCTTACTGACCAAAAGGGTCACTTAGCAAGTAAATGGTGGGGTCCAAGTGACCCCATACAGCTGATTGGTAAGTATTTTTCAAAATGAACTCTGCAAGCAGTTATGATGAAAAAAAAAGTGCTGAAGGTTCACACCAGTAAGGTTATAACTGCAAAAAAATATACAACTCAATTTATGTTTGTAAAGTAGTTCTTTAGCTTGGGGTATAACAGACTCCCACCAAACGCATCTGTAGTGATATTTTTGTACACATGAAAAGGTCATTAATGAAAACAGACACAATGCTATATTTCTTTCTATTTCCACTTGTGAGAAAAGAAAGAAAGAACAGGTTCTGGTTTAAGCATTTGAAGAAATAATAAACATTTATTTTTAACAGCATTTTGGGGGGCTATATTACCCCCAGAACCCTAGGTGCATAGTACTTTCAGTTTCCCATGCACTTAAATTGGGGTCAAACTGACCCTCCAGCAGTGTCAGAATTAAAACCTTAATTAAAAAAAATTACAGGGGAGGAGGGGGCATGAAACACCACAGGGTAACTGAACCCATTATGGTTGACAAAGTCATGGAGTATGGAGTGGTAGAAGTTTGCTAAAAAAAGTTTTATTAACTCTTTTGTACCCCTCTCGGGTCAGTTAGACACCACCTATCAGCCTAAGGTTAATTTTAAAAAAAAAAAAAAAAAAAAAGGGAGAAGGAAATCACTTTCCACAGTGAAGTTTCACTACTTCTTTGGTGCACAATCTGATTTGGAAGAAGGAATAGGTTGG
This sequence comes from Sphenodon punctatus, assembly GCA_003113815.1. Classification (NCBI taxonomy): domain Eukaryota; kingdom Metazoa; phylum Chordata; class Lepidosauria; order Sphenodontia; family Sphenodontidae; genus Sphenodon; species Sphenodon punctatus. The sequence continues at coordinate 209,706 of QEPC01007835.1, read as the reverse complement.
TATTCATCACAACGGTACAGTCTGTATTTGCTGCTGACTGTGAGAGATCTTCCAGTAGAGCATCAGTCCAAATGGAAGAACTAGCATACCCTGAGAATGTCACAGTTTTTGACTACGATTACATGAATGAATCATCTAACGTGTGCAAGATGGACGAGCTCTTTAGCTTTGGTGCCCAACTCACCACCATCCTGTACCCTCTGGTTTTTCTATTCAGCCTGTTTGGAAACAGCCTGGTCTTTTGGATCCTACTGAAATAAGAAAACCTTGTGTCCTTAACAAACATCTTCATCATGAATCTTTGCATCTCTGACCTGGTCTTCTCTTGCATGCTGCCCTTCTGGGTTGTGTACCATTTATATGGGTGGGTTTTTGGTAACTTCCTCTGCAAGGCTGTAAACGCTGTTTTCTCTATTGGTTTCTACAGTGGCATTATCTTTCTCACTGTAATGACTGTACTCCGGTACCTGTCGGTGGTGAATCCTTTGTCAACGCTGAGATCCCGGACTCGGCAATATGGTATACTGCTGAGTTTGGCCATTTGGGCTGTCAGTATGCTAGTTGTGGTTCCTGAGACCATTTTCACCCAGGTGGAAACTGACCTCAATGGTAACATAAAATGCGAAGGCACTGAACCCACTTGGAAGCTGGTGGAGATTTATAAGCAAAATGCTTTCTTTCTCATTTCCTTTTCAATCATTATATTTTGTTACTTCAAGATGCTGAAGATTCTACTCAGATCAAAGTCTCAGAGGAGGCAAAGAACCGTGAGACTCATCTTTACCATCGTATTAGTTTTCTTCCTGAGTTGGGCACCTTATAACATTGTCTGTTTCCTGGATTCTTTGCTATCTCTGAACCTTTTACTGAACTGTGAATTCTTAAGGAACATTAACTATGCCTCTTATATCACCCGTAAGATTGCATTTTCCCACTGTTGTCTCAACCCCATACTCTACGTATTTGTGGGAATCAAATTCCGCAGACATTTGAAACGCCTCTGCAATCAGTATTGGCCATTCAGCAGCACAGAGCAACTCTCCAGCCCTAGAATTCATTCCAACGATATGTTCCCCTACGAATATCCCTCCATGTACTGAAGCAAAGAACTGCTGTGGAGTCATAAGCCTGAATGAACAGCCCCAAGACAGCATTGCACTTGGGAATGACAATTTAAAATGTGTTTCATTTGGATCCTAATGTCAGAGGAAGTTATCACAACTTTAAAATGATCACTCTGAGCACATTATACTAATAAAAAGTAAAAACTAGATGTGAAAAATAGGTTGGTATGCCTTTTAAATTTTCTTATTACCAGCTAAAATGAGAGATTAAAAAGTCCAGCATAGAAAATTAAGAGGAGTTTGGGGGAGGGGGGAGTTCCCATCAGTTATTAAATTGTGGGGGCTATAACTTGGGGATCCTCTTACCAAAACCCACATAATTTGCTGTGCAAAAAATACTACCCCCAAACTTCCCGTACTTACATTTTCAGAATGCTATCTGCAAGGGTTTTTCAGTTATTGCAAATGGAAATTTTGCCTTCTAGATAAATACTTGTCTCTGCCTTAACTATAGAGCATATCCCTCTGCTCTGTAATATCCAGACTGACGAAAAGCCACTAACAATTGCTTATTTTACTGTCTTCCATTTGAAAGGCATAAAAATGGCCATTCTTTGGGAGAATGTTACAGGAAAGTAATGGCAAACGTATTTCCATTTGTAGCAGGGGTGAGGGGTGGAAACAGTTTTGTAAATATTAACTAGTGTGATCTATTTGGGTGGGAGGGAGGGTTAGTGATCCAAGTTCTTCCCTAACTTACCCTGTTGTAATTCCACCAAGTTTAATAAGGTTGGAGGGTTATAAACAAAAGCAGTTCTCTTCAGCAATTCATCTAAGCAGCTAAACAAGGTTTTATTAGTAAGAGAGGGACTACAGAATATCTTTTGACTATTAGTATTATCCAAATACCCACTTAATCAGCCTCTTCACTTTGATAAAAAGTGGTCAAAAAAAATTAAGTTTGCAAGTGTACTGTTTCCTTAATTCTAGTCAGGGCTTAGCACAGGATATATAGGTTTCCTGGTTCTGCTCACTTAATTTCCTAAATTTCTAAATAATACAGACAAAATATTTTCTTTTTTTATAAGTCAACTAAAATATTTCATCTATTTCCGGCACCATTTGCACATCAATGTCCTAACTTTCAACGCTAAACATGCACACCTTTGTGAATGTCTACCTTATTATTTATGTTGCTTGAGTGTAGTTGCCATGTTGGTTCCAAGTATACAAGAGACAAGAGACATTGGGTGAAGCCACTCAAGCTGGGGTTGGCCTGGTCCCCTTCACACCCTGTGGTGGGCAAGTGAAGCCACCACATTGTAGTAGGGTAAGACTGCCTAAGCAGCAGTAGGCATCTCGTGTGACTGTATCCTCTGGCTGCAATCCTGAACCTATTAAAGTTGATGGCAAAACTCCCATTGACCTTAATGGGTGAGGATTGTTAGTAACTAAGGGCGTTTATAGACGAGACAAGAAAGGAGGCTGATCCTTTGATCAGCTGCCTTTCTTTGCGCTTGTCTAAACATTGAGGCAGGGTCTTACCCCGCGTCTGACCGGACAGGCGATCCTGCCACCTCAGAAGCGGATCCCCGAAGTGCGGATCCGCGTCTGAGGGGGCGGATCCCCCACGCCGCACTTCCTGGTTCCCTGGGCGAGTGCGCATGCACGGAAGGCCGCACATGCGCACAAAGACTGCACCGTGTCTGAACATCAGACACCGCATACAGAGGAAGGCGGGGGGAAATGCTGGCATTTAACGATCCCGCTTGTAAGCGGGATCATCTATAAACGCCCTAAAATGATACCTTTTACTGGGCCGATTTCTGTTGGTGAATGTGTGCTCGCATTTATGCTGCACAAAGCTCATCTCCAGGCAAGTAACTCAAAGGCTTGCTAGCCAGCAAAAGATTCAATCAAAATGATCAGCTATTTTGTCTCTCTCTAACTTATGTATATAAATAAATGTTCCTGTGCAACTCAGGTATTTGCATATGCTTCTGCATGTGTGAAAGTTCCTGAGCTGTGTGTGTATACAATACATTTGGTATTTACATATATACATATTTGCATGCATCTTCTTTTAAAACATGGCCTTAAAAGCTGTTTTTAAATGCAGGTGGTTTTCTTTTTCTTATTTTTAACTTGTAAAATATAGCTTTTTAACCAAATAAAAAAGGAATTCAATAGAAAAATACAAAATTACTGCAATAAAATGGTTGTGATTTTGATCAAGAATTTATTATGCTTTTTCTAATGACTGTGATCTGTATTTTTTAAGCAGTTGCAGTGTTAAATTGAATGTCTTTTTCAGTTCTGTCTCTGGAAACGACAGCATTTCATTTCCAGCTCTTTTAGTTTCTCAGTTCTGTATAGCATATCTTAAGAATTGTATTTTCATTATAGAATGTCCTTTTTTCCCTGAAAGCAACGTATGCAGAGAATATTGCAAATACAATGCTGGATATTTTAACATGTATAATTTTCAGAACCTTTATCTTTTCACTCCACTGTTATTAAGTGGAGCTAACAAGTGTCTAGACATTTTAGGGATGATATGCTGCATTTATTGTTCTCTAGCTTCAATTAATTCATATTAAAGCTTTAGGTGAAATCTGAAATACATTATACAAATGTGAGATCTCCAAGACTGCCTTTTTTTGTTGTTGCATGCCTGCGCTTCGTGACCTTGATACTTGACTAGGGTTAATATTTAAATAAATAATGACGTGAACCATTAACCACTGGACATAGGTTAGTTACTCAAGGGGTGAAACCACACGAGGTGGCAAGCAATCACAGCAGCCACACTGCAGGGCCAGTACTGAGAACAGGGCAGACAGTCTCCCCCACCCCACCTTCTGCAGGGACGCTGGGCATGTGGACCACTGTTGGAGGTCCTGCCATGCCCCGGGGCAGGCCGAGGTGCCAGCCACACGTGCGGGCATCCAGCCCCACCCCACCCCCAGCACCTTGCCCTC
>QEPC01007835.1:190775-202654 GCA_003113815.1 Sphenodon punctatus | reverse complement strand
GATTTGGCCTATGGGGCTGTAGGTTCCCCAAACCTTCAAAACCAACATTAAATTGCTTTATTCATCTCTACGGCTACCACCTCCCTCAGGCTTTCACAAGGAGAGAGTGGGGGCCATGGTGGCCGGGGGCAGAGCTGTCATGCTCCTTTCTGATGTAACCTCATCCCTTATGGAACTTTGTGACATCACAGCACTCCACAGGAGGTGGGGTCATGTAAGAAAAGGAGTGGGGCAAAAGTGCTTCACACCCCTTTCCGATGTAATAACTGTACGATGCTGCATGGGGCCAGGCCACAGGAAAAGGGGAGGGAAAGTCCCTATGGCCCATCCCCTTTCTGATGTGGCCACTCTCTGCTGCCCACAGAAGCCCCAGTTTCTTCATGTTACTGGGGTGTCTCTGGCTGAGCCATAGAAATCAGGGCTTCCCCCAAAACCCAGAGGCTCTGGGTCAAAATCCAGAGTCTTTGGGTAAAACCTGAACAGGTGGCAACTCTATTCAGCTTTTCTGATGCACCAATGATTGTGGGATCAGGGCCCAGTATTAACTCAAAATGTCCATATGTGGTACAAAATAGCTGAGTTAATGTAATCATCATAGATATGCCCAAAGCACCACAACTTACATGAGACAAAGGAGAAGTGCATAGCAATAACATAGAGTAACCTGCTTAGTGTATCAGTCAAAGTGAGAGTAAACCATAGGAAGTGCTAGTGGGGACTTTTCACACACTAAAACAACAACTAGCTATGAAAATAAAAAGGAACCACTGTCCTAGCATGCAACTTAAATAAGCAATGACAGAAACTATTGTGAGTTCCACGGAGCTGGATTGAACACCAAAAATGAAATTATAGCACAATCTTAGCCCGCACAAACCTTGGGAAAAGGTTTCTTAAGGTATTTTGCTGGTCAGCAGGCCACTGCCCAGAGACCCCACTTTGAGGAGGCCCATGTTCCTCGCAAGCCACATGCCAGCTATGCCATGGCTTACTCTAGTCCATCCCATTCTGCTGAAGGTTTGGTGCCATGGCGCACGCTGATCTGGGACCTGCTGTGTGCTGCCTTTTGTCTCTGGAAGTTGCACCTAGGGGTGCTGCCTATCCATATGTTGTATGGACAGATCATATTCCTCATGAATTGTCCATACAGATTAGACAGAGCAATATGGCTGGTGGCTACAGGCCTGTCCATATTTCAGACTTCTCAGAGGCAGCAACCCTAGCTATGCTCTTTTTCATTAGACCTCCGGGGCCCTGGGGCAGGCTCTGGACACAGCATACTGTGTTGTCTCAGCTGCTGCACACACAATGCCATAAGACCCCACCTCCCATGATTTCTGCTGTGAAGCTGGGCGACATCATCATCACTCCTTTGCCTCAGCCATGAATGCAGCAGGAGGAAGAGCTGAGCATTAGTCTCATGGCATGTCGCAGAAACACATCTGCCCCCGAGTCAACAGGTGCAGTCTTATTTTTGTGACACTACACAAGATCATGGTGAGCAGGCAGCCACCTCTCAAGTAGGATATAAGTGGGATCTAAGTAGGTATTAGATAAATTCCCTATATATGGAATCTTGCATGGGATATTCCTATAATTCTAGGGGAGAGATGGGGAGATGCAAACTGTCCAACCTTTAGAATAGGGAAGATATTAATGCCCTCAACTCTTTCAAATTTTGAGTCCCAGACAAAAGGTACAGCCACATGAGACATCTACCCTGGTTTGGGCATACCCTACGTTGGACACCATTGCCATGAGATGCAGTGGCACTGGCTAGTGTACCCGGCGACTGCCAGCTGTTCACCCCACCATGGGGCGGGGCAAGCAGCTGGCTGCTACATCCCAAGTCTTCTGAAAAAGACCAGGGACGCGAGGGCATAACAGCCACTTACCCCACAAATTGAGGTAAGGCTGCCTGATGTGTGGTAGCGTGCTGCCGCTTTTGGGCCCAGTCCCTGTCTGCCCCGCCCCATGGTTATGTCTGCTGCAGCTTTGAGCGGTGAATGCGGTCACCATTTTTGCATGGTCATATCATGGCCAGGGCTTGGATAGTGGGTAGGTGGTGGGAGGGTGAGTGGGGTGGGGCTGCTGGGCAGCTGCACATGTGGCTGGCACCACAACCCATCCTGGGGGGTGTGGGATGTCAGACAGTGGCCCGCCTTCCAGGTTCCCTGCAGGGGGAGGGGGTGGACCATCTGCTCTGCTCTAGCCCTACTGTGTGGTGACTGCAATTGCCTGCCATGGGGCGCACATGGGATTGCCCACCCCAGCTCGTGTGACTTCACCCAAAGAGTCTCCAGCAGTTCAGTGCGAGGAAGGTGATGTGTGGGAAAAGGCAACTGAAAAAAATCCCAAAGAATTCTTTCACAGGCTAACTAGAGGGCCCTTTGGTGAGGCCCTTCGGCGCAGTTCTGGAGGCTGGCGGAGGTGGTGGTGGTTCTTTTACATGTTAGATGGTGTTGGGGCTGGATAGACTTAGGAGGGAGCTAGCCATGTGTTGATGCAGTCCTCGGTGTGGGGAGGTTATTGTGTTGGTGTGTGTGTGTGTTCTGGTGGGGTTTTAATTGGGTTGTTGGGTTGGTTGGAGGAAGGTTATTATTTTGGGGTTAGGGAGCTGGGTGGGTGGGTTTGGGATGTCCCGCTCCCCCAATGAGAGTGGGGGAGGAGGGTGGGACTGGGTTAGGGGGGATCTGTCCCCCCTGTGAGAGGGGGGGTTGGACCCCAATATAAGGGATCTTGTGTGCCCCTCTGTGAGGGAGGGGAGGTGGCACCTATGCTCTGGAACTTCCTTCCAGTGGAGGCCCGGATGACCCCAGACCTTGCCTCATTTCGACAACAGTGCAAGACCTGACTGTTCCGCCAGNGCCCTCTCCTGCACAAGCAACTTGGGGTGGCTAACAACATTTTATATTGGACCTTTGCTCCCCCCATAGAGTGACGAAGGCCTTGGTCTACGGAATGCAGTGTTGGCAGGCATGTTGGTAGGTGGAGAGTGACTGCAATTGTGTTTTGGTGGTAGCAGTGCTGGTTGTTGCCTGGCTGTCAGTATCAGCCATGGCCCCGGCGATGGTAATCCTCCATAAGTCGTTCCTGGGAATGCAACGGCTTAGAAAGAGCAAGTGTCCGGCATGTGCTACAAACCAGAAAGAGATGGGAGAATGCATGTTTAAAAATGAGACTGTGGGCTTTTAAGGCGGACGTTATGTGCACACTGGTGAGAGCGAGAGTGGATAGAGGGGCTGGAAGTGATCACTCCTGAGAATGCTCTAGGCTCTTTGCCCACAACTCTGTGTTGCTGGCTGACCTGTACGTGTGTGATGCTGCACCCAACCTAATAGACGGGACACGGACATGTGGGTGCATGTTAGCCTGCATTCATTCACACAGCAGGCTCCACATACTCTGGGACCCCACCGTGAATGGGGGCTGCGTGTCTGGTGGGTGGGAGCCACGTGGTCGGTGGGCATGAACATCTCCACGTGGTGTAGGTTATCTCATTTTTTAACACCCATGTGTCCTCTCCAAGGACCGACAAAACAGACAGCATCCGGCTCTTTAATTTTCTCCAAGGCAGTGTCAGGGGACAGAGTAATTCTTGCAGTCTGGAGACTTGTTCACTTGATCACTTACCTCTGGGGGTAAGCTACTCCAGAATATGTACTCCTCTTAAGAACATAACATATGACATAGCAGAGCATCACATAACATAGCACATTGCTGGTGCAATATAAATGAATAATAATAATAATTAATAATAAATTAATAACTTCTTTACTTGGTCAGACCAATGGTCCATCTAGACTAGCATCCTACCTCTGATGGTGGCCAGCATCAGTTGCCTGAGAGAAGTGCACAATAGGACATAGCAGAGTGGTCTATTTCCTGCTATTCACTCCCAGTCCCCAATAGTCAAAGGCCTCATCCCCTGATCGACTTGACTCATAGCTGTTTATGGACCTATCCTCTAAGGAGTCATCTAATCCTTTTTTGAACAGTTATGCTATTGGCCTTCACAATATCCTCTGCCAATGAGTTCCACAGGTTAATTGTTCATTATGAGAAGTACTTCCTTTCATTTATTTTAAATCTGCTGCCACTTAATTTCATAGGTCGTCCCCTAGTTCTGAATTTATTATTCGGAGAGAGGGTAAATAACTCTCTATTNCAAGACCTGACTGTTCCGCCAGGCCTTTGGTGAGAGGGGTGGGTGGGGAGGATGGGGTTTTAATTTTCTTATTTTTATTCTTATTCTTCCCTTTTATGTATTTTATGTATATTTTTAAATCTTTTAACTTTTGTAAGCTGTCTTGAGTTGCTTAGGCAGTACCCACTGGAACTGATCCCATGGAATCGGACAAGCCCCATCCAAGCCATCTGCGAAATGGGACAGGATGGCTTTTTAACAATCATTTTTATTCACACCTTTTACATATTAAGGCCCTGATGTAGGCTTGGGCTTGTAGGTGCTACTACCCTGATACAAAGTCTTCCCCATTCTGAAAGTCCCTTTTTAACCTTTCATTCACTTGCAAATTACAGTTTCAGTATGAAGCTGCTTCACTTTAATATATCGAGCTTATCGTCACAGCAAGCAATGTTTGCTGGCCTCCTTCTTACATATTAGTTTCGCAAAGACTTACAGGTACATGAAGCATTTTATGCACATTGTGTGCTGAGAGAAGTCCCACAAACTACTCTCATTAACTGTGTATGTCATTGTAGGTCATAAATTAAGCTGACTGGGGGAGGAAAATATAAGTAGATTTTGTGAAATTTTTTCTAAAGGAACACCTTTTATGTTTTGTTTCCTGGAACATTTTCATTTGCCTTCACATTCCTGCCCAACTCTCTTGACTTTTTACTTTTCTCTTTGCTTTTTTTTTTTCTCAGTGATGGAGACAAAGTATTTTGAATTATATCTTTCATTGGACCAACTGCTGTTGGTGAAAATATGTGAAGTTTCAGACCTCACAAGGTCCTTCCACAGTGGGGGAGGGAAAAGTTAAACAATGAAAGAGAATCCCCCAACATACGTTTTGTTCTGTTTTTCCACATCTTCCCTACCCTCATCTCCTGATTTCAGTGGACATTTTTCTCACCAAAATGTTTAAAACTTTTTGCCAGTAAATGGAAAATGTTAATTAAAATGAATGTTTTTCTATGACTAGTATAATTTTTATCAAGTAGCCACTTTTTGTCATAACCCTCTCCCCCTATCACCACCTCCACCTTTTAGATATTTTTTTTTCAACCATCCATACCGTGCCCCCGTCTCTCTCCTTTCCTTTTCCCTACAGGCACTGTAAATATAACAGAAACATTGACTAAAAGAGAGGAGGGACCAAAACCATATGCAGATTCATTCATGTTTTATACCCTGACTTCTGGCAGCAAAAGCAAAAGGTTTGGGGGCATGTATTTAGAATTACCACCTTCCTCGGGGTTTCACTCAGAGGGATTAGGGCAAAGGGGCTGTCATGCCCTTTTATGATGTAACTCCAGCCATTATGAGATGATATGATGTTATGACTGCCCAAAGTGGGCAAGGACCATGTAGAAAAATAGGTTGGGCAAAGATCTGTCACGATCATTTCTTTTCTTTTTAAAAGCTTTTATTTAGTTTTTGTTGTCAAACATATACTTAATGTTTATCTTTCTCTCTCATCAACATTAACAATCAACATACAAAAATTATTTTAAAAATAAAGTAAATTAAACTATAAAATAATAATAAAGGTTCTATAGTTTAACAGTGTTTGGTGATGCAGTTTGTAAGTGTCCTTGTCCCTATCTAGGTTTACCAATTCGGTTTGGTGAGTCAAATTGAATGTAGATTAATGGAGAGTTCCTGCTTTTCCATATCTACATTCTTTGTGANCCCCCCCCCTTGCAGCTGGAGAGCACCGAGCAAGGCCGGCCACGGAAACCACAGAGGAAATGCCAGGGACCTCGGGCACATGCGCCCGACACTCCCCCAGCCCGACCTCCAGCGAGGCCACACATGTCCCAGCAGACTTCGAGGAGGTAGAGGGGGAGGAGGAGACTGTCACCCTGCACCTCACAGCCTGCCGACTCGGAGACCAGGCAAATTCCAACCCCAGCGAGCGACCCGCCTCTGAGGGAACGGACACCGAGGGAGCAGGTAAGGGCATAGCAGGGCACACGCACGGACCCCAAAGGGAAGGGGGGGACTAAGGCGATGGAAGGAGATGGTTCCTTGTTAACAAAAAGATGTCTAGCTTGTACCAATCTTTTTTTTTGGCCATTTAATCAGGGTCTCTTTTTCTTTCTTATTTAGAGATAGAGTCTCACATATTATTGGCTTTAGAGGTGATTTTCCTTGTTGGATTTCTAATTTATTTTGACACATTTTCCAAATTTGTATTGCTATTCCGGCAAATGGATGTGATGTTTTATCTTGGGCCTGCATTTTTTGTGGGGTTTCTTCATTAAATAATTTACTAAATTTGTCTACATTCAATAATTGCCTTTCCGTTTCCACCCAGTTGTGTTCCTTTGCAGCCTCATACCAGAGCTTAATGCCCCTCAAGATCGAGGCCCAGTAGTAAAACTTAAAATTTGGAAGGTTTAAACCTCCCTTTTCTACAGAAGTCTGCAGAATTGATCTTCTAACCCTTTGTTTGTTTTTGTTCCAAATTACATTGTTTATAATTTTATTCAAATTAAAGAATTATTTTGGGATTTGAATAGGTAGTGCCATTATTGTATATAGTAGTTTAGGTAAAAGAATAATTCTAGCTAAATTTATTTTTCCCATCAGGGAGCATCCTATTGTCGCTCATGAGTCTCCGTTGTTTGGCTTTATCTATTAAAGGTAAGTAGTTACTTTTGTACAAATGTGTAATGTTTTTTGTCAGATTAATTCCTAAATATTTCAAGTGTGAATTATTAATTTGGAAAGGGGTGATTCTTTCAATTTCCGTCCTGGGGATACCTTGTTTGTTAAGTAGGAACATTTGTGATTTGGATAAGTTTATCTTGTATCCAGAGAGGTTGCCAAATCGTTCTAGCAATTTTATAGTGGCTGGTATGGATTGTTGGAGGTCTGAGAGGAACAGCATCGTATCATCTGTATACAATGCAATTTTCACTTGCTGATCATCAAATTGTATTCTCTTGATTATTGTATTTTGCTTTATTGCCAGCGCAAGTGGCTCTAATCCAATATTGAAGAGCAAGGGCGAAAGGGGGCACCCCTGCCTCGTGCCTTTCTGCAATTCAAACTTGTTTGTCAGTTCACCATTAACTATGAGTTTCGAAGTGGGATTTTTCTAGATTTATACCCATTCTAGGAATCTTCCCTTTATGCCCATTTGTTCCATTGTTTTTAAGAGGAATTGGTATTATTCCAGGTGATCAAAGGACTTGTCTGCGTCTAGTGAGATTATAGCCGCTGCTGTCTTATCTTGTTTAATTTTATGCATGAGATTTATCACCTTTCTCTTATTATTATTATTATTATTAGCAAACATATATAGCGCAAGCAATGTACCTGGTGCTTTACAAAAGTAATTGAATAGACACAGTCCCTGCCCTAGGGCTTACAATCTGAGAGACAGGGGTGAAGGGGGAGACGAAGGAAGGGGAACAGTGGGAGAGGCAAGGAGTGTAATATCTGAGTTAAGTAGGGATTTTAAATCTGAGTTAAGTAGGGAGATTGGTCGGTATCCTGCACACTCTTCCAAGTTCTTCCTAGTCTTGGGACATAATGTTATGTTGGCTTCATAGAAGGTGAGGACCAAACTTTTTTGACTAATGAAGGCCCTGAATACTTTTTCTATCACTAGTGTTAGCTCTGTACTGTACATTTTGTAAAACTCTGAGGAGTACCCGTCTGGTCCAGGGGCCTTGTTGCTAGGGAGATCCTTGATTGTGTCAACAATTTCATATTTTGAGATTAGGGCATTTTAAATACGCTAGCTGCGGTTCTTTCAGTTTTGGTATGGTTAGTTCATCTAAGAACTCCTTTGTGGCTTGTTCTGAGGGCTGTATTGACTGGTAGCGTTCAGTATAAAATTGTTCAAATCTATTTTTTATTTTGTCCCCTGTCAAATTGGTTATTCCCGCTTTATCTCTGATATGTGATATATATTTATTTTCCCTCCTTCACCGCCATGCCAGTGTTTTATCTGGCTTGTTTTCCCATTCAAAGTAAAATTGTTTGGTAAATCTTAGCTTTTTAATTATGTGTTCTGTGTCTATGGCTTCAATCATTCCTCTTATCTCCACTATTTTCTTTCCCCTTTTTGTTGTCGCGTTTAATTTTTGCATATTTTGGAGGACTGCCAATTTTAATTGTAATTCATTTAACCTCTCTCCTTTTTTCTTTCCATTTATAAGCTGCAGCGGAGATGTATGACCCTCTGACGAATGCCTTCATGGCATCCCATAGTGTTAACAGGGAGATATCACCCTGATCATTGTTGTTAAAATAATCCTTTAGATCTTTTTGTATTCTCTCCTTGACTTGTGGATCCATTCAAATTGTTTTGTTCAGCATCCATCTGTTGTGTTTGCCTTTATTGCGTTTGGTATTGTCTGTCAATTTTACCCAGATTGTGTTATGATCTGTAAAGGTTGTTTGTATTATCTGGCTCTGAAAGCAGATGTTAAATTGTCTTTTTTCAATTACTATATGGTCAATTAAGGAATAAGTCATATGTTTGTTCGAGTAGCAGGAATAATCTCCCTGTGTTGGGTTTTGGGTTCTCCAGACATTTATCCAGTCCTCTTCCTCAAATAATTTCATACGTTTTTGCTGGTTTTTAAAAACATTTTTTGATGGATTTGATTTGTCTAGCATGGATAATGGGGAGTTAGAGTCTTCACACAATATTAATCTGCCACTCAGTTCTTTTTTAATAATTGGGATTATTTCTTTTTAAAAGGTTAACATGTTTTTATTAGGGGTGTGGGTGCACACAATTGTGTATGTTATGTCAGCTATTGTACCTATTACTATAAGGTATCTGCCCTCTTTGTCCCCTATTGTTTTGAGGCGTTTAAAGTTGAGTGAGTTAGCTATTTCTATCAGTACCCCTGCTTTTTTGCTGTTGGTGTTGGCAAAGTGTATCTCAGTGAATTTTTTATTCTAAAGTTATCCTTTCTAAGTAGGTGGGTTTCCTGTCCTGCTATAATATCAATTTTATTATGTCCTACAAATTGCCAAAATGTACACACCTTTATGGGGCAATTTAAACCCTTCACATTGACTGTGCAAATGTTAAGTTCTGCCATGTATAATTTTGTGTTTAGTAGTGGAGGTTTTACCCTTGATGTGATCAGTTCTTCTCATAAAGCGCCAGGTACATTGCTTGCGCTATATAAATGTTTATAATAATAATAATAATAATAATAATAATCTCTTTTCCCAGTCTGTAGTACGTATTAAATTCTAAATCACCCAGTGGATTCTTTTTTTTTAACATTCCTACCCTTCCACCTTTATTTGTCCCTTTTTTGTCTCCATTCCCTTCTCCAAGTAACAAATACAACATCATATTCATTTTGAACCTTAAGAAAGTAAAAGAAAAAGAAAATGTTAACACTTAAACCAGTTCAGGGTTAACAGCACCCTGGGGGGTGGGGGTGGGGGGTTAACGACCAACACGCTCTGTGTGGTACTGTGCTACATAAAAGAAAAAGAAAATGTTAACACTTAAACCAGTTCAGGGTTAACAGCACCCTGGGGGGTGGGGGGTTAACGACCAACACGCTCTGTGTGGTACTGTGCTACCGTACCAGCCTGGGATTTTGAATTCAATGTTCTCTTCGTAGCCTATCATTACTCTTTACAAACTTATAACTTATCCATATGTTACCATATATACATTTTAACATAAAGACCTCATGAAAAAAAAGAGAGAAAACAGTCTCATAGTGGTTAAGGCTGCCATCTAGTGGCGTTAGTGATATTAGGTGAGTAAACTTTTGCAGTAAGTTTTAACTCTTCACTTTAAACTTTGTGGGCTGATTAGCCCATTACCTTAGTGACCATCCCTTTATAAGGATCAAATTTACTATTGAGAGGGAGCAAGGGTCTCCCTTGTCCTTTATTCTGGATGACCCAGAGAAATTAGAGCTTCCCCTCGAGCCTGGAGACCCTGGAACAAAATCAAAATCCAGGGTCTCCAGTCCAGATGAAAACAGGTATTTAACTAGCTCACTAAAATTACTGAAGTACAAATCTGAAGGAAGACAAAATGTGATGTCTTGATGCACTGAGTTCCAGTCATCCTTCAACAGGCTTGTGGAACCAATTGGGACACAGTTTACCTTACTGGGCTCAGATACAAGCAGTCAATTGAATTGTTTCAGCACTAAAGCTTGTGCAAAACTTATGGGCAGCTGTTTGCATCTCTGTAGACTCCTTCGTCAAGACCTTTGTTTTAGATTTATTTATTTATTTTATTTAATCACATTTATACCCCACCCCTCCTGAAACAGCTTGGGGCGGCAGATGGGTTATAAATAATTGCTTCTTAACAGAGGAGGACAGAGACACAAGCAGGCAGAAGATGAGTAAAAAATCTTAGCAGAGGAAGGCGAAGCTCCCATTGTCCCTTTGCTTATGAGCCTGGAACAGAGATATGGGGTGTTAACAAATGAAATGCTAGCCCCCTAGAATCTGGGTTCAGTACATGCAGTCCCCACTCACATGCTTAGCATGTAGAGCCTAATAAACGAGCAGTCCAAGCAGGTATTTCTTGTGCATTCGGGCAGCCTCCCCCACCCCCACAGGTTTAGCTTGACAAATCTAATACATGGGCGGAGTGCAGCGGGGAAGAATGCATGCCCACCAGCCTCCCACCTTCCCAGTATCCTGCCCCCATCATTTATTTTATTTATTTATATAAAATTTATATCCCGCCCCTCCTGCCCACAGGGCAGCTAAAACAGTCGTGACTCACAGCCATGGCAAACCATGGGAACAAGAAGCCGCACCAGCTGTTTCTTTCTTCCAGGCTATTATAACTCGGGAGGCCATCCAGCAGTTAATACCTGGGTTTATTATACCTGCCAGCACTTGGTGGCTGGAACTAACCTTTTGCTATGCACAGAATGCTGAGCTGATTGAGCAAATCACGTACTTTACTGAGTGCCTATAGTAAATATTAAAAGCAAAAGTAAAAATTGAAAGAGAGAACTATCAGCCTTTGCATGTTGTCAACGTGGTTTCTTGCATCCATGGCTCATGGTGATGTATGGGCATCACGCAGTTTTAATGGGGTCTCACCTGCCGTGGTATTGGAAAACTCTCTTGGTTTGCATAAGCCCCTCAGTCAAACATGCACCTCTTGTACCCACTCTCTAGCATTTTCTGCATTGCCATAGAGTGGGGGCAGAAAACATCCCTGTTCACAAGGGTGCCCTGCACTTCTTTGAGTGTCCAAACCTTGTTGTAAAGGGCAATAAGCTCTCCTTCAGTCAGTTCACATGCCCTGTACCCTGAGTCACCTGTGTCTCCAAAGAGATTCATCTCTGCCATCTGATAGAAGCACTCCCAGTGGCCCTGCAGGAATCCTCTTACTGTCATCAGGGCAGTGATGAGAAAAAATGGCAGGGAAGGTCCAGACTCTGTTAGTGACTGCCCTACTTCTGGCAGTGCACAGACATCCAGAAAAGTCATGATCTCATTCACATCCCACTCTTTTATCTCATCCGGGGCTCCCAATCGTCCATCTTGTTGAACTTGGAACTGCAGCAGGGTTGTGTGGTGTCTGCACTCCATCATGCATACATAGAACCCATCGTGTGCATGTGCCACCGCGTGAGCACATAGGCTGCCACAGAGGATGGGTCTGACAGTTCTCTCTGTACATCAGGCCTCACCAAAATGTCAGCAAAGGCCAGGG
>QEPC01007835.1:153590-171521 GCA_003113815.1 Sphenodon punctatus | reverse complement strand
ATATATATATATATATTGTATGACCCATTGAGAAAGGGGCGGGACCCCAAAACACGTCTGGGTCATCTTGTCTTTTTCCCCACGGGGATTTTTGTATCATGTTTTTAAATTACATATACAGTGTTGTTCGTGGTTGATATGTGTCCGTGTATATTCATCATATAGATCTCATGCTTTGGCAGAGAGCATTTCCACATATAATAAAGGAGTCATTGTTTTCACCATCCCCTACTTGTTCCGTTTTGGTTGGCTCATGAGGGGGATTTTTCTCTTTGTGTGGGGGGTGGAGTTTCTTGACCTGTCACCTGGGTTTTTGTTTTCCAGTCCTGGTCTAGGTCCCACTTATCTGAGGGATCACCTCATCTCTTGGGCTGACCTCTGCGGTCGGCCGGGGCTGCCTCCTGTATTGTAGGCAGATGTTCACCATGAGGAGGGCGTTCTCAGTGGCAGCTCCATTTCTGTGGAACTCCCTTCCAGCAGAGATTCACCTCTGCCCAGATCTGCTCACCTTCCAGTGGTAGTCTAAGACCTGGTTGTTCTGCCGGGCGTTTGGAGGAGGAGACAGGTAGGGTGGGTTGGGATGGTGGGGAGGGGGTTGAGAGAAGTAAGAGGCTTTTTACTGCATTTTATGTCCCTGTTTTTTATGTATTTTACTAGTTGTAAGCCGCCCCAAATTGCCTGAGGTAAGAGGGAGCGAGATATTAAATACTTGTATAAATAAACGAATTTTAAAAAATCTTTGCATACTCTGGGCTTAAAAGAGAAACTGGAAGAAGAAACCCACTAAAAGTGTTAGAAAATGTGATTGTAAACCATAAAAAACTGCAGGGAGCTGTAGGTAAAAGGCTAATACCTATAAATACTTTGTCATTTTTTTAATTGGGCAGTTTTCAGACTGACCAATGTCACTTTACATGATTTGTTTATTATTATTATTATTATTTATTCATTTATATTGCACTTTCAGTATTCATAGCGCTTCTTAATTCTGTAGTTTACCTTCACAACAACCCTTTGTTTCATTACTATTCCCATTTATTTAACAGATGGGGAACTGAGGTGTAGTGGGTGAAAACAAACGAGACATTAGCCTGCATTAGGAATTGATCCTGGACCATGCGGCTGACGTCGTGTGCATCATGGAAACCTGGCTGGACATGGAGTCGAGGCCTATTTTGGCTGACCTTGTTCCAGCCAGGTATTCTGTGCAGCATCGACCGCGGTTAGAGGGACGGGGGGGGCGGTGTAGCCATGATTTTTAGGGAGGGTTGGGCTGTTCGGAGGTAATGGGTGCAATCCGTAATGGGGGTTGAGAGTCTCTATCTGGTGTTTGATGTGGCAGGGGACAGTTTGGGAGTGCTGCTTGTATACCATGCGTCCACCTGTATGGCGGCCTCCCTGCATGCTCTAGCGGATCTGGTGTCAGGAGTGGTGTTACGATTCCTGAAGACGATAGTCTTGGGGGACTTCAGCATCCACATCGACACCAATCTTGGGGGTGCGGCGCATGAGTTCATGGCAACCATGGGCCTGTCCCAGAGGGTCAGTGGCCCGACACACCAGGGGGGAATGTACCTTAGACCTTGTGTTTTGCACCGGCCTTTAGGCGGGGGGGTCCATTGGTGGGGGGAGATATCAGCTGTGCCCTTGTCATGGACGGCCCATTACCTCCTGCAGGCCCCTCTCCTCATACACGTTTGCCCCCGGAGGGGTGTGGAACCTATTTGAACGGTCCGCCCCCATAGACAGATGGAACCGGAGCGGTTCTGGGAGGCTTTGGGGGATATACCTTCTGATCTGGACAGCTGTCCCATCGATGGCCTTGTCGAGCTGTGGAACGTCTTGCTGACTGAGGCCATTGGTCGGATAGCTCCGAGGCATCCACTTCCCAGGCTGCAGCACTGCAGGCCTCCCTGGTTTTTGGAGGGGCTGTGGGTGCTGAAGCAGGAGGGAAGGCGGTTGGAGTGACAGTGGGTGTCGTTCACGTGCTGAAGCCGTTGCGGCATAGAGCGAGATCACGAGCCTATGCCGTTGTTATGCAAACAGGAAAGAAAGAGTTCTTTGCTGCTCTTATAGTGTCCGCTAAATCCCTTCCAGCGGAGCTGTTCCAGGTGGTACGGGGGCTGGTCAATCCGGCCTCCCTGTTGTGAACTGGACCCTTGTCCATCCTGGCTGGTTAAGGCCTGCCGGGAGACGATGGGGCCGTTGCTGGTGGGGGTGGTCAGTGCCTCCTTTAGGGAGGGCAGGGTGCTGGGCTGCCTTAAAGAGGCATTGGTGCGACCCCTGCTCAAGAAACCATTGCTTGATGTTGACTCCCTTGCCAATTATCGGCTGGTCTCTAACCTTCCCCTTTTAGGGAAGGTTATTGGGCGGCTGGTGGCCTGGCAGTTGCAGGAGCATCTGCATCGTGTCGGTTTTCTTGATCCCTCGCAGTTGGGGTTTTGCCTGGGATATGGCACTGAGACTGCTCTTGTGGCGTTGGTTGACGATCTTCGCTGAGAATTAGACCAGGGCCATTCAGCCCTGCTGATTCTATTAGATCTGTCGGCGGCGTTTGATACCGTTGATCATGAGATGTTGGTGACGCGCCTGCGGGACCGTGCGGGGATGGGCAGTACGGTTCCCCAGAAAAACAAGAGATAGCGACAAAGCCCTCTCTCTACCCAAGAACCCTTGGTTAGTGCAGCACTGGTAAACAAAAAGAAAGGGCCCACAACTGTATAGAAAAATACTGATGTATTATATTGTAAGGAATAACAAAGTATCACTCTTATAGAAAAAATTCTATGGATAACGCATACCACATACAAACATATTATACTGGAAAAAATATATGTGTATATCAAACTGAATGAAACGTGTAATGTCACACAGAACTCATCACATTGTGGGACATGTATGATATCAAAGTAAATATGATGGAGAAATAACAAACATATTCAAATTGTGTCCCTGAACAACTGTGAGCTCTGATGCAAGTCCAGATGTGTTTTGGGGTCACTGCCCCTTCCTCAGTGGACAATCATGCAATAAGTGCAGCAAATTCCAAAGTGTGTTCAGATCTGCAGGACAATGAGCATGACTTTCCTATATACAGCTGCCGCCTCTTTAAGGGCTGATATCACTGCTGATGTAATTGCCCCAAATTATACCTGTACATTCCGAACAATGAAAGATTAAAAAAAGGTATCTTCTGAGCTGGCAAAAATGTATCAATATGCTGATGACACACAGCTCTACCTCTCTTTTTCATCAGACCCAGGCCCGGCAGTCTCGGTGCTTAACAGGTGCCTTGAAGCTGTGGGGGACTGGATGAGGGCAAACTGACTGAGGCTGAATCCTGACAGGACGGAGGTGACGTTGGTGGGTAAGGCGGCGGGGGTAACAGCCCCCATCATTGATGGACTCTGCCCTCCACTGGTTCCCTAGATACGGAGTCTGGGGATGCTCCTTGACTCGCAACTCCGCTTGGATGCTCCGGTGGAGCCTGTGGCAAGGAGTGCCTTCCGCCAAGTACATCTGGTGCATCGGCTTCTGCTGTGTGTTTTGGTCTCTGACCGTCATCCAAGCCTTCATCACCTCTATGCTTGACTACTGTAACATGCTCTACTTGGGACTACCTTTGGTGATGGTACAGAGACTGCAGCTGGTGCAGAACGCAGCGGCCTGTCTCCTGGCAGGATTGGGCCACCAGGAACATATTACACCGGTTCTTCGGTCTCTGACCTGACTGCCTGTAGTCTTTCAGGCCTGATTCAAGGTGCTAGTGCTTATCTATAAAGCCCTAAATGGCCTCGGCGCAAACTATTTGCAGAACCGCCTCACCCCCCCAGGTTCTGGATCGGCCCCTGCGGTCATCGGGGGGTGCTCTCCTGGAGGTCGCCCGAGTCTGCCGGGGAGCCATGATGAAGAGGGCTGCCTTGGTGGCCACCCCACGGCTGTTGAACTCCCTGCTGGTGGAGGCCTGTTTGGCCCCAGACCTCCCCTCATTTAGATGCTGTTGCAAGACGTGGCTGTTTTGCCTGGCCTTCGGGGGGTGGGGGGGTGGAGGATGGGTAGGGTGTGGGGAATGGGTTAAGGTGCTGGGTGTTTGGGGATTTTTTATATCTCCTGTTGTTGTCTATTTACCTCTGGTTCTCCTACTGTATCAAGTGCAGCATCAAAACAGTGATTTTTGTCCACAAAATACTCTACAAGCATGTCACAGCAAGCACTGGAAGACTACAGTTCCAGATGGAGACAGGCCGAACTGACCAGCCCCTTCACTACCCAGAAAAGCTCAGCTGGATGACACTTTGCAGATGCTATGAGGGTAGCAAAGAAACCCTTCTTTGCTGTTCACGCAGCCACCACGTAGGCTTTCAAACTAACTCTGTGCCGCAGTCGGTCATTCAGTTTGGGTCTGGCACCACCAGCACTCTAACCGCTACCCTTCCTGCTTCAGTCAGTACAGATCCTCTAGAAACCACGGGACCCTGTGCCACCGATGCTCAGGGAGAAGACGCCTAGGAGCCAACCAATCAATGGCCTCGGCCAGCAAGGTTTTTCAGCAAGCTACAAGGTCATTGAGTGGTTGACTGGCAAGATTGGAGAGTATCTTCCCCAGAGCATTCCAGAACCACTCAAGTCGTCTGGTGTCAGCGTGCATGTTGAAGTCCCCCAGGACCACCGCTCTTGGGGACCTCAAGACCACCTCCGACACCAGCTCTGCTAGATCATGTAGGGATGCTGCCACACAGGAAGGTGCCCAGTATACCAACAGCATCCCTAATCTGTCTCAAATCAGTCACAAGGTAGAGACACTCAATACCTGGTGAAGTTTGCACTGGATACCACCTAATGGACCATGACTTCCTGAAAATAATGGCTACACTGCTCTCCCCACCGGCCCTCCAGCTTTCATTGATGCTGCACAATGGCTGGAACAAGGTCAGCCAGAATAGGCACTGACTCGCTGTCCAGCCAGGTTTCCATGATACACACAAAATCGGCCGCCTGATCCAGGATTAACTCCTGGATAGTAGATGACTTTATGACCGATCTCGCGTTCATCAGCATCATAACAAGGCTGGAGGTCCTCCACACCTCTGCCACCTCACCTTCTGCTTGGAGGACAGTGAGGGGGACACGTACTAAACACCCATTCCACCTCACAGTGTACCAGCCCTCCATTGGGACCATTATCTCCCCATGCCCATCACAGCCCCAATGGCTGTGCCCCCCCCACCCCCCAGCCAGCCAATCCAGTCCCTGGATCCCCACCTCCACCACCAGGCCAGCAAGCTGGTGGGGGAGACCACCACCCCTCCTTTCTTTGGGGGGTGTTTACCCTCCCTCTCACAGAGGGCAAATCCCTCTCTCTCATTATAGAATGCTACCAGAGTGAAATAATCAGTATGCCAAAATTGCAGTAAAATAAGTAACTCGGGCAAGCTGCACTTGTGTGAATGCAGTCTATTCGTTACCTTTTCCAATTAGGACTGAATGAGAGAGGGTTTTTTTCTTGGGAGTAAACTCGCAATTTCAAGAACCAGGACTGAGATCTTGCGAGATCTTGGTCCAGGAACAAGTTTTTTTTGGAGAAAATAAAATAAATTCATTGCACAAACACAAATGGCCACCACCAGACTGTGTTTTGTGTGTGCAAATGGCCACTGCACTTAACCAAAATGGTGGCAATAGCATTGCCACCATTCTGGCTAAGGGGAGTGGATTGCGCATGTGCAAAATGGTCACCAGGCTGGTTTTTGCTCATGTGCAAAATGGCTGTTTGCCCTTAACCAAAATGGTGGTGATGCTATTGCTACCATTTTGGCTAAGGGCAGCAGACATTTTTCACATGCACAAAACAGTCTGGCAGCCATTTCTGCATGCGCAATGATTTTTAAAAAAAATTGTTTTCTCGCCAAGAACTCAGCAAAACAGTACAAGCCCTCAGTTTGTCCAAGATGAACTGGGATTTCAATGAGATTTCTTACTTTCCTGAGACCTCGTTTCAGCCCTACTTCCATTGACTTTCTACATCCTTTATTTTATAATCCAACTCATGAAAAAGTGGATGCTCAGAATGGGTCAAGAAAACAAACCTTAGAGCTGCTCTTTGAGCAGGAGGGGGCGGAGTAGAAAAATGGTGAAATATATAAATAAAATTAAATAGAGGAAGAAAACAAGGAGCTCCGAGGGCCCTTGCTGTTTCCTGGGACACCACACAAACCTATGGAGTTTGGGGTCAAGGAAAGAAGAAACGGAAGGGTACAAAGCCTCGGTACCGTAACCCTTGTAACAACAAGACTTGCTTAATGGGAACAGTGGAAAACCGTTGTTCTCTGTCAATCTGCCAATATTTGAAAATTCCCTGTAGAGGAGCATGGCAGGGCAGCCTTGGGCTACAGAATTTGTTAGGATAAGGGCCCCAATGAGCCACATCACTCCAGCTCTTTTAACCACCACATGCAAGTTTATTTACAGTGTAAAAGTCCAGACGTGGTAAAATCCCAACATCCAGTCCTCCAAACTCTTCCTAACTAGTACCTTGGCTAGCTTCCATCTGCAGAGCTCTTCCTCCAGCATCTGACAGGCACAGACTGAATCTCCAGTGAGCCTTCTGTGCTTTATATCCCCAGGAGAGGTGTAGCCTGTTGAGGCAGCTCACTCCCTTAAAGGGACAGTCACTCTCAAGCCTCACCAGGGCTTATCTGGCTCTAGTCCTGCAGCCACTTAAAACCAACTGTCATAAGGAAGAATTTCACAAGGAAGGGCAAAGTATCAAAACACAGTATGATTTTGCTAAAAATAATAGTTGTTAGTCCCTCCTACCCATCAACATTAGTAGTCTTTAACAATTACTGTTGCAAAGTTGGCCTAAATTCTCAAAATAAGTAGTGATTTTTTTGGTCTCCAACTTTGTAGCTACCCACTTGGAGACATCTGGAAGAAGCCTTGTTTTCTAGCAGTGCTGAGGACTCACCTTTTGAAAATCTGACCTCTTCAATAGACACCCAAAAATAGAGGTATCGAAAACCACTGGTCACTTTTGAAAATATAGACTTTCTATTGCAGGGGTGGGGAACCCATGGCAAGTGGGCCAAATCTGTCCAGTAGATATTTTTTTATTTGGCCCCTTTACAATTCCTAGATCCAATTCCTAGAACCTTTTGCTAATGGTTGTTGCCGCACATGGCGCCGGGAGGGAGGCGACCTGATCTGGCCCAGGAGCACGACACCAACACGGTTCTGACAGAGTCTGGCTGTGGAACAAATGTTTCCATGGCTGGGAGGGCGGGGAGACGCATGGATGTGCATCCCCAGCACTGTACTGAGCACCGAGCCCCACCCCTTGCCATAACAGGCAACCATGGTGACTGGTCATGGTGCCCCCCCTCCCACACACACTGGGCCGGGAACAGCAGGCTACCACATGTGATCACCCGCTTAGACCCAGTCAGGCAGGCAGTTGCATGTTGGTGGTGAGCCCAGACTTTGATCCCTGAAGTCTCCAGAGTCACAACCCAGGTTCGCCACCAACGTGCCCAGGAGCAATCCCAGACCAACATCTGGCAGCCTGCCAACAAACGTGCCGGTGGCCTGTAGACCTAAGCACACCACCGTCCCACTTATTAACACCCAGTAACTAACTATGTAATCTAGTATTAACCCTTAAGCACTGAAAGAGTGAGCTCAGACAGGGCTGGCCTTATCACAGGCCCCAGGTCCTGCTATTTTCTCTACTTCTGGAGTCCCCGCAGTGGTTCACCAGTGCTCTGCTCTCTGCACTGGCTGCCTATTGTCTTCCGGGCCCGATTCAAGGTGTTGGTTTTGACCTATAAAGCCCTATACGGCCTGGGCCCTGCCTACCTACAGGATTGCCTCATGTCTCGGGCCTTGGTGTGGCCTGTGCGGTTGACCGGGGGCGTCCAATGCGAGGCCCTCTGGGTGGCAGTGAAGGGGAGGGCATTCTCAGTGGCCACACCTAGACTGGAATTCCCTCCCAATAGAGGCCTGCCTACCCCCAGACCTCCCCTCTTTCCAAAGACCGTGTAAAACCTGGCTTTTCCGCCAGGCCTTTGGTGAGGGAGACAGGTAGAAGTGGGAGAGAGGGTTGGGTGGAGGGTTCTTATTTCCACACCTTTTTATTGAGTTTTTATGTAATTTTATGTTTGATATATTTTTTTATATTGTATATTTTAATATATTTGATTGTAAGCCGCCTCAAGCTGCTGTGTGAGCAGGAGGGTGCAGAATATAAGATTACCGAATAAATAAATAAATACATTTCCACCTGGATAGGCTTCGAGGCCCCCACTCCCTCCCAACAGGACCTCAAACATGACCATCTCTAGGGTCCCACATAGGGTGTCTCCGAAGGGATGGGATTTCAAGGGAGGGGGCAGGGCCACCCTGGGCTCCACAAATTCTAAGGCTGACCCTGATCTCAGGGGAAGGGAACAGAGATGAGAGCATGTACTCAAGGATAGGGGATGTATCCATGATTTCGACCATCCCGTTCCTTCCCCCACCCTGAGCAGATCTCTTTGAGCACCTTCATCCCAATTCTCATGTAGCCTGTCAGCCTGTACTAATTTTCTACAGTGACCCACAGGAGGGAAAAGATTCTCCATTCCTGATTTAAACTATATATTGCATCTGTATAACCAGCTATTGATATGTATCCACCAGCATAATATCTAAGCAACAGGCTCATGGTCCATGCCTTGTTGGTCTTGCAGTATAATTTCAGACATGATGCATTGAAGGAGTGTCAGAACAATAGGGAAGGGAGAAAAGGAATTAGCAACAATATTACATAGGTAGTTACTAGCAAAAAGTATTTCACTCATTTCTTTGGGTGATAAAAAATGTGTCTTAAGCAGGGAAAGGTTGTGTCCTTGCACACCAGTTTAAGAAGGAGTTCCATGAAAGTGGTGGTGTGAGGAAAAGGGCATGGGGATAATTGTGAAGGAAGTGGAGAGAGCCCTGTGTCCAGGCTTGCATTGCTGGCAGAGGGGCAGAAGGGTGGTGTCATAATAAGATATTGTGTCTGATAAGGACACAGAGTGTTACCAGTACATTATATTTCCGCAAGACAATGAGAACTCTGCTCTTCAAAAAACTGACTGCTCCCTCCAATTCACAATCACTCTTGTCGTTAAAAAGACTTCCTTGTGATACTCAGCATTCTTTTTTTATTAAGAGCCTTAGAGACAAAGCAGTACAATTCATGGACAACATACCACTAGCGTACAGATGGGGATTACACTTTTATCAGTTTAATTGGCAGGAGTGTGGTGGACTATGTTGTTACTGCTCCTTGTCATTATGGGAATTTTTGATAACTTTAGGATTATGATCCACCCAGAAAGTGACCATATGCCTCTCACTGTGGAGATCAATATTGCTTTGAACGATAATCTATTAAACGTCTAAACAGACGAGGTGGAGGCAATTCGAGAATTCCAATTAGATGGTCTTCTCTTCAAGTTGGTAAGACCTTAGAGTTCTTTGGGGGGCAAGAAGCTCGCCATCTCCGTGAGGATATGATGATAGCGGGTGAGGATGAGATAGAACAGATGCATGAGAAATATGCTTCCATAGTAGCGCTCTTAGGTGTTAACATTCTTTCACAAGAGGCTAGGCCTAACTCCGTTCCTACAAGTTGATGGTTTGATAACGAATGCAAAATAGCGAAGCGCAGCTTCTCTCGAGTTAAGAATAAATGGGTTAAAGTTTACTCGGAAGCTGCTAAAACAGATTATCTACAGGAAAGAGCTAAATCTAAAGCTCTGATTAAAACCAAAAAACTTCATTATATGAATGTGACATGGGCTAAACCTATGGTAGCTGCAGCCGTGAAGGGCTCCAGGAAGTTTTGACTTTTAATAAATCGTGAACTGTGTGGCTGTACTAGGACAGCAGCCAGTCCTATCGATGAAGCTACTTGGATATCTTTTTTTAATGAGCTGTATAATCATGAGATGGCCATAGAGGAGGATAAAGGCACAATATCTATTGGGTGGATACAATCCCTAAGTGATAAGGTATTTGATCCAGAAGTTAGTGTAGAAGAGGTTATGGAAGCGATTCGCTCCTTGAGACGAAATAAAGCTCCGGGTGTAGATTGGATTACAACAGAAGCACTTCACGTAAATCCAGGTTGGTGGGCCCCTTGGTTGGCCAATTATTTCACCCAGATAAATAGGTCCTAAAGTGTTCCTAGGAGGTGGGGCGAAAGCGTGATCATCCCAATATTCAAAAAAGGCGACCTTAATGATCCAGGATGTTGCCGTCCTATAAGTTTGCTTCCCATAATAGGGAAATTATACATGAAGGTTCTCCTGAAACATCTGGAAAACTGGGCGCATGACCAAAATCTCATTACAGAGGAACAGTTTGGATTCAGAAAGTGTTGCTCTTCTATTGACAATTGTTTTATTTTATCACATATTATTGTGAAATATACTAAAATAAGATCAGGGCAGCTCTTTTTGGCTTTTATCGATCTCAAAAAGGCCTTTGATTTGATCTCAAGAAGGAAACTGGCAGAAGGTACAGAACTTAGGCATAAGTGAGGATCTTTTAACACTGATAATTCAGATCCATACAGACAACCAGGCTTGTATAAGGTTAGGTCCTTGCGAGACCTCCGTAAATTCCATTGCAATTATGAGAGGAGTCAGGCAGGGATGTATTCTTGCCCCTATGTTGTTCAGCCTATACTTGAGTGACTTTATGGATTCTATGCTGTCTGTGGAAGGGCATTTGCCAAAAATAAAGAACAAGGTTATTACAGCACTACTATATGCCGACGATATAGTGCTATTATCCCAGACTAAGAGGGGCTTACATAATTGATTTATTATTTATTTATTATATATATTTGAGTCGCCCCTGTCTCTTATACACATCTAGATGTGTATAAGAGAAAACCCTATCCCCTCCCCCCCTCCCCAAAGGCCTGGGCAAACAGCCAGGTTTTACAAGCCAGCCGGAATGTTAAAAGGCTTGGGCCAGGCGAGCGATGCGGCCCGGCCACCGAGAATGCCCTCTCCGTCGTGGCCCCCCACTTAACACGGGGGACCTCCAGGAAGGGACCCCCGGCAGACTGAAGGAGCCGCTCTGAGGCGCGGAGGGTGAGGCGATCCCTGAGGTACGAGGGGCCAAGACCGTGAAGGGCCTTATAGATCATTACCAATACCTTGAACCTGTCTCGGCACGCTATTGTCAACCAGTGCACAGGTGTTATATGCTCCCGACGACCCGCCCCCATCAGGAGACGGGCTGCTGCATTCTGCACTAGCTGCACTAGCTGCAGCCTCCAAACCAGGAACAAGGGCAGCCCCGCGTAGAGCACATTGCAGTAGTCTAGCCTCGAGGTTACAAAGGCATAGAGAAATTAATAGCGTATTGTACAGAGAATGATCTAGTGGTGAACTGTAATAAATCCCAAGTAATGGCTTTGGGGAGGAGACCCCGAAAGTTTGTTTGGTCTGTAAATGGGAATAATTTTCCATAGGTGAACTCGTGTGTTTATTTGGGGATTACCTTTTCCAGTAATGGTCGTTGGGAGCGACATAAAAAGCAATTAGTTGTGAAAGCCTCTGCAATTGCTAAGGACATACTTAGACTGGCAGGTAGATCCGAGGGAGTTTCCACTTCGTGTATTCTAAAAGTTTACAGAATTAAGGTTCAGTCTATGCTGACCTATGGCTTTGAGATAATTTCGGATGACAATATTAATAGTCTTGAAGTGGTGCAGAATAAATTTCTGCACAACCTATTGGGTGTACCTCAAGGTGTCCCGGGAGCTGTCATTCGTGCCAGAACAGGCACATTAGCAATTTCCTGTATTATGAAACAGATGGGTATTTGATACTGGATCAAACTTTGTACCTCCAACAGTTCACTTTGTCGTCTCTTTGCTTGAGTGAAGAACTGGAATGTAATCATGCGCCTTATTATCCCTGTCTGACACAAGTCTCATGTTATCTGAGGAACTTAGGTTGTTCGTTTTCCTATTTGTTTGGAAAAGGGGTACGAAGTCAGAAGACCTTGATAATGCAGAGAGCAGTAAACCTAGTTAAACAGGAGGATCTTGCAGTGTCCGCATGGAAAGGAGCTCCTTATTATCAACATCTAAAATGGGTGCATGAATTTGAGGGGTACCTAGATAAGTTAAAGAGCAGGTGCCTTCGTCGAGCCTTTACTCAGCTTCGTATGCAGCTGATTAAATCAGCGGTTACCGCTGGTCATTATATGGGTTTATCCTATTCTGATCAGTGCTGCCCTTGTAATAATTTAGATGTTGAGGATCTGAAGCATATTCTCTTTATCTGTCCAATCTATGAGACGTTAAGGCAAAGTTGGTTAAGTCCAATTTGGTCTGGAAAGGAGTTTCAGCAATCATTACCATATTGGCCTCAAAAGACGAATCAGTTATAGTTGCAATGGCAACATTTGCCTTGCTAGCGGTGCGAGCACGGGAGGAGTTTGTGAATTAAATTTAGTTTATCAAGTCTGGCCACTGTTTAGGAATGAATTATATGGGAATTTTTTTCTATTCTTTATCTGATTTTATTGTATGTTCTGTATACGGTATATTGGTTGTATGCCGTTTTTGTTTTTGTGTTTGTGTTGTCATGTATGCAGGCAATGGCGGAAGCTAAGCTATAATAAATATTAATTCATTCACTAGCGTACATCAGCTTTGCTTAATTTGGTTAGATTTTGACTTAAGAGATTTTAACTTCCCACAAATCAGACATCTCCCTGTTGCTTATTGTACCAAAGATGTATTAATGTTTAGGGTTTTCATTTTCTTAAACCAAAAAGAAAGCATTATGAAAAACAACATTATGAAATACAGGCACTTCTCATTGCACACTCTAAATGTCAACACTATAAATAGCATGTTTCATACCTTGGATACATGGCTAAGTATTTTGCAAGCTGTTCCTTGCTTTTGCTGGAACATTAACATCATGGTACATAGCATCATAGCCTAACCCAAACTTTTCATCTGTGTGATCCCATTTTGAGATTTAACTGCAATCCTAGCAACAAAGGGTAAACAACACAGACATGCCAGTGGTGTGGCAGCTCCCCGGGGCTGTGCGATAAGCAGCGACTGCCCCAGATCAGGGCACCAAGCTGACATGGGAGCTGTTCGCTGCCCTTACGGGATGGTGAGCACAACAAATGTGTGGGATGGAGGGGGGGGGGGGCAGTCCAGCCATACCCTGTTCCCAGCACCTAACCNGGGGGGGGGGGGCAGTCCAGCCATACCCTGTTCCCAGCACCTAACCATGGGCCCTGCCATGATGGACAGCCATGGCAGCTAATGAGGCACAACCATGGCTGCTGGCCATGGTGGCCCCTGGCCCAAGGCAGGTATGCCATGTCAGAACAGACGTGCTAGCTCACTTTGGCCCACATGGGTGGCCCTTAGCCCAGGCTGTGACCTCAAGATTGTCTGGAGGTCACAGCCCAGACTAGCCGCCAACACTCCCCGGAGCAATCCCGGGCCAACATCTGGTGACCCATGTTTACAAATGTGCTGGCAGGGCCCGGGCCACAGAGGGCCAAAGTCCATGTCTGTTTTTACCCAAAGACATGCAAACAAAGTGTATCAGTTATTGGTTGGGATCATGACCCACCACTTCAGAACCTCTGTCATAGCAGCCCATTCAGTCAATATCAGAACTAGATGTTAGTGATACCACTGTATCTTGTCACTGCATAGTGTCCTTAGAAGTGTACCATCTCCCTGGAAGACAGAATTTCTGAAAATGGAATCATGTTTTAATCTGAAGTGTTCTTAGCTTTAAAAAAATACTATTTCTCTGTCAGGGGGTTATTGAACACTCAGTTTTCACACACTGTATATTGATATACTGTGGTATCTCAGTTGCCATGTTCTGATTTTGTATGTGTGCTAAAAGGCTATGTAAAATCTCATTTTATTAAAAGGTCACTACTCGGGCCCCCAAAAGATGTGTGTAGGTAATCCTGTATAGAATTCTGTTTGTTTTCAAATTTCTGGCTTGCCTGTACCAATGGAGTTTAAACACCCATTATGAGGAACTGAGAATTCTGTGCTGCTGCAGATTTGGTGATTTTTGTGGAATTTGGCACTTGATCAAACTCACAGAAACTGTCTCTGGCTAGGGTTATCACCACTCAGGGTTTGACCCTGAATCTCAGGATTTTCAAGGGGCACCTCCAGGCTTTGAGTTAAGACAATAATTCTACGGTCACATTTACCTGCGTTTGCAAGCAGTGGAGGAGGGGAGAAAGCAGTGCACAGTGTCTAAACAGACCTGGCTGCTCATGGGAAACTCCTGCTTTGGCTTAGCTGCAATATTGTGGGGGTGGAGGTGGGGGAAGGAAGTGAAAAAGAAACTGGAGGAGGAAAGAGTTGCTGGTTCCTCTGGCAACAATTGCGCTGCCTGGCTTGTGCTCCTTTACCCTGTTGCTGCCCCAGCTTTGGCTTCCTGTGTCCTATAAAGGGGAAACAGAGGCCAGAAGCAACTGTAAGAGATGCAGGAGTCCGCATGACTCCCTTGCAGGCAGTGGCAGGGGCTGCACAGAGCTAGAGTGCTGTGATTACAAGAACAAGAGGCAGAAGCAAAAGGTGCAGAAGGTCCAGGGGATCCAGCACCTCAAGCCCAAAGCTGCTGTGGGGAGCAGCCTGGGTTCCCAGGTTGAGTCAGCCCTCTATGCAAGGACTATGGGGCTGCCCATCAACCTTTACACCACCTATGCCAGCCCCATCTGTCCTGCATCTACCTTCTGCCCCTCTTTTATTTGCCCAACCTAAATGAACTTTTAAATTTGCATTAACCTATTCATGCAAGATTTATGCAAGTTAGCACAAGCTGGCTTTCTTCCCTGGAAAAGGTGTCAACTTTTCGTTGGGCAGTGCAGAATTACAGCCTGTTTTGGGAGCACTGAGAATCTTTGTCAGTTGCCGGTATATATTCTGAGGCCATGAGGCACCTTGCTACAGCAGTTGAAGAGCAGCCTGTGCCCCCCCTTCCTCCAGTGGAGAGAAAAGCCCCTACACCCCAGAGATAGCTATTTGGTATTTGGGGGTGAGCACGTTAAGAGATGTCCAGAAGCTGATGCAACAACTACTACTACTATTTATCATTTCTGTAGCACTGTTAGTCGTATGCAGCACTGTACACACATAACATAAAGACAGTTCCTGCTCCATGGAGCTTACAATCTTATCAAAACACAAAGATATAGACAACTACGAATAAGAGTCTTCCTATGAATAATGGACTACAGGAAGAAGGTATTCAGTAAGCTTATTTATTTCAGTTAAAATGGTTGAAATCCACAAGGCTATGATAAGCTTAGGGCCTGGGTTCATGATTTAGAAGCAATCTCAAAGAAGCGGCCGTTTAGGCAGGACTTGCATATGGACAGGAAGGCGGCCTGATGCACCACCTCAGGATGTTTGTTCCAAGCATACGGTGCAGCAAGATGGAAAGTGTGGAGTTGCGAGCTGGTGATGGAGGAGAAGGGCAGAGATAAAAGTATCTTGCCCGATTAGCGGAGGTCACAAGTAGAGGTGTAGGGAGTGATAAGAGAGGAGAGGTACTGAGGAGCTGCAGAGTAAAGACACTTGTAGGCAAGTAGGAGAAACTTGAACTGTATGCGGAAGTGGATGGGGAGCCAGTAGAGTGATTTGAGGAGAGGGGGTTACATGGTCATAACAGCGTGCAAGGAAGGTGAGTCTCGCAGCTGAATCTTGAATAGACTTTAATGGAAATAAGTGGCTCAGTGGGAGGCCTGTGAGAAGCAGGTTGCAGTAGTCTAAGCAGGATGTGATGAGGAAATGGATTAGAGTTTTTCACATGCTGGGAATCTCATTTGCATCCAAACAATGTAATTTAAGATGTAGTTATTGTGCATAATTCTGCTTGTAGAATTGGGTTTTTTTTCTTTTTCAGAATATACAGGGCCCTGCCTATAGCCATTACTCTGTGTTGTTGTTTTATTCACTTCCCTTTTAGGGTAAACTTGTTTCTCCCTATCGTATGAGTGTGGACTGTTAAGCCCGTCTACTCCCCAGCTTGATCAGAAGAATCTCCTCCCTCACCAAGGAGGTTTAGCCACCCACACATCATTACTTAAGCTGGGAAGACAGGAAATGTGACCTCCTTCCAAACTCAGTCGACACAACTAGGAAAGTATGTTGAGAGAGCCTTATCTAGCAAGGGTCTCTTCTGATATGCCTGCCCCTGATTTAATGGCATTAAACAGCAGGTAACATAGGGTTTTGTTGAGCTGCGAAAGTGACTGAAGCATGTTGTGTGAGTATGCCATGTATCGCTCATGACAAGCTATTTATATTCTGTCCATTCTACAACACTACTCATTTCAGAGAATTTTACAGCAGGGCAGAGAAGTTGCATCTTAAACAGTAAGGCAGGGGAGTGAGTAAAAAGGGCCAACTGATTATATTTTTCTCTTGAGGGATGAATGTTCTCTTCAGTTTCTATGAGCAGAAGGAAACTAGAGTCCATAAATATCTAGAAAAATAAAAGATTAAGGGAGCAATGTGAGTACAGTTTTTAAATACTTGAAAGAAAAAGTGGTGCCCAGTTGTTTGCTCTGGTCATTAAGGATAGGACTAGAGGAAACGGGCTTGAATTATAGGAGAAAAGATTTAGTCTAAACATTAGATAGAGTTTTTCTAACTACCAGGACAGTTGGGCAGCGGAATGATCTGCCAAGGGAGGTTGTGGAGGTCTCATCATTGGAGGCCTTTAAAAATAGGTTAGACGGACATCTCTCGGGGACAGTAGGTACTACGAATTCTGCTTAATGGCAGGGAGCTGGACTAGTTAACAACCATTGGCTCTACGATTCTGTGAATATCCTCCAATTCCGAAAGCAGGAAATGCAGCTCTGTGCCATGTTCCCCCAATGTCATGCAAATATCTAGGAATCTGCAGGCACAGTGCCTTCTGGAACTTCAAGCAGCCCAGCTGAGCCCAGCTACTGAGCCACCGTACTCCAGGATGCAGTGAAGACTTCCCCCCAGTTGACTGCTGTAGAGTGAGGCAACTGGAGTATGATCAGTTCAGGGTCACGTGTTCACTGCGTTTTCTCCATTGCTGCCAACAGGGAAAATTCCATGAACTCAGGCCCCTGTTTAGGATGAAAACCCTCCACCTCCTTTGGAGAGGCTGTAGGTGTGTATCTTGTAACTTTTGTTTCTGGAGCACAGGGATTGGGATTGTGTTTAACTGAAGGTCTAGAACAGGGTTGCCGAATGTTTTTCTTCTTGCAGAGAACTTGGAAAATTAGTACAAGCACTGCATGCCAGATAGGAAGTGGGGTTAGGGTTGCTCAAAGGTGTGCATGGGGGAGGAAAGGAAAGGGATTCAGCTCCTATATATCTATGCCATGCCCTGTCCTTGAGTACATGCCCTCATCTTTGTTCCCTTCCCCTGAGGTTGCTCTTTCAGTGCTTGAGAATTGGGACTGGATCCATGGGCCACATCCAGGAATAGGAAAAATGCCAAATAAAAAACAGACAGGTTAGATTTCGCCCAGAGGTCCTGCACCCTTGGTCTCAAAAATGGTGCGGCTTATGATTTCTCTCACTTTTCTCCAGTTACTTAAGACAAATCAGTCTGTTTCTGAGTGATATAAGTGACTCTCCACAGGTAACATGGTGGGTCTGTGGCAGTGCATGAAATAGAACTCTGGTCTTCTGACTCCTAGGCCATTTTCACAAAAATGCCTCCCCCCTCCCCCCCATGTGTACGGGTTGGGAGGGCACTCCTGCGAACGCCACAGCAGGTGGGTATGCGGTGGGGGAGCATCCATAGGAAAGCTGCCAGCAGTGGGTGGGGGTGCGTGCACGCTCCCGTGCTCCACCCATCATCCACACACGGAGCAACAGGCACCAATGTT
>QEPC01007835.1:118863-142971 GCA_003113815.1 Sphenodon punctatus | reverse complement strand
CAGTTATTACCCAAATAACTGCCTTTGGGCTCCACCCCATTTGGGGATCAGGCCCACTCCCTCCAGCACCACCATTCCTGGGGAACCCTTTAATAAAGTCCTGAGGAAGGGAAGTTGTGCCCCCATAATCAGTTTGTGCTGCCCCCACCCCGTAACCAGTTCATTTGCACCCCTGCCCCCATATAATCAATTCACGCTGCCCCCCACCCATAACTATTTAATTTGTGCCCACGGGGCAGCGTGAATTCATTATGAGGGTGGGGGGGCGCAAATGAACTGGTTATGGGGTGCGGGTTTAAAGACAGTATTCCTGTTAACAATAAATTCATTAAGAAAAGTTAGTGAAATATCAGCCATAATAATCTCAGCACCTTATTTGCAGATTTATTTTCCAAGATAGAATAGATATTGCTTTACATCCTAAATTCCTACCTAAGAAGATAGTATAAGTAAGACAGTTGTGAGAATGTAGCCCTTTTTACATGGGCCTCTCCCACCCATGAACATGCAGATTTCTGTGTGTTCATGGGTGGGGGAGCCCTGTGTGAACAACGCAGTGCATGCGCCCATGGTGAGTGGGGGTGCGTGTGCGTCTGCCTAACACTTGTCCCCACACACACACCCCACTCGTCCCCACACACACACCCACTCGTCCCCACGCACGGAGAAACTGGGGGAAACGGCAGTTACTCCGTGGGTGTGGATGAGTGGGAGGTGAGTGGGGATGCATGTGCAGCCATGTGCATGCCCCGTCCATGCACTGGTGTGTCCACGGACTCCCCACCCGGCGGAGCCATGTAAAAATAGCATGTGAGGAGCCACTCGAAGAACAGAAGGTTGCTACCTTGTAAACAAGGTTCTTTGAGATGGCTCCGAACATTCTCACAACACCCACCCTTCCAGCTCGCATGGAATTTTTTTCTTACATTTCTAGAAAAGGTTGAAAGGAACTGTCATTCTGAGGGGGAGAATGCTTTTTATACTAGAGGAGCTCGAGACCATCATGCAGTCTATTATTTGGATAGGATGAGCATGCACAACCCTGTTGTGAGAATGTTGGGAGGCATCTCGAAGAACCTTCTTTACAAGGTAACAACCTTCTGATCAGCACGTGGGGAGGAGCTGTTCGTAAACAAAACAGCCTTATCTCCCAGCCCGATCTGCTGCTGGAGCTACTAAGAGGGAGAGGAAGGTCAGGGAGGGGAGGCAGAACAACTTATTGGGGAAGAAGCTGGCTGCAGCCTGCCACCCAGCCATGCAAGCCGCGGCTGTGCCAGTTGCGGCCCCAGCAAGCTGTGCTGACTCCGCTTTGCCGGGGGGGGGCAAGGCAAGTGAGGGAGGAGGCAGGTATGCTTGCCTTCCAGCACAGTGCACAAGCCAGTGGGCGACCACAATAGTCGGTGCTTACAGAGTTCTGCTCCTCCGCACATTGCTAATTACAGAGCTCACAGGGGGGCGGATGCAGCCGCTTCCCCGGCTCTAGAGAGGAGCTCAAGTGCGCATGCGCGAACCTGCAGAAATGATTTTATTAATCACTAATAACTCGGTTTTGGCTGCATCAATCAGTATCATATTTCAGAAGCACTTGTTGTTGATCGCATTCTCGAAGCCTGTGAAGTTTGGGGGCTCAACTCATTCAGGGGGAGGAGATATTGATGATTCAAATACCTGCGGATGGTGTGTGTATTTTGACCACAACCAATTAACGTTTAAGCAGTTATAACATTTTATTTTCCTAATGGCTCTTTTTCAAACTTTGTGGACATGATGGTTCTCACAACTTACAGCCATGGTTAAGTTTTCAGAAATGTAGGTCAAGCGGTTTCCTCAAAATTGGGGCTTCAGCAGTCCCCTGTTTATAACGAACAGTGGCTGTACATTTAAGTTTCAGGCAGCTACTGCTGCTTGAAAATAATTATATACTGTATGTTGAATATGTTGGCCTGCATAAGTACACAATATTATTAGTTTTAAACTTTGAAAAGTTGTATCTTTGAATGTCTTTTCAATAAAACTAATAATTTCTAGTGTGAGCTGTAGCTCAGCATTTCTATCCATCAATTGTGTAGAGACTACTACCCAACCCAAGCCCAATGGGACCCAACTGGTCAGACTTACTCTTGGCCTAAGCTCACTGGGCTCAGGCGAGGTTCCTTATAGAGCACTCTGAGGTCGTGGTAAGGGAGCGCCTTAGCCTAGCCCTTTTCTGATGCAGTCCTGCCCCATATAGAGTGCTGCTGTGACATTGGACCATGGAGGTGGGGAGGGGAGCACATGGCAGCATTTGTACACTTTGGGTCCAGGCAAATCTACCTGTTTGGGGCCCAAATTTCTGGCCCAAGCAGGGCACTAAGGATGTGTTAAAGCAGTATGATACTGCTCCTTGTGTTGATGCTCACACTTGTCTTTGCTGAAGTGAATGAATGTGAAGAGAGAGAATCCATGTGAGAGATATAATTAAAAGCAATGGTGTGCCTATCATTGGCTTAAATGTAATTGTTTTTCCTGTTTGAAGTTTGATCAGAAAGAAAAAACCACATTACTGGGGAACAGAAAAGACTACTGGGACTATTTCTGTGACTGTTTGGCTAAAGTCAAAGGAGCTAATGATGGAATACGCTTTGTCAAGTCTATTTCAGAAGTAAGTAGAGCGGACCAATTATGAGCATTGGGAGAGCTACGAAACTCCAAAGTGAAGAAACTGCTGTTTCTGTTTTTAACTGTTAAGCCAATTTTTATTTGTTTTCCTCCTATTACTCAGTAAAGAAATTGAAACAGGATGGTAAACTACATGCATTTGTTCATAGAATTACTTATAACAGGGTTGTGCGCCTTTTACACATGTTGATGAACTCTTACTCAAACACATACACACAAATCAAACATTTTTGGAATTTTCCAAATATGGAAAGGAAAATGATACTCTTGAATGGAAAGCATGTTGTTCTGTTAGAGGAAGGATTATAATTGTGTTTCAGACTGAAAAATTAAAATCAGTCCCTGCTCAGAGGATAAAAAACAACTAAATTTAGGGTTAAAATTCGGTTTCTGACCTTAACTCCTATTCGTTCCTATAAGTACTACAATGTATGTAGGGGTAAAATTAGTGCCAACCCAAGGACTGAAGGAAGTTTTCTTGACTCATTTTTACCCAAGGGCTGAAGGAAGTTTTCTTGCTTCTTTTCAACCCTATCAATCCAACTCAGTGGTAGGCCTTCAAAAGTTGTGAGAGACAAATCCATGGGCAATTCCCCACAGGGCCAGCCTTAGAATTTGTGAGGCCCATGGCAAAGATAAAATGTGGGACCCCTGGTGACCCCTCCAATTGGGGACACCTACTGTGGGTCCTTAAAGGTGGTCGTGTTTAGGGCCCTGCTGGGAGGGCATGGTCCCCACTGGGAGGAAATGTTTACCACACTCTGCCATGGGGAAAACAGGGGCCACTGCTGGAAAAAGCAGAGCCCGTGGCTAGGGTGGCCAGATATGCACATTTTAGAGGACACTTATGAGAAATACAGGTTGCAGGGCTGCATTGGCTCCAGTGCAAACCTGCAACCTGTATGTCTCATGTGTCCTCTAAAATTTGCATATTTGGCCACACTACCCAGTTCAGTCGCCCTATGATAAGACTTGCTCTAATTCCCCCACAATGAAAGCTGTGGGTACTTGCCTGTTGTCTCTTCATAAAATTATGCCGCTATTTTTCTTCCTCAGTGACTTTTGTAAGGAGCCCAACATGAGCTATCACCCTGCTAATATTCTTCATGGTTCGCCCTTGCTGATAATTGGTTGATTAGCTTAGTTAACAGCAGAGACAGGACGATAAGTGCTTGACATTAGTTAAGGTATAAACCTGTAATTCATTTAGTAGGAAGAAAAGAAGACTATGCCCAAACTGTCTGCCAGTTTTTAGGTTAAAATAATCATTGATGATAGGCACTGGAGAGCATCAAGCAAATTTTTAGAGCTAAATTCTGCCATCCTTTACTCAAGTTGAGTAGTACCTGGCTTATTTCATAGATAGCTCCATGGAAGTAAATGGTCTGTACTGTTTGTGGATTAAGGTACTATTTAAATTGCAGATACTAGCCTTAATGGATTACCTATATAATAGGGAGTTACTGGCCCTTTTTACATGGGCCGCGACTGTGTGGGAGTGGGTGTGCGCCACGGTCCATGTGCGGTGGGTGCGGGGAGGGTTCAGATGCCGTTTTTTCTGGTGCCTCTGTGTGTGGTGATGCATGGGGATGTGTGTGCAGGACCACGCACCCCCTCCCCCGAGGGATTTACGTGGGTGCCACCCATCTAAAAAGGCCAGTGTGTATGCACATTGAAGGACGAACATGCCCCATGATAAATTCTGCACATTTGTTTAACATCCAGTGTTAGAATATTGTGTGATAGGAGTATCCCTGAATAGGGGTGCCTTCAGTTTCATTTCCCCAGGCAAATAGCCCATTTGCTATAGAGATTCTTTGTATACTTATACAAAAACATTATTACTCTTAATAATTTCGATAGCACTTTCAGAGTTCAAAATGTTTTAAAGTCCTTATCTAGTTCACCTTCATAACAACCCTGCAAAGTAGGTCATTATTATTCCCATTTTACAGATGGGGCCCTGAGGCTGAGTGACTTGATCAAGACCACCTAGTGAGTTCATGGCTAAGATGGTGTTTGAACCCTGGTCTCTCTGGTCCAGGGCTAACACTTTATTCACTAGGCTACGCTTGCTTCCATTTTAGTAATTGTCTTGTCAGTGTGCAGTCTACACAGGTTTATAAATGGCATTTTAAAGGTTGCTTTCTTGTGGTTTGTTTTCTTTCTCCAGCTGAGAACACCTCTTGGTAAGGGAAGAGCATTTATACGCTACTCCTTAGTACACCAAAGACTGGCAGACACCTTGCAACAGTGTTTTATGAATACCAAAATAACAAGGTAAACAAAAGTGCATTTGTGGTAGCCTGAGACAGGCAAAAAAAACCCAAAACAACAAGTTGTGATCCAAAGCCCATTGAAACAAATGAAGAGCCTCCATATGTGGAGCGACTGGGCTGGTTCCATGAGGGTAACAGGGTATGGAGTCTTTCATTTGTGGGGCAAGATTTAAATCTAACCTAAGTCAGGAGAAGCTGAAATCTGTTACAGCTGAAATCTGTTGTAGTTGCCTATGTGAAATGAGGTTGCAAAACCCCTTTATCAGCAGGCAGTGGTTTGAATCTTTGTTGGCAATCTTTGAAACAGTAAAGTTAGAGGAGTGATAGGCATGGGAACTACATTCTTATTTCACTTACTAAAGTGAAACACTTTGGTTCAGCTCATGGTTGAGACACATCAGCAGAGTGTTGGAGGAGATGGTCTGTGTATTCTGAAGATAGAGAACTTCAGTCTCCAGGACTGGCAGTAGCGGACTTTTAGTTAATTTACTTAAATTTAAAACTCTGGTAACTATTCGGTCACACAATGGTAGCTGTTTGGCCAATTAGGTTACCTACATTTCAGTCCTACATGGAATAAAATAATAATAGCTACCAATATTACACTGTTAGGCAATATAACCTGCGGAAAGTGTGAAAGGATCTTTGATCCAATAGTTCATTAAAGCCTTGATTTTACAAGTGATTGTGCAGGGATGTACCTCTGTACATGTGCACATCTATGCATTTGAGTTAAGTATCATGGCTTAAAAGGCAAAGGGCCAGCCCTTCAGCTGGTGTAATTTGCTATAGCTCCATTGCCTTGCAAGTTAAGATTTGTTGGCAAAAAACTGCACTTGTAACATAGAGCAGAGATGCCTGGGGCTGGATCCAGGCAAGGGAAGATGATGCCATCACATGTGGTCCCATAAGCAGGGAGCCTCGATACATCTGACCATGAATAAATTTGAAGATGAGTGTAAGAAGCACAGGTGTAAAATACAGGCCCAGAGAGCTTCAAATGTGGGGAGCCGCAGCCTTCAGGAGGCTTGCAGCAATTCAGGAAGGAGTTCCCAACACATGGGGTCTATGAGTAAACTACAAGGAACAATATATGCATAACCTACAGGGCTGTAGGGCCTGCAATGCAGGGAGCTCTGGCCCCTGAATGGGCTGTTGTGTTTGTTTAAACATCAGAGATTAATGATTGTAACATTTTTCTTTTTCTAACGGGCAAGTCAGTGTATGGGGGTGTTCTTAGACGTCACAGCGTGATATCTAAATACTGTCTCCTAATTGGAAATGCGTAGCAGCTACTTTGTTATACATCTCCCCCTCACAAGAACCACTGGGCCCATTTTGGGCCCGTAGTGCAGGCAAAGCAGTTCCCTGTAGTTGTTGTAAAGTCTAAACAGGATCTCACAACAGCTACGTGGAATTCCCCTGGGAGCACCAGGCCGGAGAGGTGCAGGAGGACCCAGTGGTGCTCCTACCATGGTTGCCCAGTGCTTCCCAGGACCGGGGGCAGCAGCTGAAGAGGCAGCAGGGAGCAGACCACCTTGGTCCACTCCCCACTGCTGCTTTTTCCAATGACATGGAGAGAAGTGATGGCAAGAAGTGGACAGGGAACTTCCCATCTGTGTTCCCTGCCACCGCTTCAGCTGCTGCCCCTGGTCATAGGCTACACACAAGCTGCTATATCTAAATGCTAAAAAAATCACCCAGCTCTATGTTTGGGATTACTCATGTTGGCAGTCCTGAACACATAGCTAATGTGATGTCTAAAACCATCTTGTGTCCATTAAATATTCCTGTTAAGAGCACCACCATTTTGCATGGGAGCACTGCTAAGTGCTTCAGTGCACATTCGTGAAAAGCTGAATGTAAACTAGACCACAATTTGAACTTCACAGAGCCAGAAATGAAGAGTTAAGGAATGAGCCACCCTGTTCATACCTCCTTAACTCTTCTCTCTCTTTCTCAATAGACAGTACACCAACCACTCTGCTCAGCTGTTCCCACCTCTCCACCAACACCACCTCTACTTTTCCTCCTCCCCCATTCTTCAGAACCCCTACACCTGAAATCATCCTCTCCTAACCTGCACTCCCCCATCACCTTAAGTGGCCATTAAATCCAACTTTCTCATATGACTCTGCTATGGCTCACAAAAGAACCTTTTGTTGATTTAAGGGTGAAGTCACTTAGGTTTCAGTCTTATAAACAACCTACTTGGGCAGCAAAGACTCAGAGCTGTTCCACCATTCGTACCTGCTCCACACAGATAATTTTACTCCACAGTGGAATTCCAAATATTTATTTCTTTAATAATTACTGATGCTGATATTTTTCAAAACCTTTTTGAATTCCACTATGCAGTGTGAGCTAAGGCTGCAACATCAAAGGGTGAAAACAAATGAGAGATTAGCCCACTGGAGTTCGGGATCACTCCATGGAGCAGCCTGCATCCACCACTCACAGAACCTGTGTGACAAACAGGACAGACATGCAGGCGCTGCATTCCGCATTCCCCCCTCCCCCGCCTCCTGACACACAGCAGTGGCGACCCCTGGTTACGGGACGCCACCCCGCTGTGGCTTTCATCAGTTTTCTTGTTTGTTTTCATTTTTTAGAGTATTCCAAAAAGCTAAAGCAAACAAGCACAGTGCCTGTGAGAGTGAAAGTGGCAGGAGCGCTTGCTCCTTGGAACACTCTACACGTTCTATCTGGGACACTATGGTCCTGGTCTAACTGTACACACATGGAAGCTGCGTTCGTGCTAACTGACCGGAGGCAGCTGTGTGGGCACGTATTCGTCCTCCTTAACCAGCATGCACCTGTACCGCAGGCTCCACATTCTCTGGGATAATGCTGTGAATGGGGGCTGTGGGTTGGGAATGGCAGGAGCAGGCAAACATCTGGCGGTCACCTAATAAACAGGTAGGTGGCCACCCATCTGATGTGGGCTTTTCTGGGCTACTGCCTCATCTGCTAATACCCACAGTTGCTTGTAGAAGAATGGTTGCATGTAATGAGGCAGAGGATGGTTAATTGGATGGAGTTGAAATGAGGTGCTTTTACCTACAGCTTAGACCTTCCTTTAAATCAGTAGTTCCCTTCTGGCACTGGCTATATCCAGAGGCTCTGATGTAAAGGTGAGATGTTAGGAAAGAGGTCCAAGTGGAGCAGGCAGGCATGTATTGTGGAATGGCCCCAAGTATATTACTAACTGTTGGACACCGAATAAAAAGGTGGTGCGACCAGATGTCTCTAAAGTACCAGACACCTTGCTACAAGCTAATGTGTTTGGTCACATTTTTTTCCAGAAAGTTCAAAGGGACTGGGTGAGCAAGTAAGGATGGACATTGACAAAACATTTATGGAAAAGTGCCTTCCTTCACAATATGCGTTACTTTGGCCACTACTGCCTGGCAGTGAATTTATTCAGACTCAAAATGAAAAAGTTTGCAAAATGCAAAAAGGGTTACACAGTGACGTGCAAAACAAGAGGTGGGATAGCACCTGAGAGAATTAGAAAGCATGAACTCTTGTAGGCAACGACCTGCTTCATCAGGTGCACATGCCTCCTTCTACCAATTAGTCTCTAAGGTGCTATTTTGCCTGGTTCCATACTAACATGCCTGCTACCTCTGTAGAGTGACGTGCAGTTATTCATTGTACTCTGTAAGACAAAACTGTCTCCCACTTCACTTCCCTCCCCAAAACAAGATGTGTAAAGTGCTTGGGATTTTTATTTTTGTAGAAATTATCTATTGGGGGGAAATTGATAGTTTTAGCTACTCCGACTGCTATGTCTAGGAGACATAGCCGTCTCAGAAAAGGTGGTTTTGAGCAGTGGATTGAATTATTGCTGCAAACGTGGATCATTTTTGGAGCATAATAAAGGATATCATTTACAGCTTTTTTTCTGTCTTGTTGAGAATTATCCATGTGCCATGTTTTAATTTACTAATTGTTATTTGACTTTCTTTATTTAGTGACTGGTACTATATAAGAAGTCCGTTTCTTAACCCTAAAATGAGTTCTGATATCTTTGGTCAGCTCTATGAGTTTACAGAGGTTCAGTTTGACCTGGCATCAAGAGGCTATGACTTAGATGCTGCTTGGCCAACATTTGCCAGGTAATGCTGTTAAAGCTTGTCTGTCTTGCATTCAGTTAGAGCTTAAGTAAACATTACAGCAACTACAAGCGCTTAAGCAATCCTTGTATTTATTAAAAACCTCTTAAGGGATAGAGCAAGTTGCTTTTGAGAAAAAACACTGACTTTAAATCTTCCTCATGTATCCTATTCATTGGGAACCTGAACTTCATGGTCATTATTCTAGACTCGCTCTGATACCTATTGAATTTAGTGAGAATTCTTCTAAACAGGCCTCATGTCCATTTAGATCTTTAGAATAGCAGTGAACAAGTGTGTGTTCAAGCCCTTCTATTTAAAATTCTCAGGCCAATGCCAGCTAATCTATCAGAGAGTCTTTTTCAATTGCGCTGTAGAATCACAGAACTGGAAAGTTGGAAGAGACTTCAAAGGGTCAACTGGTCCAACCCTCTGCCTAGGGGCAGGATACCCTCTACCTAAAACATCCTCAACAGATTCCTCTCCAGTCTTTTCTTGTAAATGTCCAGAGAAGGAGATTCCATAACCTCTCTAGGCAGCTTGTGCCACTGTTGAACTGTTCTAATAGGAATTTGTTTCCTATTGTTTAACTCAAACCTTCTGATCTGTGTAATTCAAACTCATTGCCTCTTGCCCGACGTCAGTGGCAATGGAAAGCATATGATTTCAAAACTGTCGTGTCCCCTGTAATCTTATTTTCTCTAGGGTAACCATGCTCAGTTTGTCCAGCCATTCCTCATAAGACCGTGATCATCTTCATCATTCTTCTCCGGGTTTTTTCTTTACACTTTGTCAGCATACTTCTTGAAATGCAGAGCCCCGAACTGAACATAGTACTCCAAGGGTGTAATCACACAAGATGGGGTCCCACCTTTGCCTCAGATCCACCTGCCCATCTTAACGGTGGCTGCCAGAGGTTTGCCCCAGGTTGGTCTGGGGCAGTTCCACATGGCATAATCCCTAGAAATGTGGAGCACGCTGTCTGGGTTAACCCAGGCCAACCTGGGGCACCCCAACCGCCCTCTGATCATCGGTTGGAGTGGACCAACCGATGAGTGGAGGAGGAGAAGCAGCCTCAGCAGCAGAGGAGAGACCAGGGAGGAGGAGGATCAGCCCCAGTGTCCCTGACT
This sequence comes from Sphenodon punctatus, assembly GCA_003113815.1. Taxonomy (NCBI): domain Eukaryota; kingdom Metazoa; phylum Chordata; class Lepidosauria; order Sphenodontia; family Sphenodontidae; genus Sphenodon; species Sphenodon punctatus. Next base: position 132,786 of record QEPC01007835.1, on the reverse strand, counting down.
GCTTGAGTAGCCATTCCAGCTGGGGACACCAGAGCTGATCCTCCTCCTCCCTGGGATCTGCTTCCATGGATGATGGGTGGGCAACTGGGGTGCACCCCACCCCTCGCTGCCACTCCCAACAGCTGAGCAGCAGCTGCTGCTTCCTCTGAGGGCCCAATCCTGCTCCCCCATGAGCAGAGTCCCAGAGTTCTGGGCAGAACCAGAGCGGGGGGGAGGAGGGGGAGGATAGTGGCTGCTCCCAAGCCTATGGGACCCATACATGAGTCTGCCCATTTGAAGGGCTCCCCATCCTGTCCCCATAGGTGGCTGCTATGTCAGGCCTCACAGAGCAGCTCCGACCTCCCTGCCTATGTAAAAACACTCTGAGACACCAACCAGGAACAGAGCTTATAACAGCCTGACCCAGCTCCTTTAAGGAGTCTTTCAATTTCATTGACTTCAGAAACTGCTTGCTCAAGTCCACAGATGCTAGTAAGACATTATATTGCATGTCCGTTATATGTAAAACCATCCATACAGTGAGAGGAGATACTCTGGCTATGTGCATAGCCATTCATAATAGGCTTGCCTTTTCTTGCAAACTACAGGAGGACATTGCCTTCTCTTGGCTCTTCAGCATATTTATGGAAGCCTCCCAGTCGTACCTCAAGCATGAGTAGTTTGGTGAGCGGCTATTTGCAGGTAACTGTATGAAAAATAAGTGCATGAACTCTAGGTCTGAATTCCTTAATGCCAAAGAACTTAGTGGATGATGCAGTCAATGCAAATTATGTAGCTGCTTGAAATTTAACTTCATAGGAAGCTATAATATGAATATAATTATAGTCACTCAGACCCAATATATAGGATTTATTTTTAAAACGTATCTGTATATAAGGGAAGTATTTTCATGAGCCACTGAAAATGAACTATTTCAGGTCCCAACTCAGCATAATATACAGACACAAGAATAGAATTGTGGGACTGGAAAGGACTTCAAGGAGCTTCTGGTTCAGATGCTGGGAACTCTGGCCTATGGGCTGAATGCAGCATGCATCTGTTTTTTTATTTGGCCCCTTTCCAAGTCTTGGAACTGACTGTGGATCCAGTCCCTACCACTCAAAGAGTAAGATCATAGAACAGTAGAGTTGGGATCTCGGGTCATGTAGTCCGACACCCTGTCCTGAGTCAGGATACCCTATACCTAAAGCATCCCTGACGGATGCCTGATGTCCAGTCTTTTCTTGGAAACCTCTAGGGAAAGCTGTTCCACCAGCTCTCTAGGCAACTTGTTCCACTGCTAAACTGTTTTACTGGTTAGGAAGTTTTCCTAATATTTAACCTAAACCTACTTTTGTGTAATTTATAACTATTGCTTCTTGTCCTGTCTTGTGGAGGGGAGGGGGGACAGCAGAGAAGAGAGCATGCACTTAAGGACAAGGGATGGATCCAGTGATCCTGATTCCCTTCCTCCTTACCCCAACCTGATCACATGCCTTCAGCACCTTCACCCCCAACTCCTGTTCAGCCCATGGAGCCTGTACTGATTTTCAGAGTGGCAGCAGGGATTTCATTATACTTTAACCATCTCTAATCAATGTTTGTCCTACCTCTTCCAAAACATTCCAGTGAAGGAGATTCTTCAGCTTTCCTGGGTAACTTGTTCCAACTGTTCTTACAATCTTACAATCAGAGAAAATTTTTCTAATACTTAAGTCCCATTCATTTCAATAGGATGTAACTTTGCTGAGTTAGGGAATAAATGAAGGCTTGGTTTTATTGTAGCATCCAAAGTGTGTGACATGCAGAAAGTATATAAAAATAGAAAATGTATTTATTATTTATTTGGACTTTTTAACCACCTTCCTGAAAGACTCAGAGTAGTTTACATCATAAAATACAAAATAACTAAACATAAAAATGTATGTAATGTAAAAAAAATGAAACCTGTAAAGATTATAAACTGTTTAAAATTCCATTAAAACCATTCCCTGAACCCTGTCACCGTGGCCAAATAAACAGGTCTTACATTGCCTTCTGAAAATGCTCAGACTCCAGAAAATAACCCAGGTTTTAATTTTCATTTAAGATGCTCAAATAGTGATGAGTACAGTATTGTTTTTTAATTTTTATTGAATTATAACCAAGGGGCTTATCAGTATAACACAGACAAAGGTTCTTGAATTTGATTCCTATCTTGACCACATCCCTTGAGGAGCCATAACATTATTAGGATCATCATCATTGTATATGAATCAATAAAAGCAATGAAGCAGTTACTAACTTCTGATGTATCCACTTTTTTACGTGTGAAAACACAGTTGTCTTTTTAAATGAATTTCTGTATTTTTCCACCTCCTTCCCCTTAGGCACAAGAGTTTCCTTCTAGCCCTGATGCAAATCACACTGAGCAACTGGAGGGCTTTGATGAAATGCATGCAGAGCTTGATCAGGCAGAAATACGGGAGAGGGAGCTGCAGGACCGGATTCGGCATCTAGAGAAGGAAAACCGGGAGCTGCAGGCTATTATCAGCCTTCAGAAAGACCAGGTGCAAGCGGAAAAGGAGAAGAGCAGTAATTTCAGCGAGGAGAACTCCAGGCTAGCAAAAATGATGGCAGAGTTAGAGAAGCAATGTGAGGTCTCCTTCTCCACACAGAACACTGTTCACAACCTGCAGAAATGCTTGCATGCATTAGAACTTAATGCAGTTGAAAAGCAAAAGGACTACCATGCTAGACTTGAGCAGCTAGAGTCCAGCAAAGAGGATGGTGCCTCAAAACTCCAACTCTTGAAAAAGGAATTGGAGACCACCAGGGCTTCCGTCAGCATGAAGGATCTCTGCATTGGTGAGCTGAGGGCCAAGCTGAGCTTAGTAGAGCAGAAGAACCTAGATCTCCTTACCAAAGCAGATGCCATCTTGGATGAGAGAGGGCAGCAAAGCACTACCCAGTATGAGTCCATGCTTAAGATCCAGGAATTACTAGAGAAACTTCAGCAGGCAGAAAAAGAGAATACTAAAGTCCAGAAGCTAAACAGTGAACATCTTTCTCAACTAAAAACTGTGAGAGATAAACTCCATCTGAAAGAGGAGGCACAGAAAGAACTCCAGTCCAGGTTAGACCACCTCACTTCCAACTCCAGGGAAGAGAGTGAAAAATTGGTTTTGAGTCTTGAAATGATGGCAAAGGAAATGGACGCTGCTCATAAAGAGCTGGTAGCAAAAGACCAGGAGGTGGCTGATCTCCAGATCCAGCTGAAAGAGATGCTGGCTCGTGCAGAGTCACTAGAAAAAAATCTTGACGGGGCAAAGAAAGAGAAGGAGAAACTTCAGGAGGAGTCCAGCTGCAAGAAAGAGGCAATGGAACAGGAAGCCAAAACCCTGGCAGAGCAGCTGGAGTTGCTGGAAGATCGTCTGTCAAAGCTGAGTCAGAATGTGCACAGCCTAGAAGAGCAGAACAGGCAACTCATCTCTGATAGAGACCATCTCAGCAACAAGATAGATGGCCTAGAGGAGCATGCAGAGCAGCAAAGCTCAGCATTGTGTGAGCTCAGGGAAGAAAATGTGAAGCTAAAATCCCAGAATGCAAAACTGCAACAAAGCAAGAAGAAGGTGGAAGAGAAGCAGAGAAACTTGGATGCATCTAAAGCCTCTTTGGAAGCTGAGATTGCCAGGTTGAGGGCATCAGAGAAACAGCTCCAGAGCCAGATTGATGATGCCCTGGTGTCTGTGGATGAAAAGGAGAGAAAGCTCCGGGGACAGAACAAACGGTTGGACGAGGACTTGCAGAATGCCACACGACAAAACCAAATCCTGGAAGAGCAGCTAAATGTTCTGCAAAGTGATTACCAAGAACTGAGGCAAAGAGAAGACACCATCAAGGAATCCTTCGCTGTACTGCAGGCAGAGCACAAGAGTAGTAAACAGCATGGTCTACAGATGGAAAAGAGCCTTGCCTCTATGAAGGAAAGTGAAAAGTCTCTTCAGTCACAACTTACTGAGAAAAAGGAGGCACTGCAAGTCATGGAAACCAAGCATAAGCAGCTACAAAGGGAAGCTGAGAGATTCAGAAAAAATGCAGAGGCCCTTGAGATGGAGAAGCTAAGTATGGAGAAAACATGCCTTCATCAAACTAAGCTAATTGAATCTCTTACCACTGAGAAGGCTTCTGTGGAGAACGCGCAACTGGAGCAGGCGTCATGTCAGGAGAAAGAGAGCAAAGAGCTGGCTTCAAGGCTGGTCATGTCTGAAAAGCAGCTGCAGATCCATCAAGCTGAGGTGTCTAGGCTTCTGGCAGAACTTATTGACCTTCGAGCCAAATTTCAACAGACAGCTGAGGAGAGACAGAGGCTACAAGACAAGGTGGATGTCACAGAGGCTGTTCTTAGTGAGCAAAAGATATTGGTTCAGCAGCTCAAAGAACAGACTGAGTTGCTCAACAGAGATCATGTGCAAGAACTGCTGCAATGCAAAGACAGGGAAGAAGTGCTGAAAAAAGAGAGGGATAGGGAAGCCCATAGGAAGGCTGAACTGGAAAAGAACTTGCTGTGCCTCAGGGAAGAATTGTCTGAGGTCAAGCAGTATCTGGAGTCTGTTAAAATGGAAAATGCAGAAACCAAAGACCTCCTCCACAGAACCAATACTGACATGGCTGAACTGGGTATTCAGATCTGTAGCTTGACATCTGAAAAGGGAGAGGCAGAAGAGAAACTGGCCCAGGTCACTGAGAAACTTGGAGAATTCGATGCGCTGGCTGCTAAGGAACGAGAGAGGCTGCAGCTCGACCTTTCAGCACTCAGTCACGATAATCAAAGCTTGCTGGAGAAATTGCAGGCATCTCAGGCCTCTGCTGCAGCCGTTCCCAGCCTGCAGACGCAGCTGGAGATGGTTGGGAAACAGGCACAGGTTTGCCAAGAGACCAGCAAAGAAGAGCTATCTGCAGTGAAGTTTCAACTGAGCACGGAAATTATAAATTATCAGACAAAATTCAAGGTAAATTAATATAAGGACAAGATACTGGGCTCCCCAATATTCATATATGTGGTGGGGAAGAATAATTACCTCCTGGTTAGAGGGTGGAGTTAAATGGCAGAAGTTTCAGGTGGATGAGCACACTGGTTCCCTGTGGCCTTCAAATCTATTAATTTTTAAAGATTTGTATTTACACCAGGTGAACCTGATTCAGCAGTGTGCTAAGCACCTACTCTCTTACTGACTTCTGCTACTGATCCAGTTGCAACCACTTAGAAACTAGCACAGTTGCAGCAAGTGAAAATCCTCTGTGTGATCCTCCAGCTGTTTAGCACCAATGCAGCTCTTAGCTCCATAACAGTGGGAAACTTTGGAAACGTGAGGAAGGAAGGCGGGTGTCACCAGGTCAGGGTGTAACACACTGGTGCCACTAGTGCAGGTGGAGGCCAGGATCACTAGAGTGTGTTGCCTCTGTGGGTTGGGGGAGACACGGCCTAGTTGAGTAGGGAGGCCGGATATGCCAGGTCATGCCAACATAGGGAGGCAAGGCCGGGCAGGCCTACCTAAGTGCTCTGTCAGTGGATGGGTTCTGCCCTGCCCATGTGCAGTGTGTACCGACACACCTGTTAGGCCCTGCCCCGTTGCGTCCCAACATGTCCCTGCCTCCCCCTTCATGTAGGCTCTGTCTCCCTGCCCATTTGCATCCCAGTCCGGCCCACAGGTTGCTCTGTGGGCCGGAACCAAAGACATCAGTCTGAAGGCAGTCTGCAGGCTGAGGGCTCTCCACCCTTGCTTTAGCTAGTGTTCCTCAGCTTCCATTGATTGCCTGATGACAGGCATTGGGTTCAAATTATAAGGAAAAAGGTAGGGGGCCCTCAGTGAAATCAGCCTTCTAAAGCCTGTAGCTTTCTCAAGCCAGTAACTAAGGGGGCTGCCAAAAAAGGTAGGGGGAGCAGGGCCTCCCTTGTCCCCCTGTAGTTCGGGCAGTGATTGGGTTGGACAAGGGTGATGGATACAAATTACTGCTCTTGCAAGTGTTGTCCGCAAGCCAGTTTTTGGCCACTAAAATGAGATCATGCAGATTTCATAATACTATCATTCTTGGGTCCAAGGACCAGCAGTGACATCTGTGGAAAAACCACCGTGTGAACGCCAAAGTAAAGGAGGGGACTATCATGAATTTTACTTGCTTGGCTGCCCATAGCGATGGCTTGCTACCAGCTACATAGGGTCTTTTTTAACGAGATGGCGCCACGCAAGGACCACCTGTCCCTACTTGGGTCCCCTCCTTCCCTGATTCTGCCATCTCCACCTTCAACTCCTCTCTTGCCTCCACCCTCGACTCCCTTGCTCCCCTCTCCTCCTGCCCAGCTGGCTCCCGTAACCCTCGCCCTTGGCTCACCCCCACCATTCACCAACTCCGCTCCTGCATCTGGGCTGCTGAACGCCTCGGGCGCAAATCCCACTACCGCACTGACTTCCTCCACTTCAAATTCTGCCTCTCATCGCTCAACTCTGCTGTCTCCCTCACTAGGCAGCAGTACTATGCCTCACGCATTGAGTCCTGCTCCCGGAACCCTTGCCACCTCTTTTCCATCTTTTGACTTCCTTCTCAACACCCCCCTGTCCTCCTTCTCCCTCTTCTCTCTCCGCTCAGGATCTTGCTCTTTTTCACCTCTAAAATTGACAAGATCTGCCTAGATATCGTTTCCAAGTCCTCTCCCCCTACCACTCCCCCCTCCCTCCTCCCCCCACCTCTCTCCTGTCCTCCTTCCCTCCCACCTCCCTTGAGGAAATCTCCCTGCTCTCCTCCTGCAACCCCTCCACTTGCCCCCTGGACCCCATTCCTTCTGACCTCCATTGATTCCACCGTCGCCCCTCCCCTCCTGCACATCATCAATCTCTCCCTCTCTACCGGCTCCTTCCCCTCTGTCTTTAAACATGCCACTATCTCCCCCATCCTCAAAAAGTCCACTCTGGATCCCTCTGAACCCTCTAATTACCGTCCTGTCTCGCTCCTCCCTTTTGCTTCCAAACTCCTGGAACGGGTTGTCTACTCCCGTTGCCTTGACGACCTCTCTGCCAAATCCTCCCTTGACCCCCTCCAATCTGGCTTCTGCCCCCTTCACTGAAACCGCTCTGGCTAAGATCACCAACGATCTTCTTGTGGCTAAATCCAACCGCCTTTACTCTATTCTTGTCCTCCTTGATCTCTCTGCTGCCTTCGACACTGGTGATCACTTGCTCCTGCTTGAATCGCTTCACTCCCTGGGATTACAGGACTCTGTCCTCGACTCGTTCTCCTCCTACCTTTCTGACTGCTCCTTCAATGTATCTCTTCCTAACTCCTCCCCCTCCTCCTCCCTACCCTCTCGGTCAGGCTTCCCCAAGACTCTGTCCTTGACCCTCTCCTCTTCTCTATCTACACCCATTCCCTAGGGGAAACTCATTGCCTCCCACAGTTTCCAATACCACCTATATGCTGATGACACTCAACTCTATCTCTCCACTCCATCCCCCTCCCCCTCTGTTCAAGCTCGTCTCACCAACTGTCTCTCTGATATCTCCGCCTGGATGTCTCAACGCCAACTCAAACTGAACATGGCGAAAACTGAACTCCTTATCTTCCCTCCCAATCCTTCCTCTCCCTCTTCCCTGTCAATTGCCATTGACGGGGTCTCAATCCTCCCTGTCCCCCAAGCCCGTAGCTTGGGCTTCATCTTTGACTCGCACCTTACCTTCAAACCCTACATCGACTCCGTGGCCAAATCCTGCCGCTTTTCCCTCCACAACATTGCTAAGATCTGCCTTTTTCTGTCTGTCTTCTCTGCCCAAACTCTCATCCATGCCCTAGTCATCTCACGCCTCGACTATTGTAACCTCTTCCTCGCTGGCCTTCCCCGCCCTCACCTTTCTTCCCTCATCTCTGTTCAGAACTCTGCTGCCAGGATCATCCACCTAGCCCATCGCTTTGACCATGTGCAGCCTCTCCTCTCCTCTCTCCACTGGCTCCCCCTTCCTGAGCGTATTCTGCACAAGCTCCTCGTCTTCACCTACAAAGCCCATCACAACCTCACTCCCCCCTACCTCTCTGCCCTGATCTCCCTCCGAACCCCTGTTTGAGCACTCCGCTCCTCTTCCATCCCCTGCTCCCCCAACTGCCTTCGTCCCTTCTCCCTCGGTGCCCCGCACGCCTGGAACTCATTCAGGATGTGGGCCCCCTCCCTTCCCACATCTGCCTTGCCCCCCCTCCCTTTGTACCTTCAAGTCCCTCCTCAAAACCCACCTCTTCCGCTCTGCCCTTCCTAACTCCTGCTAACCATCCCCGCCCAGGATTATCCCCCACCTGGTTTCTGCAAACTCCCAATGTACTGTAACCAAGCCAAGAACATGTACCTGAGTTCTCGCATCCTCATGATTGTTGCATCCCTTGTCTGTCCCTCTGTTCCCCCTTCCCTGTCTCCCCTTCCCCTGTCTTTTGATTGTAAGCTCTCGGGCAGGGACCATATCAGTCTTATTCTGTGTAAAGCTCCAGGTACATTGCTGGTGCTATAAAAATGCTAATAATAATAATAATAATAATAATTAATAACTTCATGGGGGGCAGTGCATGCCCCCATTATCCCCACCCCTACACACACTGGGCTTTCAGCAAAAACCCAGAGTGCCCCATGTGGGAACAGGGTGGGTGGTGCATGGGTGGGTGGTGCTGCTGTTTGTGTGGCCGTTCATGTGAAAGCCCCCCCCCCCCAATGCACAGTGTCCATGCACCCTCCCCGCGTAAGAACCGCGGATCTGCCCGCCCTTCTCATCTCATCTAAAAACACCCACAGTGGACCAAATTTATCCCTGATATAAATCCTTTGATATGGATATACAGCATCATTGCTATCACCTGCATGGCCTGGGGGAATGAACCTTTCACATACCTGGTGGTTTGGGTGAACAGAAGTGCATTATTCATTGCTGACTTAACACATATGGATACCTGAAGGATGTAAATTCAAATATTCCAGATTTTGGAGTAAAGGGAATTTGACGCATTGGCTTTATGCTGTGATTGTCTGTATATTTCAGTTGTTAATGCCACCTCCGCAAGAGGCTTAAAATTCTGTCTCCATTGATGCCAGTAGCAAAACTTGCATTGATTTCAGTAAAGCAAGAATTTCTCCTTTTTTAAAATGAAGGATGGCTTTTTGTATGAAAGCTAACAAGCATTTTGTTGATCCCACCAGGCTGTCAGTGAAGAGTGTGAGAAAGCCAAAGAGCAGCTTGACGAGCGGAGCCGGCGACTGTGTTCTGCAGAGGAAGAGCTGACAGAGCTTCAGGTGTGCGCTTGATCTGATTAAAAGAAGGAAACTCACTAAAGCCTTTGTGTCAACAGGCATTTGGGTTATAATTTATAAAGTAGACAGCCCATCTGTCAGCTGGCTGTGAGCCTGAGGATGTGCTTTAATGGATAAATGCATAGGAGCAAACGTTTGCAGACACAGGTGTCTAAAATTAGGCACTCAGATATCTCTCTATCCATGTAAAAGCTATATGTATAGGTAGAGACAAGCACCTGTATAAAAGGCTTAATTTTCAGAGGTGGCGAATATTCTTAACTGCCACTAATTGCAATAGGAAAGCCAAGTGCTCACTGCAGATGCTTAAATACGGATTCAGATTTGAAAATTTTGGCTGTAAAGTCTTGGGCTGCAGTTCACAAACCACTCAATCTGGGGTAAGTGGTTTGTGCATCATGGCCTTGGTCAGTAAAGGTGTGTTTTGCATGCCTTTCTCACATTTGCTCCAATGAAGAAGCTGTGAATTCAGTATGTTCCTCTTCATTATTACTGTGTGTGTTATTTTCCAATCAAAGCTGTTATTTCAGTCGGTGAACTATTGTTTAAGTAATGATGTGTTTTTATTCTTTTGTTGTTGTCATCGTCTTTGAGAATTTTCTGTTTGATATGACACAGCACATCCAGTGGTTCAACATCAGCCTTATGCTGTAGCTTCTAAGAATTACTGGCATGATTAATACGCTCTTGCTGTAGAGTTCAGCCTTTATTCAATGTGACATGAGGAATAAATCCTCAGTATACAACTAATTACTAACTGCTTATTCAATAAGGGTTTAACTCCTAGTTTGGCTTCTTACAGCTTTCTTTTTAAAGCATTGTTTAGGTGACTTTGTAACTCTATTCCAGCTGATCTATATCACAAGGGTATACAACTTAAATTATGGGCCAAGAATGAGTTATACTAACCAGCTCCAAGAAACAGCTGGTGGAACATGTCGCATTTCAAGTCAGTGTGTTGACAGTGTTAGTCAACCAGCTACAGTTGGTACAGGGCACTTTGGTGCTGTCTGCATAATATTTCAGACAGAACCAGGATTTGAGAGAGGATTAATCCTTTGAGCCAAGGCTGCTGCCTCTGGGGGTCATTTACACCCAAACACCAGAGAGAGGGGTCCTAACTGTGCATGAAGTAGGTCCCAGGCACTGCATCCGAGCCAGCTGGGGAGATGGAGAGCTCTGGTATTGCCAACCCCATATGTTTATTTATCACACTTTTATGCCGCCCCCTCCTGCTTACGCATCTTGGGGTGGCTAACAGCATTATAAAAACAAATTAAAATAACCCAAACAAGAAAAAACGCTAACCCAACCCATCCATCACCCATCTCCCTCAGCAAAGGCCCAGCAGAACAGCTGGGTTTTACACGGTCTACAGAAAGACCATACATGATACATGTTCATCCAGGGTAAAAGATGAACAATTCCCCAGCACCACACGTTGAGTTCTCCCGGCCAAGAAGGAGCTACACCATTCAAAGACAGTCCTGCCCACTCCAGCTCAGTCTCGCGACCCCTGTCACCACCAACTCGTGATCAACAGTATAAAAGTTATTAAAATGGGTGTTGTTTTTAGAAGCCTTCTCTTTTCTGAGCCACTAGGTCATACCACAGTAGGTTGCCCAGATATGCAAATTGTAGAGGACACTTATGAGAAATACAGGTTGCAGTGCTATGTTGGTGTCAGTGTAGCCCTGCAACCTGTATTTCTCATAAGTGTCCTCTAAAATTTGCATATCTGGCCACCCTACACCAGTCACATTTCCAAATTTCCCAATGCACTTATGACAGCCAAGAAACTTCTTAAACAAAAGCTGAAATCCTCACAAGTCCCCAGACAAGGCAAAAGTGCTTTGCAGACCGAACTGACCATGTTTAATTGTTTTGATAGGCTGTACAAACAGAGCAGCTGGCTGAATATGAACTAGCCAAGCTGAAAAAGGAGGAAGAGGTGATCTTGTTGAAAGAAGACTTGGAAAGGTTAGTGCTTCAGTTATATCACTGGGTACTATTCATTGAAGCCAAGCAGCAGATAAGAAACTGTAGTGTAGGAAAACATTCCTATGTGTAGTATAAAACATTTTGGGAAAGTGTTTTGGGAATGGGGGCTTTCCATGTGTGAGGGGCATGGGTAGTGGGGTGGGTGGGGAGATAAGGGTGGGGCTTGAGGGTTCTTTTTGTTTTGTATTGGGTTCAATTAATCTGTGATGTTTTCTAATTCAATGCAAGCCACCCTGTGTCCCGTGGGAGAAGGGCAGCATATAAATCTAAAATAATAATAATAATAATAAATAATAATTAATATAATATGAAGACGGAAGTATTAGTCATGAATATGGAGGAGGAAGTTTAGATTGCATTCAGATTTTAAAGAGGTACGTTGCACGGAATACACGTTTCCTTTTGTTAGCTGACACTCTGTATTAATCACATTTCTCATTTCCTTTGTGAAACTCCTATGCAGTGCTAGATCTTGTACCTTGGTGGATCAGTGTAGCAATCAAAATGTAAGCGTTGACTGGGGATTTTTAGAAGAGAAGTGGAAATTTTGCAATTCATGTTGAGGTCTTTTATTAAAACCCTTCCATGATTCAGAAGTAAAAGAAAGAACTGCTTTTGGAAGGGGTCCTACTCAGGGACTTGAAGTGAAAAGTCACTATTTTTTCACTATTGATTTCAGTGATTTCAGTGAAAAAATTGCCTGAGTAAGAGTCTTGAACACCAGTACTGGCACTAAATGTTTTGGCAGCCTGGAACTGACCAGAGCTGCGCAGTCCAGCTTGACTCTGGCCATAGTGCTCTGCTTGCCCCAAGAGACATGGACACCCATTAGAGACGTGTTCATAACATGGCTGCCAGTACTGCCTCATGCATACAGGCAGCAATCTGTGATGCCATCTCAACAGGGCACTGGGAGGTTACTCTGCAGGTGATAGTGAGGGGAAAGTAGGCAGATTGAATGGATGTCCATGTGGTCAAAAAACGATAGTTCTGGTGGACACCTGTAGAATGAGGCTGTCAGCTCATGAGACAAAAGTGCCTGTCTAGGTAAAGTCATCTTGTTTATGGAGACTGGAGGCAAGCATGACAGAAGACAGAATTCTTCTTCACCCTCTTCAGCTCAACAGTGGCCCTCAGCTGGTGTTAAATTATGTAATTCCATTGGAAACAGTACAACGGTGACAATTTACATTAGGGGTGGGGAACTTCCAGCCCAGGGGCTAAATGCAGATTTTATTTGGCCCCTTTCCAATTGTTGGATCTAGTTCCTACCCCTGAGCACTGAAATACTTAGCTCAGGGGAAGAGAGCAGAGGTGGGGGCAGGCACACAAGGATAGGGGCCAAATCCATGGCAGAGATCTATGATCTGGACTAGTTCTGAAGCTTGGTATTCGAACTTACTCAGTTTTTACCAGGTATCTCAGTATTTGTCTCAGTTTTACTGAGTACCAAGTAACCGAGGAATCGGCCTTGTACTCGGGTAAATCCTTGGCTGGGCAAGATACGAGGCTTTTCCTGGCTCCCCCTAACGGGGAGCCAGGGAGGGAACTCAGTACTAAGGGAACTCGGTACTCGGAAAACGCTCAATACTCGGTTTTATTTTACCAAGTATTTTACCGAATACCAAGTATCAAGTATTCGGCCGAGTTACCGAGGACCGGCTGAACACTTGGAGCCAAAACTCGGAAATACTCGCATATTTTTTTTACTAATCAGTGCAGCCCTAATCTGGACCCTCATTTTCCTGAGTGCATTCCTTAAGAATCCCTGCTCCCGGGGACCACCAGGGAATGCATGAAGCAGAGTAGCTGGGTGGTGTGAGAGCTCCCTTCAACCTGCTAGCAATCTGGCCTAATTAATCATTTTTGCAACCGGACAAGCCTTAAAAACCTGGAAGGATGTCGCAGAAGAACAGAGCGGAGAGGAAAAAATCCTCTAAAGAAACCGCGTTAGAAAAATACTGTCACCTGAGACCATCTGAGAGTGGGGAGAGTGAGGGAGCAGTAGACCCGACTCATAAAATGGTGGAGACAGAGGGCAACACGAGCGCTCAGGAGGAAGAAGAAGCAGGAGACAGGTCAGTGGTGGAACTGATAATGAACATGAAAAAAGAACTAAAATCTGAAATAATTAAGCTGCGTGAGGCAGTGGATGCTGGGAACAAAAAGTTGGAGGTGGTGGCAAAAAGGCTTGATACAGTGGAAGATAGGGTCTCCTCCATAGAGGACCAGGCCATTAATACTGAGGAGCAGATTATAAAATTACAGGAAACAGCAGCCTTCCTGATGCAGAAAACGGAGGATCTTGAAAATAGATCCAGAAGGGACAACCTTAGGCTAGTGGGATTTCCAGAGGGTTGTGAAAAGGAAGATGTAAAAGAGCTGATCTGGGGGTTTCTGCAGGAGCAGTTTCCAGAAGAGAGCCATCCTTCACTCCCCTGAAATAGTGAGGGCGCATAGAACAGGCAGACCCCCGAGTAAAAACTTCCCGAGACCTCGAACCATCCTAGTTAAACTAACCAGCTTTCAAGTAAAGGAGGAGATTTTGAGAAAGGCCAGACAAAAAAAGGAGATGAAATTTAACAACATTATAAGGATTTTTCCTGACTACGCGGCAGAAACTATGG
>QEPC01007835.1:55904-106266 GCA_003113815.1 Sphenodon punctatus | reverse complement strand
GGGGTGGGGGAGAGAGAGAGAGTTGGGTATCATCAGCATACAGATGGGTACTTGAAGCCATGAGGTGTGGTGAGTTTGCCTAAGGACAGTGTATAGAGAGAAGAGGGCCAAGGACAGAGCCTTGGGGGAACTCCAACCAAGAGGGGAAGAGAAGTAGAGGAGGCACTAGCAAGAGACACATTGAAGGATTGGTTAGAGAGGTAGGAAGAATACCAGTTGAGGACTGAGCCACAGAAACCAAGGGAGTGGAGGGAGTCAAGTAAGAGAGAGTGGTCAACAGTGTCAAAAGCAGCAGAGAGATTGAGGAGGACAAGGATAGAGTAGAGACAATTGGATTTTGCTAAGAAAAGGTTGTTAGTTATTTTAGCAAGAGCAGTCTCAGTAGAGTGGAGGAGGCGGAGTGGAGAGGGTCAAGGACGGAGTTGGCAGAGAGGAAGTCAAGGCAACGAGTGTACACAGCATGTAAGGAGCCAGTAGAGAGAGAGAGATTGACTATGTACAGGAGGGATGCGGAGACAGTGGGTGCAATAGAGGTCAGGAGGCGAGAAGGGATAGGATCAAGGGGGCAAGTGGAAGGGTTGGGGAAGGTGATTTTCTCAAGTGAGGCCGGGGGAAGGAGGACAGGGGGGAGGAGAAGGGGGGAAGCAAAGGGGATGTAGAGGAGTGGGAAGCAATATCAAGGCGGAGTTTATCTTGTTGGGGAAAAATGAGGCAAGATCCTGAGCAGCGAGGGAAGAGGGGGTGGAGGACGGGGGCTTGAGAAGGGAATTGAAGGTTGACTGAAACAGGTATAAAGAAAATTATTTAAACCTTTTGGAGAAATATAAAAATAAAATTCAAACATGGCATACATCTTGGATAGGATGCATACATCTAGTTAAAATGATGGTGCTACCAAAGTTCTTGTACGTTATTCTGGCACTGTCTATTGAAATTCCAGCACAGTTTTATACTATGTTTAATAAGATAATATCCTCTTTTATTTGGAAAGGACAAAGACCCAGAATTAGAAAATCTATAATGTATATACATAGAGAGAAGGAAGGGCTTAGTCTCCTGGGCCTTAAGCTCTATCACTGGGCATCTAAACTCAGGGCAATTAAGATTTAGATAAAGGATGAAGATATTTTTATACCAAATTGGGTAAAACTAGAACAATATCAATCAATTAATGGATTTTAAAGGGTTGATCTTGGAGGATGTGAAGCCCAACCAAAAAATAGATAAGGAACATCCATTTACAAGCTGGGCCATGAAGATTTGGGCCACTTGCACAAGGAGAATGGAAATCATATAGGGGAAAACACCCTATACTCCAATATTTGGTTACACAACAAAAAACTCTGGGTTTCAAAAGGAAATGAAAGTAAAATGGCACAAAAAAGGTCTTGTCTGGGCAGCACAGCATTTCGCTAATGAAAAGTTTAAAATGCAAGAGGAGATTGAGAAGGTTCTTAAACAGAAAATATCTTTTTTGGCGTATATGAAACTGTGGTTGAGCTTTACTAAGGCAGAAGGTAGGAAGCAATTTGACAGGGAGTGTCCAGGGTTGGAGAAATTAATGATGGATAACACAGATGACAGTAAAATAATGTCTAAAATACACAGGGAACTGTATAAGATATTCCATCTGCCTGATCTTGCCCAATGGAACAGGGACCTTGAGAGGGAGATTTCCCCAAGTGAATCACAAAAAAATTGGACCACAATGAATAAGTGTTCTTGGGCTCTGGCAGTAAAAGAACCTCAAGTTAAATTGTGTTTGAGAATATACATGACCCCGCAGAAGTTACACCAAATTAATAGGGCGTACCCAAATTTATGCTGGAGAGAATGCGGGGCAGAGGGCTCCTACCTACATTGCTGGTGGGGATGCCAGAGGGTTAGTAAATTTTGGCAAAAGATATAGACATATATAAATCAGGCGGCTGGAGTAGAGGTGTCCTCAGCAGAGCTGGCTCTGCTGGGACTGTTCCCTGAGATGGGCGTTCTTAAGCACTGACAAGATGCATGCCAATTAAGACTGGCAGCCATTTATACAATTGCATGCTCCTGGAAATCAGCAAAAGGACTTACCATAACAAAATGGTTAAACCGCTTGTCTTTCATGATAATCATGGAGCATATCATGGTAGACTTTTCTGATAAACTAGAAGACTTCTATTTAACGTGGAACCCATTTTGGAAGATTATCACATCCCTACATCAAGAAGGGAAAAATCCACCAAAGATATGCCTGATGGACATTTGAATGAAAGGCCTTAAAAGACATCATATGGTGCGATAAAATGTTCTGTTTATATTGTTGGACATGGTATGAGGATGAGAGGTGTGGGGTGGAAGGGCTGCCTGGGGAGAAGATGGCTTGGAGCAGGACTGGAGGGTTATGAGGGGGTAAGAAAGAAGTTGAGTGAGTAGGTAGGAGGGACAGAGAAGAATAGAAGGAAGGTAGGAACTGAGGAACTGGAAGGGAAGACACAGAATACCCATGATAGCAGAGCAAGGCTGGAGGAAGGAGCTCCTGTAGAGATGGGCAGAATTAAATGTAGCAGCAGAAGTAGACTGAAGCAAGGGGAATTACCTAAAGTTGCTGGAATATCCTGTTGAAGAGTAACGTGTGCCTTCCAACCTGCTGGTCGTTGGAGCTTGGGGTGGCCAAGAGTCCAAGTCCCGGGAGGGTCACGGCGTCCTCAGGCAACGACAGCCTAGACAGCTGGGTGAGTATGCAGATGCGGTGCAACCTCACCAGCCCCTTTGTACCATCAGGGCATGAGCTATGTTAGCCATCTTCAACATAATATGATCTTGAGGATTTGCCAACAGATACACCAGTTTTAAATGTATATCCCAATGGGTTCCCTACCAAGAGAGGCATCAATAATTTTTGCTGTATGCCTATCACACGTTCGCACTCAAAACAAATAGTGGGGGAGGTCTTCAACTCGCTGTGCGCCACAAGGACGTAAACTCAACTCACAAGGGATTTGTTTATACCTGCCCTCTGTTACAGCCGTAGGCATCAGCTGGAACCTTACTAAGGTTAAAGCTCTGTGCATAGTAAAATGACTTATGGCTGTTAAGTAATGTTCAAGTTGGTGTTGCATCTTATATTTACAAAGCTAAGAAGCTACTCGAACTATGGTGAGTGCTGCCAGATCATTTTGCATAAATATGTCTTTAAATCGACTTGCGATCATAGCCTTAGCCTTGACTTGGGAAACCATGCAAAAAATCAATAGAAAGGCCAACCAATCTAGATATGATTACTAAGCTTTTTTCCAAGCTGTGTTAAAATTAGAGTTTTGTAGCTCTAACCAACAAAACCTAGGTAAACGATCAGTGGGCATGGTTAATAAACGTAACCAATAGGAAAAAAAATCCAGTTTGGCCTTCATCTCCACTGGGAGAATTCCTGTCTCCGCTCGAACCATACATTATGGTATACATTTGGGCACTCCCATTAAAGATCTAAGGAAGCCATTTTGAAAGGTCTCTAGTCCTGCCTAAGCAGAATAGCGCCAAACTTCCACACCGTATAGCACTTGAGGGCATAATTTCTGCTCCAAAAAATCTTAAAGCCAGTAATATCAGCCTCCCCCCAGCTGTCCTCCAAAATTTAACAGATCCATTTACAGGTTGTGTCATCTTTAGCTTAATCATGTTCAGACGGTTCTGCCAAGAGCCTCTTGAGGAAAAAATAAGACTCCGATGTTTATAGTTTTTAACTTGTTCTAAAGGGGCTGAATCGAGAGTCCATTTACGGACAACTTGTCTTTTGGCAAATATCATGACCTTTGTTTTTCCATAATTTACAGTTAAATGATTCATTTTATAGTATATGCTCAATGCTGTCAACGATCTCCTCAAACCAGTTTTTGAATTGGATAATAACATCATATCATCAGCATAAATTAATATGGATAGTTGTCTCCCTTGAATGCGTAGCAGATAGAAAAAAATCTCCCTGCAACTCAGCAATTATATCATTAATGAAAAATTTGAACAAAAAAGGGGCAAGCACACAACCCTGTTTAATACCATTTGTGACGGTAAGAGCCTCTGACAGATGGCCAGCTTGAGTGAACCTGACTTTTAGAAAAGTATTTTGATATAACTTTTGGACAAGCAAAAGGAGCCTTTTGTCAATATTTGTCTCTGCAAGTTTTGCCCACAACTGATTTCTAACTATTAAATCAAAGGCAGATTTAAGATCTAGAAAAGAAGCATATAATTTGCCTTTGCATAAATTCACGTATTTGTCAACCAAATGCGCTGTAAAAATATATAAATAATTCACTAGCCAGGCATAAGAGACTGGTCAACAGGCTGGGATTTGCACAGTGGGGCACGGGGTCCAGGGCTGTAAAAAATCCACTCAGCAGCTCCAAATGTACTCTCCAACAGCAAACGTGTGTGAATGGATCTTTACAGCTTTGCTCATAGGGAATATATTCCAAAAGTACTGAGAAAAACAGAGCGAGCTTATTTGTGTCCAGTATTTTACACCATAACACCATATCATCGTCGTCAAGTAATATGCATAGTTGTCTCCCTTGAATGCGTAGCAGGTAGATTTAGATGTGCATATTTAGAAAAGTTTCACTAAATCTTTAAATCCATTTAATTAATTTGTATTTAAACAGGACCCAAAAGGAACTTAACAAAGCAAATGAGCAAATCAAAGACTACAGTGACAAGTTCCACAAGATGATAGCAGAAAGAGACAGCAACGACCAGAAGTTATTGGCTGAGTTAGATGATCTGACTAGGACAAAGCAATTCCTTGAAGAACGTTTGATAGAACTTCTCAGGTCAGTATGGTTGGGGGTTTTGGGTTTTTTTTTTAAAAGTACCATCAGTTTTCAGAGGTGCTGCATGGAGGATTTAAGTCTTATCCCCCTAAATGGATGTGTTTTAACTTCCCCCCCATCCCCCCGGTACATTAACTTACCGTTCTCCTCCCTCTCCATTACCACCTCTACAAAGGTGGCATCTGGGTCCTCTGTGCCCTTGTTCAGAACCTCAGATGACCCTTCGAAAAACGGCTGACTCTTGAGCTCAAGGGGATACACCAGTAAAGTCATGGTGTCTGTGTTCACGTTGACCTGTGCTGTCTCCGGTGTGGAGACAGTCATGGAAGGAAGTCTGCTGGTGCTCATGGCTTCTTTGGTGGAAACAGGAAGTGTGGGAGCCATATCCAGCTACTTCTGGCCCCTTGCAAAAGCACAGCCGTATAGGCGGGATGCAACATTGGCTCTATCCATGCATAGGAACTGGTCAAGGAACTCATAGTAGTGAGATGTTTGCCTCCTGTGGCCGGAGGCGAAGTTGTTGTCCTGGATCTCCTTGTATCTGCATCTCAAGTCTTTGGCCCACTGTTGGCACTGGTTTATGTCCCAATTTTAGCCTTGCAGCACTATTTGTGCCAAGATCTGGAACACTGCCTTGTTCCTGTAGCACTTCACCAGGGTATATTGGACCTTCTGCTCCCCCAATACAGCAGTGAAGGTCGTGGTCTCTTCCTTGGTCCAGGGAATAGTGTTGGTAGGTGAATTGACAGGTGGAGTGCAACTGTGATTGCATGGTGGTGGTAGTGGTGCTGGTTGTTGTCTGGCTGTTGGTATTAGCCGTGTCCCCAGCGGTGGTAATCATCCACAAGTCATTCCTGAAAATGCAACGACTGGGAAAGGGCAAGTGTTTGGCACATACTGCAACCCAGGAAGAACTAGGAGAAAGCATGTTTGAAAACTGGGGGGTGGTCTTTTAAGGTGGATGTTACATGTGCACCCATGAGAACAAGAGTGGAGAGAGAGACTAGAAGTGGTCACTCCTCGGAAACCTTTAGGCTTTTTGCCTGCAACTCTATGGTGCTGATGGATCTGTACACATGGAGGCTGCACACAACCTAATTGATGGGATGCGTGGACATATGGGCGCACATTAGCCTGCATTTGCCAACACAGCAGACTATGCATGCTGCAGAACCCCACCGTGAGTAGGGGCTGCATGTCTGTTGGGTGGTGGCCACGTAGCCAGCGGGCAGGTGGAAAGCCACCTGGTGTGTGCTACCATCTCTTTTGTTAGCACCCTATGAGACTCTGCTCTTTAAGTCACTATTGTGATCTTCTGAGATATTTCATGCACTTGTAAATCTCTGACGACAAGCTTTGTGCTTGCTTCCTTCTGTGGTTTGTGGTCACAGCTGATATTTTAAAGCAATTGCAGCAAAAATCGCTTAGTTAGTAATGTACACCCACCACAAAAAACCCAAAGTAAAGTGCTGAATTTTTTCCTTTGTTACATGTGTGCATGTATTTAGAGTGGTTTCGCCACGCTTATTTTATATTAAATGTGTCCTCCTCATGTCCTTACTCAGTTTTATTTAGTCCTTGCTCTCTCATTGTATTGGGAGTTTGCTTGAAGAACAACTTAAATAAGGACTTTGGATTTGGCCCTTTTCTGTTACTCAAATCTTGGTCAATAGCTTCTAAAACTTAAAATGCTCTAAGATTGCCATTGTTCTTAGTTTGATGCCTCAGAACACATGTAGTTATATGTGTATTGAGATAACGCAGACCAAGTACAGAGTACTATTTATTTCTGAATGACAGTGAGCAGTAAGCTGTTAATAATAGTTTTGCCCACAATGTTTAATAGAACATACCCACAGAAGCAGTAAATTTGATGGACTATTTAATGGAAATTCTGTAGATGGTTCAGTATTTTCCTGTCTTCGTTATGATGGTGTGCAATGCAACACCCTTTCACAAATTACGATTTTTTGAAAATGAAAGTCTAAAGCGTAGCTAGCCATGAGTGAGGTAAAGGGTAAGAAGATGATAAAGAACCTTTATTGTTGTTTATTATTTCTGTAGTGCCAGCAATGTGCCTGGTGTTGAACAGTTGTGATTAGAGACATAACACTGCAATGAGGGGCTTGCAATTTAGGATGGTCAAAGTAGGGGGGGAAAGGAGGAGGGGAACATGGGGAGACAAAGGAATACATTCACGGAGTTGAGAAGGTGTAAGCACTTGTGCTTACCTTTGTGTCAAGGAGAGGGTCTTGACGAATACAACTATATGAGGAAAAGCCAAACTGAGCAATCTATATGTCTAAGGAGCCAGGGAAAGCTTGATGGAAGAGGAAGGTTTTTAGGAATGATTTGAAGGTGTATTTTTTTCAGAGAGGGAGTTCTAGATATAGGGGGCAGCATAAGAGATGGGGCAAAGATGCTTTAGGAAGCAGAAGAGTCTTGGGTGGGTGAAGGTGGTGGCAGAGGAGGAGTGAAGTTCCCAGATGGGAATGTAGTGGGAAACAAGAGCAGAAAGATAGGGAGGAGTAAGGCCATGAAGAACCTTGAACTTCCCCTTACTCTATACATACATACATACACACACACACATGGTGCAGCCACACAAGATGCCTTGAGCAGACTACCAGGCCTTGGGCAGTTTTAACCCACTCTGGGCAGCTGGACCACATGATGCAGTGCATTGTATGGCCAGCTGCTGTCAGATGTTCCTCCCACTGCATGGCGGGGCAAGCAGCTGGCTGTTACGTGATGTGTCCTTGGGAAAAGGCTGAGGATGCGTCACATAGCAGACTTGCCCCAAATGGGTCCTGTTCCAAGTACAGCCCCTTTAAGAGGCCAAGCGGGGACAGAAAGTTTAAACACCTGCTGCCGCAGCTGTCAAAAAAGCATCAGGAGAGGCCAGAAGTGTCTGAACTTCTCCAAGCCTCCCAGGTGGTGCTGGAGTCGACAGTGGTGGTGTTCTCTGGTGTCCCAGCACTGCGAAGGATGAGTGTCAAGCCGGAGAGAGACTGGAGTCCATGCTGAGTTAGGAGCCAGGGGGGAAGCCAGGGAAGGTGAACCTGGATACCCGAGGCTGAGCCGTCCAGTGGGATGGCCAGAAACCAGTCGCAGGGAAGCTGTAAGTAGCAGTGTCCATTGCACACAAGAAGTGTCCACTGCACACAAGGATTTGAGGCACGGAGTGCCAGAGCCCAGTGAAGCTAGAAATTTATAAGAGCTCAGTGGGGCCGGAAGAGATTGTGTGGTGGCTAAAGCCCGGAAGAGCCCGGAGGGATTGAATGGACTCTGACTTTGGGAGCAAGGCTCCACAGAGACTTAAGAGCAGCTGTGAGCTGCCAGGACTGTAGGTACTGAGTTTAGATTGTACAGTGCTAAACAAAGCACCAGGGACGCACTGTAAATAAAAAGGCACTTGGGAAAAAACCCTGTGAGAGTGCACTAATGACTAATCCTGCGAGGGAGCAGCAGCTAAGGGATTTGCAGACCCTTTTGGCAAGGGGGAGCATGGGAACACCAGGCCACGGGGTACAACCCTGCTACAGCATGGTAGCCTGTGTTCTGGGGCCCCTTCTGCAGTGCCATGTGGGAAGCTCCGCAGTGGGGATTTGAGCAGTGGGCACTGTTGCCTTTCGTGCACAGCCACATCTGATCAGACCGAGGAAAGGAGGCAGAGCAAGGCCTGGCACCCACTTATGTGTCCAACGCCTGGGCCTGCCCCGGCTGTGGCGAGTACTCGGACAGGAGCCCAGTCGCCTGACTTCCTCATGGAGGGGGGGCGGGGGGGATGACTATCTGCCTTGCTCCCCGCACTGCCCCTGCAGTGTGGCAGTAGTGCTTGCCCACCACCAGGCCATGTGAGGATCAGGCCTACCACAGCTTGTCTGGCTGCGCTCACCCACTCAAAACTAGTGCTGTAACTCGGTCCTTGGTTTTCCTCAGAATTTACTGTGGACCAGGACGTTCAGCCTCGGTTTGCCCAGTCCTAAATTTCCGAGGACCACCCCCTGACCCCTGCTGACCTACTCCGCCCCTCAGACCTCCAGCGCCCTTCCCTGCACCCACCC
Source organism: Sphenodon punctatus (assembly GCA_003113815.1). Taxonomy (NCBI): domain Eukaryota; kingdom Metazoa; phylum Chordata; class Lepidosauria; order Sphenodontia; family Sphenodontidae; genus Sphenodon; species Sphenodon punctatus. Next base: position 97,388 of record QEPC01007835.1, on the reverse strand, counting down.
CCCCTCCAAATTCCAAGTTTTCTCCAAGGACCAGTCCAAACGCTTAGGGTCAGTCCAAGGACCCTCGAAAATACTCATGAGTTGTTTGTTTTTTTTAATTCAGAAAAGCCCTACTCAAAACCAATTGCCAGTGACCATAAGCCAACAAAAATAGTGCTCCATTATATGTGATTAGTCAGGGCTCCATTAATTAATAATCGGGCTTTTGGGTGTTTATAAACTATTTTAATCCAATGAAGGAAACTGTCTGTTAAAGCCCTATCAAAAACCTTATCGGCATCAAGGGATATCAGGGTGGCCAGATCTTTGTCCCTTTGAATTTTATAAATAACGTCAGTAGCCTTCCTTACATTATCTATGACCATCCTCCCTGGGATAAATCCAGATTGATCTCCTGTTAGAAGAATTTTTATTACCCTGAATAATCTGGAAGCCAAAGCTTTGATAAAAGTCTTTGCATCCATATTCAATAATGAAATAGGATGATAGTCACCACCCTCATTAAAATTCTTATCCGGTTTTGGACATAGCATAACATTCGCTTCATAAAATGAGGGGGACATTACCTCATACAAAAGAAAAGAATTAAAAACCCTAGTCAATACTGGAGAAATAATATCCAAATACAGCTGATAAAATTCTGCTATAAAACCATCAGGACCTCCAGTTTTATTTCTAGGGAGACTTTTTATGATATCTGCAATTTCATTAACAGTAAAAGAGTTATGCATAGCCCTGTGCTCCTTGTTGATTTTAGGGATTTGCAAAGCATCCAGAATCTCAACAGTTTTACTCCTATCTGGTTCTATAGTACCATTTTAAGATATGCATCCATCAGAATTAAATGACACTTTAAGTTTTGGAGGATTTTTTTCCATGGTGAATTTTGAATCAGTTCTTTAAAATAAATAAATAAAATTAAATAAAAAATAAAGTAGCATGTGTTTTAAAATCCTGTGGGTTACTTGTTGTTTTTTAATGTACTTCTGAAGGGATAAGGATGCTCTTTGGCAGAAATCAGATGCTTTGGAATTTCAGCAAAAGCTCTCTGCAGAGCAAAGATGGCTTGGGGACACTGAAGTAAACCATTGCCTAGACTGTCAGAGGGAATTTACATGGATGATGCGTCGACACCACTGCAGGTCAGTATGTCGATCTATCTTAGTAAAGATATGAGAGTAAAAATGGAAGGTCACATGATGAATAGATAGTGTTTCAATATTTGATCTATTCACATGCATACATTATACATTGGGGAGCCTGATTGCATTTAGGTTCATCTTTTCTTTGTGAATTATTAGTGAATTGATTGTGACTAAGTTTGAATGAACCAATTTCACATGTAGTAGGCTGCCCACGGCCTCCGTGGATACTCCCCTGCCCAGACCTGGGATGCTAACCCAGGGGTGCACTCCCATCTGACCCTACCGGCTTGCTAAGGCTCAGAAGCTCATTTTACACAGGGGCTCCCTAAGACAACTGCTCATCCACAGATCTGAAAATGAACTGTCAGAGCAGTCTAGGGCCAGGGTCCCCAGTGCCACGCACTTGTGGGATGCCTGTCACCCCAGACTGGGTCACACAACAAGGTCACACCAAGGCTTACATTTCTCAGTCTCTGGGTGGGTGACTCCCCATTCTTCTCCCCGGCATTCTCAGCTCACCCAGCAAAGAGTCCATTCCAGGGCTGATACAGCTCCCCCATGCTGCACACCAGCCTTCTCTTCCAATGTCTGACCCCCAACTGCCTCATGTCAGCTGACCCTGTTTCAGCTGCCCAACAGTTCTCTCTGCCCAAGTCTAAAACCTGTTGAACGGGTTTTGACCACATCCCAGAGGCCAAATCAGAAGGGTCCCATCCTCCAGACAAAAGAGAAGCTAACAAGGCAAACTCCCTGGCTCCTGTGTAGGCTTTACCCAGGTGTGTGAGGAGACACCCAAAAATCACATAGGTGAAGTGCTAGCTTCAGCTAATTATGATTTTTTATTTGTGGTGTGTGATTAGTCAGTTATCATACTGAATTATTTCCTTATTCTAGTTTGATGGCATCTAAGGCCCTTTTCACACAGACACTCTAACACTGATAAAATGGGTGTAACATTTTATTATACATGCTGCAGGACACCCATAGAGCACACCTGCAGCCCTGTAACATGTATAATAAAATGTAACACCCATTTTATCAGTGTTTGAGTGTCTGTGTGAAAAGGACCAAAAATTAGATGATATTGAGTGGGATATATTAGATGATATATTGGATGATATTAGCAACTAATGCCGTTTTTAAATGAGATGCAACCATGTAGGTCCACCCATACCACAAACGCATCCAAACACCCATCTTAATGTGGTGTGGTTGGGTGGATCACTTCTGTGATCTGTGCACCACCCACCCATAGCCACTCATGGAGCATCAGAGAAAAATCCGAGGTAGTTGAAGTCCCCCATTACTACTAGTTCCTGCCTCCTTGAAAGGTCTGCAATCTGTTTTTGGAAGGCATCATCCACATCTTCTGCTTGGTTTGGCAGTCTGTAGTAGACCCCAACAATGAAATCGTTCTTTATTTCTTTTGCCTTCTATGCCGCAGTTGGTCGGCTTTGATATGAATTGAGCACCACCAACTGCCTACCCTCTCACTTCAGGTCCTTTGTATACCAGGGAGACCTGTGCTGATGCAGCGGATGAAGTGGATGCCTGGGTGCGACTGCCTTAATGGCCTGGGTCAGCATAACATACCACAAATCAACCATGCCATTGACAGAGAGGCTGTCAAGGTCAGCGGGTAAATCCCCCAGAGAGTTCTGGACTCCTATTGGATCCATTAGTCTCTGGCGGCAGACCATCCTCGCTGGTCCACTACCCCATTGGGGGCAAAGGAGTACCTTCAATAGACCAGATTGTCTTTACAGATCACAGCCCTCGACCCCAAATCCTAGACTGATGCTGCATCAGGTACCCGGCCAGCACCATCTGAGCTAACACAGGCCCAGAAGCCTCATCCAGCCAGGTCTCAGTAATGCATACAAGGTCAACGGCCTCATCCTGAATAAGGTCATGGATGGTAGTTGTATTATTAGCCACTGACCTCACATTAAGCAGCATCAGTGAAAGATCAGAAGCTCCACTGACCTCAGCTTACTATAGAATAGAGCATACAAAGCTATGGTACCTTTTCCTGCACGGACTTAATTCAGTGTATCCTTGCACAGCGTTGCTGGCAAGCTTGCTTTAAGAAGACCAGCAATGCTGTAGATGATATAGAGGATTCTGGATCACATGCTAGCCAAAATCATGAATGTATCCTTGTCTCTCCAATGTTCACCTCTCCCTTGTCTCCCCATCCCTTGTCTTTCTTAGATTGTAAGCCCCATGGGGTAGGGACCTGTCTATAACTATTGATTGTACAGTGCCAGGTACGCTGCTGGTGCTATTAATAGTAATAATAATAGATGGTATATTATTAAATGTGGTGGTAGCCTGTTTTCTTCATTTATAATATTTAAATTTAATTTATTATTATATTTATACCCTATCAAAAGTCAAAAGTCAAGTTTTTTTCCCCAAGGCACTTACTCTGGTGATTCATTAGAACCAGGTTCCACATGTTGGCACCGTGCCTCTTAAGTCGTTACATTTCTAAATAGAATGTGGGATATTTTCATACATTGTCTTTTTCATTTCTAGAATGTGTGGCCGCATTTTCTGCTACTATTGTTGCAATAATTATATGATGTCAAAGCACAGCGGCAAGAAGGAGCGTTGCTGCCGAGCTTGCATCAAGAAGCCCAGTATTGCTGTAGATGATATAGAGGATTCTGGATCCCATGCTAGCCAAGAAGATTCACCGACCCAGCTAGATTCACCAGTATCCCCAGGCCGTGGAGTTACGGGTTAGTATTTTTCATATAGAGGTGCAAGATAAATGCCTTGTGGGTATTTCTGCAGCAGCTCAGAATGAGGATGTATAAAGCCATTTAATCCAGTGCTCCCTGACTCTTGCTCTGTGCAGTCCCTATGACAGTGGTCCCCTTTTTACTTTTGACATTTTGGCCCTTTTCAAACGGGTGCATGGTTGGGCGGCGCGCAGTGAGTGGGTGGTGCGTGGGGGTGCATTCCCATGGACCCCCCACCCATCTCCACACATGGAGCATTGGCATTGGCGCCAGTTGCTCCATGCGTGGGCGATGGGTGGAGGTGGGTGTTACACGGGAGTGGGCACGCAAACACACACACACCCCACCAGCCACAGCATTCCCACAGATGCCCAGCCATTCCCCTGCACCTGCTGCGGCATTCAAATTGATGCCCCCCCCTCCCCCCCGGGCACACGTGGGCAAGGGGGGCGGCATCCATTTGAAAAGGGCCTTTGAGAGTCAAGTATAATCATATGACTCCAGACAGCAATACAGATATGCAAAGTATACCAACTATCACTCGGGATCAGAATCCCACCTGTAGATGACCTGTCCCCACTTGGGGTCACAGCTGATAGTTTGGGAACTTCTGCTCTGTGATATTAATGGTATCTCATTCAGGATTGGATACTGTAACCAAGCCAAGAATGTGTACCTGAGCTCTCGCATCCTCATGAATGTTGCATCCCTTGTCTCTCCCTGTTTTCCCCTTCCCTGTCTCCCCTCCCCCTGTCTTTAGATTGTAAGCTCTTGAGCAGGGACTTTGTCTATCTTGTTCTTTGTAAGTGCCAGGTACATCGCTGGTGCTATATAAATGCTTATAATAATAATAAATAATAATAATAATAATCAGGAGTTCTGAGCATGTTAGCATCTGTTAATACTGATAGACAATTAACACATCCCCATTGCTATTTAAATCAGGCGAGTCAGTCTGGGAATCACCTCAAGCATTTAGCACTATGCTGAAACTACTGTGTGTACACAACATAATGCTTCAGAAATGCAGGCAACATGAACCTTATGGGGCAGGGTGGAGGAATCCTGTAATATTATCTGTAATGACTGTGCTTCTTTTAATCTACTCCTTTGATACAGTTACAAATGAAGCCTCCAAACTCTCAGATGATGCCGTGTTTGATATAATCACAGAAGATGAAGTGTCCCAAGCACAAGAATCTGACTCAGTCAATAGTGAAAGCCAAACTGAAGTAGAGTCTTTGGACCAGAGTGTGACTGATCTGTGAGTACACATTATTGAAAACCTTATCTAAAGCAAGCATGGTCTACTACCTGTCCAAAGAGTAAGTAGATGCATTCAGTCAGATTTACCTTCAGTTAAGATTACGGGTGTTAACAAATGAGACAATAGCCCGCTGGAGTCAGAGTTCGGTCCATGCAGCCCCCACTCACGTGTTTAGGTGGCATTTAGACGTGCGTTTAAATCGCACAGCCGCCATGGCGGCATCGTGCAATTTAAAGCACCGCGCACTTCCAGGTTGGTCGGAATGCAGTGAGTGCGCACATTTCAGCCTAACCCAAACTGTTGGAGTGCAGTTTGAAAAGCTGCTCGGAGCAGCTTTTCAAACCGCACTCCAACAGGTCAGGTTAGGTGGAAATGTTGCATTCAGACCAACCCGGAAGTGGGCGGTGCATTAAATCGCATGCTGCCGCCGCCGTGGCTGTGCAATTTAAACGCACGTCTGACTGCACCCTTAGTGTGTAGAGCCTAATAAACGGGTAGCCCCTTGCGTATAATTATTGTGCATTCATGCAGCCCCCCCATGCGCAGGTTTAGCATGACTATCCTAATAAACGTGCAGGCACTCTTCCCCACCAGCTCCCCCCTTCTCAATATCCAACCCCCTGCCATGACTCTCAGCCGCAGCGAACCATGGGAAGAAGCCGCTGCCGCTGTTTGTTTCTTCCAGGCTATCACTCAAGGAGGTCAGCAATTTTAAATGATTTTTTTTTTAGCAATACAAACTTAAAAATGTTTCTTGTCAGTCACTGTGTTTCCTCTGGCTCATCCGTCTCCCCCTTAGCACCTGACCAGAGGCTTTTCCATGTGCATTCCCTATTGGCACTCCCATAGTAATTGGCTGGAAGCCTCTCCCTGTTCATTCCCTATTGACATTTATAGATTAACCAGCTGCGGGCCTCAGCCTCTGCATTTCCTATTGGCAACTGCAGGCCAGCTGGGACCAGGGGTGGCTGGTGGATTTTGAGGTTGGACTAACAGTTACATCTCAGGATTTCAAACCCTCAGTTTTATCACAAATCACCAGACTAACAGTTACATCTCAGGATTTCAAAACCTCAATTGAATCACGGGGCATTAAATACTAATTCCCCCTCACCCTCTGCTGCATGTGTGTTGGGGGGGAATTAGTATTTAACACTCCACATCATCAAGTGAACAAAAACCATATTCCAACTCCCCCACCACGTGCCCCCCAGGCCCCGCATTTTACTCACCGCCGGCGCCTCCTCCTCCAGGCAGCGCCAGGATCCTCTTGCTCCTGATGGCGCACTGTTCAACCTTCAATAGGTTGCTACCTCTAAAACAAGGTTCTTTGAGATGGCTGTGAACATTCTCACTCTGGTTGTGTGTGCGCGTGATTTTTTTTTTAAAAAACAAAACAGAAGCAGCGCTGCAGCACTGGGCCCTGGGGGGGGGAGTCCTGGGGGCTGGGGCCAGGAGCGGAATTGCCCCTGACGCCCTAGGGGGCACACCGCCCCTGTCTGGGACTGGAAATGGCAATGTCAGTAGGAAGTGCAGAGGCACAGGTGTTCAGGTAGCTACTCTGCAAATGGCCAGCACCTTGGCCTTTGCCTGTGGGTTTCCTGTGACTATTCCCTTTGCACCCAGGTAGAGGCTTTTCCCTGTTGAGGTACTATGTTCCCCAAGTCCCCCCTGCCCTCAAGTGCATGCCCTGCGGCCCTCTCCCCTGTTTTAGGTGCACCTGCACACACACACCCTTCCCTTCCAATTCCAACCCCCCAAAGTGGCATATCATTATGCCATGCTGCCATTCTCCACAGCCCACCCACCAAACATCCAAAGAAGCACAAAAAGCATGGATTGTGAAAAATAAAAGAACTTTATGATTTTAAACAAATTAAATTATTTCTTCTTGTGCCTGCTTCTTTTGGGGGGCAGCTTGGCACAATTGCTTGGGTGGAAGGATGGGCACAAGGACATTTTTCCAATCTGCCTTCCACGGATTTGGCTGTGATGGAGGTGTTCGCGGAAGGAGTGCGGGAATGATTGACAGGGGGAGGCATGCCTTGGATCTGGCTGTGGCAGATTGGGCGGTGGTTGTAGTGGTGCTGGTTATCACCTGGCTGTCGGTTTGAGCCATGGCACCGGCAATGGTAATTCCCCGCAAGTAATTACGGAGAATGCAATGGCTGGGAAAAAGCAAGCATCGGGCATGTACTGCCAACCAGGAAGAGCTGAGAAAATGCAGGTTTCAAAACGGCATGTTGGGTTTTTAAGGCGGATGTTATATGCGCACCAGTTAGAGCAAGAGCGGGGAGAGGGACCAGAAGCGATAGCTCTGTGGAGTGTTCTAGGCCTTTTCGCCTGCGATTCAATCGTGCTGGTGGACCTAGACATGAGGAGGCTGCACGCAACCTAATTCATGGGATGTGGACATGGGTGTACATTAACCCACATTCACCCATATGGCAGCCTATGCATGCTCTGGAACCCCACCAAGAGTGGGGGCTGCGTATCTGGTGGGTGGTGGCCATATGGGCAGTGGGGGCGAACATCTAATAAATAAGCAGGTGGACAGCCACCTGGTATGGACTACTGTCTCATTTGTTAACACCCTAAGAGAACAACAATGCAGGGAGAAAATAAAAGCAGGATCTTGTGTCTGTCTTCTTGCAATCTTCTCAGAAGTTAATAAAATGGCTACTTGGCTCTTCTGAGCCTGGGCCCAATGTGGCTAACTGGCCTGGCCTCCCAATGGTACTCTGTGACATCACAGCACTCCATTAGGGGACAGAACTATATCAGAAGTAGGGTGGGGCCAAGGCATTCCCCTGCTTCAGCATGGCTCCACCCCTTACATGATATCACCACATACCATAGGGGGGGTGGGGAGCCTGGCGTGGCCTGCAGACAGAGCACCTTCCCGGGCCCAATGGGACCAGTAGGATCCTATGAGGCTCATGTCAGGTTGCAAGCCTCTGCTGGCTATTTCAAAAGACCGTGTAGCTCAAGTTTTAAAAATGCAGCACACAGGGTGCAAGTACACCATACTTGTATCCTTTTTGTCCAGAGAAGCTTGCCGAACATGCAGTTCACAGCTCCTTTTTCTGTTCCATATATATGTGCCTAAATCAAGGATATGGTCATGAAAAAGGAGCAGATGTCTTCTTTAAGAGTAATACACAAGTCTAAATCAAGCCTAAATCAAGGATATGGTCATGAGAAAGGAGCAGATGTCTTCTTTAAGAGTAATACACAAGTCTACTTTTGCAGGAATGAGATGTTCTGCATGTTTCTAAATATGTTAAATAAAAATTTCCTCATGCATTGTGGTGAAGTCATTTGAAGGTGAGTAAAACTATCATAAGTAAAATATGTCTCCAAAAGGAATTGATGTAATAGTATTAGCTGCCTCCTCCACTGATACTGATATAGCAAGTATCCTTACCCTATTATTCAAGCACCTCTCAGTCCCAAATGTACATAGCTTCAAAACTCTCTTTGAAGCTGGGAATTACTGTTATCCCCATATACGGAATAGTACCCATTTGGATAACTGAGACAAAGGTAAATTATGTGACTTTAACCAAAGGTATGCAGGAGTATGGGGTGCAGCCACACGAGACAGGCTGGTGAGGCTACCACGCCTTAGGTAGCCTTACCCCTCCCTCGGTAAACAAGCCATGCTATGCAGCGGCTCATGTGCCCAGGGCTCACCAGATGTTCCCTCCACCCTGGGCAGAATAAACAGCTGGATATTCCACAATGCGTCGTTGAAAAAATTCCGACAACGCGTCACAGACCAGTCTTATCCCAAGTGGGTAAAACTGCCCAGGGCAAGACAACTTGTTTGATGGGGCATGCTTGCCGAGGGTGGGCTCTGAGTCCAGCAGGGGTAGGGAGGCAGGGGAGGGCCAGGCCAGGCACCTACTCTTGTGTATGGCACCTTGTACTGTCCCAGCCACGGCAGCTGTCTGGCCAGCTCCCCGCATGTGCCCCACAGTGTGACAGCAGCAATTGCCTGCCACCAGTCCGCACAGAGATCGGGATCCTGCAGCTTGTGTGGCTGCGCCCATGGTAGCACAGCAACATTCTGCTCCTAGAATTCATGGGCAAGCTTTGAAATTCATCTTGTTTTAAAATTATTTGTTTACATTTCAACAGAAGAAAATCTACTGATAGAATCCGTCAGCCCCTTTTATCTGTTAGTACCAGGGAAGGCAACTTGTGATAACCATTTTGTACAGGGTACTAAATGCAACCTCAAAATAACAAGTCTGTGGTTCACAAAAGAACTGTTTGTTCTTCCATTTGTATAGTTAGTTCCTGTATAAACCACATCAACTTGACTCTCGTCTATACATGCTTGTTCAACCTGTGGGAAAAGGAGTTTAAGATTCCTGTCATTTATTTCTCAGGTAGATAAAAAACGTAATGTTTTTTGAGACATTTTGTAAACTACTAATGTCCTCCATTCAAGAACCTGAAAACTTTTACAAACAGTCCTAATGTATCAGGGGTATAATCGTGTCAGTCCCCCCAAGTCTTGGGAGTTGAGGAGGACTGCAAATAACATATGTATTAATAAAGTGTCAGTATGATGGGAGGCAAGGAGCCCCCAACTTCCCAAACGTACCAGTTACCCAACGTTTTTCTCAACGGGCCTGTTTGCAGAGTTTCACCATATCCTGCAAGCATGGTTTTTATAATTTTACAGATGGGGAAGCTGAAGGACTGGAAATTTTATTGAATTTGTCAAAGCTATGTGACGTAGCTTCAGCAAAAATGATTTTTAAATGATTGGGAATTAGGGGCATAGAGACTTTTGGAGGAGGTAGTACTAAGTATCTGAGAGACCGCCTTTCCTTCCTTTCTGCGCTGCGGCCCCTACGGTTGGCTAGGAGCATTCTCTTGGAGGTACCATCAGCCAATCTTGTCCATACAACCAGGACCCATTCTCAGTGGCTGCCCTGGTATTGTGGAACTCCCTTCCACTAGAGGTCCATCAGAGATTGAGCCTGACCACATTCTGGAGGCAGTGTAAAACGTTTCTTTCTGGTAGGAATGGGAATTTCGGTTTTGGATTAATCCAAAACTGCCCGTAATGGGTTGGTTCAGATTAATTCAAAGCAGGCCACAAATTGGCCCACCATTTACGGATCCTAAATTTTGGAAACTTATTTCCACCCATCCCCTGCGGCCCTGGAGTGCTGCTTACCAGCTTCAGAGGGCTTGACTGAAGCACTGCCACTGCTGTGGGGGATCCAGCAGGTTCCCTCTCTGCAGAGTCCTCCCTCCTCCAGATCGGACATGTGTAAAATGGCCACCAGGACCGTTTTGTGCATGCATAAAATGGCCACCTCCCTTAATGGTGATGGGCAGCGGCCATTTTGCGCATGCACAAGCAGCCCCAAGAAGCCATTTTTCACACACGTGATCCGGAAGAGGAATGACGACGCAGCGAAGGAGCCTGCCAGAGCCCCCACAACAGCGGCGGTGCTTCAGTCAACCTCTCCAAGGATGGTAAGTAGAACTGCAGGTCCCTGGGGAATGGGGATGGGAGGAAATATGGGCCTCAGGGGTTGGAGCAAAGTTTTAATTTCCAGGCTTGCTATCTTTTTCCAAAATGGCACTGATGCTGCCAGTGTCATTTTGGAAAAGGGCGCGTATGTGTGAAATGGCCCAGCGGTCATTTTGTGCATGTGCAAGTTTTTTTTTAAAAAAATTAATTGGATATAGGTTTGAATGAATTTAAATAGACAACCAAAAACTGAACACGTAATTAAATCCGTAGAAATGTATTAACCAAAACAAATGGAAACCTTTGGTAAAGTGTTTGGCAGGTGAGGGTGGGGAGGTTTACGGGTGAGGGTTGTTTTTTCTAATGAAGTTTTTAAAGGGACTTTTACTGTAATTCTATTTTATGTAAAATGCCCTGCGCTTTAGGAGAAGGATGGGATAGAAGTTTAAATAAATAAAATATAGTCAACCCTTAGGAGTCCAGCAACAGGAAAGAATATCTGAGTTTTGAGGTTAGGACAGGTTTCCATCGATTTTGCTGACAACTTGCAAAATGTGTTCTTGCTGTAGGAGGCTACAAAAACTGAGAGGCTACATTTGAAAATATTTTGCAGTAAATACTGAATTCTTCATTACGCAGTTGTGGTGTTTATTACCCTTCTTATACAGATCACAATTTAAGGATAAGAAACCTGGAAAATTATTCTTATTTTTGCTTAGGGGTTTCATTGAGTACTTCTTCACTTGTGTATCTGACATCTAGGAGCCTTGATGCTTTCTCATAAATAGAGACATCTGTGATTTTAGTGGCTCCCCCCACCATGTAGTTAGTTTGGGGAGTTTAACCCATCTCTATTTTTTCCTTCCCACTTACTATGAGAGTTCTGGGTGAGCAATCCCCCCTCCCCCAGTTCGATGCCAAGGAGACTAGGGCCGGCTCCAGGCTGGGCAGCAGGCTCCTCCCCATGTGCTGATCAGAAGGTTATTACCTTGTAAAGAAGGTTCTTCGAGATGGTGCCTAACATTCTCACAACTGGGTTCTGGATGCTCACCTTATTCAAATAATAGACAACATGATGATCTCGAGCTCCTCTAGTATAAAAAGCACTCTCCCCCCTCAGAATGACAGTTCCTTCCAACGCTTTCTAGAAATAAAAGAAAAAAATTCCATGCAGGTCTGGAAGGGTGGGTGTTGAGAATGTTCGGAGCCATCTCAAAGAACCTTGTTTACAAGGTAGTGTAGAGGAATAATTTATACTCACGCTGTTGGTGAAATCTGTCAGAGTCTTTATTGATCTCAAAGCGCTGAGAGAGAGAGAGCAGCACTGTCTCCATGCAAGGAAACAGGCTAGTCTGCCTCCTCCCAGGATACCCAAGTTCTTATAGGTTACTATACAGGCAAAAGATACAGGCTTGTCAATCAAAGGGCAACGTAATACAATAATGGAAAGTTACACAATTACACACAATGTTTACATATCTGAGCTGGTTCTTCTCAAAACTATATGAGCCAGACTATTTATAATATAAGGTGCCTGAACAAATCTATTTACCTTTAACAGCTGCAAGGCCACTCTATGCTATCTACTGTGGGAAGGAGCAAAAGGTGTCCCACTGTCCGATGCCTAGCATCCATGAAGCGGTTTTCAAGGCCTTGTTATGTGAAACAGAATCCAAACTGATCTCATTATTATTTCTATCTAACAAGCTGAAGACTTACTTCTATTAAGGCTGAGTATTACCCAGCATTCATCTGTCTTTCATTTTGTGTTACCTTCCTTTGGCTATTGTAATTCAATTCCATAGGGCCCCTATAAATTTTCCTCCACACCCCCCTTCTTCTGGTGCTGGTGCTTCATGGCCATGCTAGAGTCCTGCCGCCTAGCCACCGTCTCCCTGTGGAGCTTTTCACTATGGGTGATTATCCCCAATGTGGTCCCCTCTCTCTGCCTCCTGAATCTTTTCCAGAAGATCTAAAGAGCATAAAAAGATAGGAACATAAGAAGTGCCATAATGTGTCAGACCAATAGTCTGTGTCAAGCCCTGCCTGCATTCTGTCTCCACAAGTGGGTGGGCGACAGTCTCTCTCTGCAGGGGACTTCCATTCCTAACAGGTCATAGAGGGCAATGCATACCCTGTTGTTCCAGCCCCCATGCCTTACCTTGCAGATGGCGAATCCGTTCTCCTTATCATACCANGCGCATGCACGGCGTTGTTCACACGGGGCTCCCCCACCCATGAACACACAGAAAACTGCATGTTCATGGGTGGGAGAAGCCCGTGTAAAAAGGGCCACATTTTCACAACTGTCTTACTTAGGTAGGAATTTAGGATGTAAAGCATTATCTATTCTATCTTGGAAAATAAATCTGCAAATATGGTTCTGAGATTATTATGGCTGCTATTTCACTAAGTTTTCTTAATGAAGTTATTGCTACCAGGAATACTGTCTTTAAACCCGCACCCCATAACCAGGTCATTTGTGCCCCCCATATAACCAATTCATGCTGCCCCAAGGGCACAAATTAAATGGTTATGTGTGGGGGGCAGCGTGAATTGATTATATGGGGATGGGGGTGCAAATGAACTGTTTATGGGGTGGGGACAGTATGAACTGATTATGGGGGCACAGCTGAACTGGTTGGTTATTTATTTATTTATTTATATATATATATATATATATATATATATACATACATGGCATAATGCGCTTAATAAGCTAGCTGCATTTTGGGTGTCTGATGTGTTTGATAGCAGAACTTCTGGACTGGTTGCACTGCATATGTGCACAAGGCACAGGCGGCACCAGCAGCAAGAAGCAACAAGCCCTGGAGGCCAGACTGGCTAAGCTCACCCCCTTCTCCAGTAAGGCAGTGGACGCAGTCAGTCTCTCTGTGCCTGCCTCACTGCCCGCCCGGCTGCCCCTGCAGTGGAACCACTCCTGGGGAGTGGTGGTACAAGCTTGGCTGGGGAGGTGTGGGGGAGGGGAAAGCATTGGGAGGCCATGCTTGTCTATGGCCACTCGGCTGAGCCGCCAGGTAAGGTAGCCAAGGGGTGCCAAACCAAGGGGGTGGGGGAGAAGCATGAGGAGGCCATGCTTCTCCATGGTTGCTTGGAGTGGTGGAGAATGGGAATCCTTCATGTCCAGAGGGAGCAAATTTTATGTAAATTTATACATTTGCATAATTAGATGGGGCATAATTATGCAAATTAGGCCCTGCACTAAGACTCCGCACATGGCCTCACAAACCCTGGGGCTGGCCCTGAAGGAGACAGGCCATATATAATGTTGTCAAGCTGTCTTTATTAGAATATTGTACATAACCGTATAGGGGCTTGGTCCATGTTCAGACCAGACTGGACTGGAGATGAATATAAGCTTCTAATTTTTAATTCAGTTCAAGTCAAGTATTGTCAGTCACTCCACATTTACCTGACTCCAGGGTGTAAACAGACATAGCATTCAGTTTAGTGTTTTACCTTGTCAAGATAATTGATACGTCTAGTTTACATTCATCACAAACAATGGTTCCCCCCTACCTTGGGTGACTCCCGGCAGGTGTGAGTTTGGGGAGTAACAGACAGTTTAGGGATTGTCATACCTTGGAGTCCTTAGTTGGGAGAAGCAGTTAGTCTGAGGCCTCTTTCACACATTACCAGGGAGGCAAAGAAACCTCCGTCAGAGCAATCGCAGCTCAGTTCTTGCAGCAATTAGTGTACGTGGGAATGCGCTATTACACTTTTATCCTGCAAGAACACCTGTCCTTGTAAATGCTACATTTGGGGAACTGGTCATGCACAAGTGTTCTCGCAGGATAAAAGCGGAATAGCCAGGGGCGGATTGGAAAATCAAAGCGGCCCAGGAAAATATAGTCTTGCGCCGGAAACGGACCAAGGGGGCGTGGCTTGGGGGCGGGCAGAGTGCACCAGATTTGGGGCCTATCAGAGCTGAGTCCCCAGACTCAGAGCCTCAGCAGCCTGGCAGGGCTGAGTGGGAAGTTATGGGGGGCTGGTGGGGGTACTGGCCCTCATTTCAGTGCTCTGGCTCCCCAAATCACTCTGTTTCAGTGCTCAGTGGCCCCCAACCGAAAATCACTCTGTCCCTTGCTATGCATCCTACAGTAAGGCTTCTTCATTCACACCAGCTGCACTAGTATTCCATAAGCCCTGTGTTTAGCTTAGCAAAGAGAAGACTAAGGGGAGAATTGATACCAGACTTCCAATATCTACATTATTGTATATTAAGGCGTCATTCCTTGCACCTGTAGTAATGCTGCACTGGAACACAAATAAGGAACAGCCTTGAAGGAATGCACCCTTTCAGTCAGCCCCAGGAAGACCCAGCCGGCCACACACACCCCTCCCCCCCCAAGCCGGCTCCAGGAGGCCCAAGCCGGCCCCAGTCCCCTGCCCCCCCAGGCCAGCACAGCAGGCGCCTACACCCCCAAGCGGCCTAACCCTAACCCCCGCCCCCAGCCAGGCTCTCCCCCAGGCAGGCCCCACCTGCTTCTCACTCGCCGCTCGCCGCCGCCACTCTACTCCCTCTCTACTGCTGCCGCACCACCACTAGAAACCTCCGCCGCCTGCTCCTACACCTCTGGCCACGAGTCTTCACCCTCCCTCCTGGAAGTTGCTTTCTACTTCCGGGAGGGAGCGAGAAGGGGCCAGAGGGTGAGGGATGGGGGGGTCAGGAACAATATTTTATTTTATTTTTTTAATTAAAAACAAAAAAAACAAAACAGACCGCGGGACCGGCCCTCCTAACCGGCCTGGCCCACCGGGAATCCTCCTGATGGGTTCAATGGCCAATCCGCCCCTGGGAATAGCACATTCCCAAGTGCGCTAATTGCCGTGAGAACATGCTGTGGTTGCTCTGATGGAAGTTTTCCTGCCTCCCCCATAACGTGTAAAAGCAGCCTTAATGTTCAGAAAAGTATTCGTTAGCACCTGGCTCATGGTCTTGAGACATAAGTTTGGGGACGGAGGCATACAGGCTGCCTAATAGCTACAACACTATATTTGGAAATGGGAAGGAGTTCTCCCATACCTGATCACCATATTTGGGGTCAGGAAGGAATTTTCCCTTGGGATAGTCGACTCTGAGGGGGTGGTTTGCCTTCCCCTGGAGCATAGGTGTGGCTTACCTGTTTGAGAGATCTAGATCTTTCTTTTTTCTAAAATTGTTTCATGTTACTTCAGGAATTGGTGTATTTTGATTGGTCCTGGCCTCTACTTGTGGCAGATTTTTTAACAGTATCTGTTTCTTGTTGCATTAATTTTTCTGTGCAAATGATTAGAGTATTTTTAATTATGTGGTGGTGCAGGGGGTTGGACTAGGTAACCCTTTGAGGTCCCTTCCAGCACTAACATTTACATGGCCAAGAGAAACAAGAATGCCATATGTGCCTCCTGGTCTCCTACCATGTAATTGGGTGAGGGTATGAGATAAAGATCTCAATATTCCTACCCTCCAACGTTCATGAAGGTTTGAGGAGAAGGCGTGGATGTTTGCACAGAGCAAATCAGAAGAAGTTGTGGTTGTTTTCAACCACCTTTGGTCTAGTGGAGCAGAGAGCAGCACGCTCAACCATTCACAGACAACATAGTCCCATGCTAAATTTGGGATCCTTCCACAAATTGAAATTGGTGACCCTTGGTTGTGAGTTTTGTGGGTCTCCACAGCTATCTCTCCTAGTTATAAGAACTGCTGAAACTCAAGTTTGAATGAATGTCAATTTCAAATGGTGTCTTTTGCTAAATCCTTGGTTATTTGTTAAATCTTGCTACTTTTGTGGTTTTCTGACCTGAAGATAATAGAACAGACAGCCAATACCGTGTGACATCACACTGTGGTATGCTCCTGTTAACACATGTGCAGGCAGCATTGTCTTCTGCCACACTAGAGCTTTCGCACTTATTTGTTTGGTGAACAGGATGTGTGCACCATGCTCCCACCAGGTCTCCACTCATCAAATGCAAATCCACAGAGCAAATTCATGCTGGTTTTGAGCACAGTAGAAATAAAGGGCTGGGTTCTTAGCTGGTGCAAGTCTGCGTTGACTTCAGTAGAGTTGTGTTGGCTTACACTAGCCATACCTAGCTGTTTGTCAATTATCAGATAAAAGGAGACTGAAATATTTTATTAAAGAATTATGTTTTGAATTCTTTCAAAAAAATTTTATCTTAGTTTGTCAACTGTAAGAATGAAAAGAATGTATTAGAGTTATGACATTTTAAACATACGTTGAAATTATAGCCAGCATCGCATTGTCCTGTCCAGCATCATGGAATCGCAAAAGTAGCATAGACAGAGAGTGTGTGATTGCCATGTAGATCCCCAAAGTAAGAGAGACAAAGGGTGTTTTTAGACAGATGCCGGGCTGGCCAGCCCCAGAGCAGCTCCAGGGTGTCTGCCCGCATCCAGCCCCACCTCAGTCGGGTTTGCACAGACGTGGCTGCTGCTGTAGCCCAGTCTACCCAAGCAACACCCCACCCCACCCCACCCCCCCCACACACACCATAGTGTTGCAGGCAGATTGCCCAATGCTCTAGGCTGCTGCCTGCAACTTGAAACTACTTGAGGGTAGAAACTAGGCTGCTGCCTGCAAGTAGAAACTACTTGAGGGTAGAAACTAGCCCCATGGGTCAGAACCAGTAAACAGCAAGGAACCCAATAAAATATAGCCACGGGCTGGGTTTGTTTCACAGGCCACAGGTTCCCCACTCCTGTTCTAAAAGAATTTACTCTGATGCAATCAAGATATTGTTTTCTCATTAATAAAAAATCCAAGGAACTGACTTATAGCCAACTAAGATTACTGGGGGCCTTAGATTGCAGATGCTGAGGGACAGACACCATCTTTCCATTGTGTGCACTGTGTCTAGCACAGCAGAACCATCATGACTTCTGCTTGAGCCTGTTGGTGCTACTGCAATGCAATCAATAACGGTGTGTGGCTTACATAAATTTGTTGTCAGTAAATTGGATTTACCCTGCAGAGCCAGAAACCCTCCCAAGGATGGAAACAATGTTTAGACTTGAGACCGTATTTTCATTTGCCCTTAATTTGAGTGGGTGGGAGTTGATAATATCCAGATAAACAAAATCATAGGCCAGACTCACCCTCTGCTGGAAGTGGTAAAATCTGTTGATAACACCCTGCTTTACTAGGGATAGGAGTCCAGAAGTAGTCAGTGAGCTCTCAAAATATGTGGGACTGGCTCAGTTGGGTTCGCTTTGATAGATGCTTCTTTAGCACCTTTCCTGAGCAGCCTCTGCTGACAGGACTCTTTCAAGCACTGGGCAGATTTTATAGCTGGCTTACTCCAAGAGAGGGTGTGCAGAGGAATGTGGTAGTGGTGACACTACCACGGCTTTAAACTGTGTGATCCCTCTTTGATCCAGCTGGATGCAGGGCATGTATCTTGTGCTTGCATAGGTGGGTCCGACCCATTGTCTTTGGGGACTGGACAGAACAAGAACTATTTGTTTGTTCTACATATAGTCTTCAGGGCTTAATTTGTGCCAGGCTGTGGAGAAGCGCTGGGCAGAGTATTTGCAGGAGCAGGCCCAAAGCTAGAGCACTTCACCACTTGCTCACCTGGCCTGGGGAGAAAAGGGTTAACCGGTTTCTCAGGGAGCAGTGAGAGATCACATGACCAGCGTCGGAGGGTCATGTGACCTGACTGAGGCTTAAGAGGGAGAACATAAGCCTGGTCAGACAAAGATAGCTGAGTGACAGCAGGGTGAGGCACTCTAAAGTTGGTTGGAGCCACCCTGGCTGGGAAGGTAGGCAGAAACCCTGACCCCGCCCGAAGGAGAGGGCGAGGGTTTCAGGAGAGCACTGAGCAGGGGAGGGCCTTAGAGATACCAGAGGTTTCTATAGGGAGAGAACAGGCTGCCTGGGTGCCCTTAGTGGAAGGTGGGGGATCTCTTGAGCCAAAATGAGAGTAGGCCAAGGGCAGAAGAGCTGGTAGCCTGCCTGACATGAGGGGGCAGCCCAGCCGGAGACTGTGGCCCAGTATCCGCTTGGCTCAAGGTAGGGCCTGGAAGGAGCCCAATGATGAGGCCAGCAAGATCCACCTGCATTGTTCTGAGGACTTGACCTCAGGCGGAAGCCCAGTGCAGAGAGAGCAAAATTCCAGTAGGGACTAGGGGACATTAGCGGCTAGGTCTCCAGAGGAAGGGGGCTACTAGGTTGGCCCAGGACCATCGTGGGAGCCAGGGGAGTGTAGAACTTGAGGGCCAAATGCCTGGAAAGATGAATAGGCCTTGGAACTCCTAGAGGAGGATTCCGGCAAGTAGGATGCCCAACTTCTAAGACTCGTAGGGAGAGGGCCAGTAGGAACAGTTGTGAGGGAAAGCAGGAGGGAGATCCCTGGAAGGTTAGGAACTACTGGGACCCTTTTAGGTACCAGGGCCACCAGCAAGCCCAGTAGTCAGCCTGGCAAGGGCTAGGGCCATGAGCGTACACGAGGCGAGCTCAGTGGTGCTGAGGGAACCAGGGTACTGGAGTGTATGTGGAGACTGAGGGTTCTTGAGGGAGACATCCGAACCCCATAGGATTCTGAACTGTGTTTTCAAAGCGGCTTAAGATCATCCCTCCGAAATGGGGGGCCATGGCCTGTGTACAAACTGAGCTGTGGCGGAAGCCCATGGCTGGGACAATCCCACACTGGGAGCTGATTCCCCAACATCAGTGACGAGTGTGACCAGTGCTGGAGGCCTCCCACAGTGGGAGAGCAGAGAAAACTGTGAGTGTTCAATGGAAAAGACCTTCCCCCACCAGAGACAGAGAGCGAGAAAGGGTTTGGGCTGATTGACGGTACTAAACGGCTGAGTGGTGACTGCAGGAGCCAGGGCTGTGGACTCTAACTATCAAACTTAATCTAGCCCTAAGCATGAGCTGGCAAAGTAGGAGGAGGAACACAATCAAAGGGAGAAGCCCCCTAAGATGAATGACATAATACAAAGTATAAAAATATTGTAGCTATAGTATAACAAAATTTGTCTGTTCAGTTTATATAATAATATTTTTTTTAATGTGTTATCAAAAACAATAGCCTTCTGGGATTAGAACCTGTACCTACATGGCCACAAGGCAAGAGACCTACCACTAAGCCAACAGGCCTAACTCCTTGAAAAGTAGATCATAATCAGGAGGAGAAACTCCAGAGGATAGATACAAAGACCCAATAAAATCACACAAAGTTATACGAGTTCAATTTTATATAATAATGTAAGAAACTAAGTATACAAATTGGAATCCTATACAATGTATTAATGTATTAATTTATACAAATACATGAAAATGATAATCAATCATAACATACATTTACAAACCATTCTGTGAGATCTAACAAATAAATAACCTGCATGTGGACTGTAAATCAGTCTCTAAATAAATGACCTTTATTGGAGTCCATCTGAATGTTCTCAATGCTTCTGAGGTCCAGGGGCAGGACTTCTGGGCAGACTTGTGTGCAGTTCTGGTCGCCCCATCTCAAAAAAGACATAGCTGAACTGAAAAGGTACAGAGAAGGACAACGAGAATGATAAAGGGTATGAAACGGCTTCCGTACAAAGAGAGGCTTGACAAACTGGGTCTCTTCAGCTTAGAGAAGAGAAGACTGAGAGGGGACATGATAGAGGTTTATAAAATCTTGAGTGGTATGGAACAAGTAGATAGGGAACTGTTATTTGCTCTCTCAAATAGTACTAGGGGACACTGCATGAAACTAGCTGCCGGCAGAGTTAAAACAAATAAAAGGAAGTACTTTTTCACTCAATGCATAATTAACTTATGGAATTTGTTGTGTCAGGACATTGTCAAAGCCAGTAGTATAGCTGGGTTTAAAAAAGGCCTGAATAAGTTCCTGGAGAGTAGGTCCATTAATGACTATTAACCAAGTAGCTTACGGGATGATCTTCCGACTGTCAGGAGCTGGGAGTGAACAGTGGGGATGGATTTCCCATTCTGACTGTTGGTTCTTCTCCCATGCAATTGAGATTGGCCACTGTCGGAGGACAGGATGCTGGACTTGATGGACATTGGTCTGACTCAGTAGGGCACTTCTTATGTTCTTACGACTTTTTTCCTCCTACAGGCTGCTTTGAAAATTAGTATAAGCTCTATGAGATAAGAGTTGGGGGTTTGGGATGCTTAAGAGGTGTGCTTAGGATGAGGAAAGAAAGGAGAGATAATGGCTGTATCCATGGGCCAGATCCAGGACTTGGAAAGGGACCAATAAAAACCAGCCATGGGCCACGTTTTGCCTATTGGTGAGAGGTTCCCCACCCCTAGTTAATTCCAAGCAGCTTAATTCTTCTGTCTGATGTAGCCATATAAATCAGAAGTTAGCTCTGTGGCTATCGATTGAATTACAAGTGGAGTAAATAAGGTTAAAATCAGTAGAGGTGTGCACCAGGGGCCCATGTCATTTTCGTTTTTTCATTTTCTTTATGTAAATCTGTCGTTTTTGTTTTCATAAATATCAAATTTTCATTTTTCCTTTTGTTTTCGTTTTTCATTGGTTTCAATGGAAAACACATTTAAAGCTGTACCTTTTATGTTTTTCACTATATTTGGCTGAAACATGGAGTGATTATACCTCCAATGGAAGGTATTATGTGTACCAAATTCCAAAAGAATTGAATAAAGGAATCCAATTTTAGAAGCAGTTGAATTAATTTATTTTGCAGAAATCTTCATATACATTCTTAGGTGTAACTTCTTTGCCTCACATTTAATGTAGATGAAACTTGGTAAGTTTATACCCCTTCCCATATTTACCATCTGTGCAAATGTTCAGAAGGATTGGATAAAGGGTCTTGGTGGTATAAGCAATTAACTTATAAATGTATGTCTGACTGTAACATCTTTGTAGTCCAACTAGCGTACATGAATGTTGGCAGGGCTGTATAGAACACTTTCATGATCATCTCTCCCAAATATCAAAAAGATGTGATAAAGGGTCCCAATTTTATAAGCCTGCGCAGCATATGCAGAGAAGGAACCTATGCCAGGGATTCTCTTATGTGTCACTGTGGTATAAGATCGGTTTGTGACGCCAGTTGGCCAGCAGAAATGTCAACCAAATATCCTCATTCTGTGCTTCATCTCTTTAGTAAAGAGCCAATAGAGATTCTCTTATGGCCTCTGTCACAGTGCTGCAGGATGTGATTGTGATGATAATTGGCCAGCCTGGATGTGTAAACTATGATTGCTGGGATGCTATCCCGAAAGTCCCAGTTATGTCCCTTCTATACCCGCCTGAGGGCTGCCCCCTATGCCCTCCTCGAAGCCACTACTGATTGGTCCTGTAAAGCTAGAAGCATGCAGTAACTGGCCAGTGAATGTGTCTGTCAGTCTTTTGGGCTGCTTCACATCCTCCCTCCTACAGCTTCTCTCCCCCTGCCATGCTAGGTGCCTGCCTCTGACTGGCACTGCATGCGCTGCTATTTATCTGAATAATGGTCTTCAAGGGGACAATTTCAGTTGCTTATATAATTGGGTCCCTTTATCAAATTGTCCTGTAGTTTGACAGAGATGACAGAGAAGGTATGTGATACATTCCTGCCAAATATCATGTAAACAGGATGGAATATACAAATGTTACAGCTCGAAATGTATTTTCAGGTTAATGTCTTATACAGGACCCTTCATCCAATCATTCTGAACATTGGCAGGTGTGTTAAGCTTGCGGCGGGACATAATAATCCTAGGTTTCATGCAAATTGAATGGAAGACAAAGAAGTTGTAGCCATGAATATGTATGGAGCTTTTCTTAAAAGCACAACATTCAATTGCTTTTAAAATCTGTTCCCTTTATTAAATTGTTTCAGAAATTGGTACACATAATGCCCTCCATTGGGGGTACAAGCAACCCAAATTACATCACAATTGAATAAGAAACAAGAAAGTCATAGCCGGAAATACATTTTTCAGTGTTTTCCCTTTATTTCAAAAACAAAATGTCATTTTTGTTTCTATTTTCATTATTATTATTTGTCGTTTTCGTTATTGCAATAACGACAATAAAAATGACCATTTTTGTTATTGTAATAACGAAAATGACATGCACACCCCTAAAAATCAGGCCCTACTCATGTACTTGTCTATGTGTTGTTAATGTAAATTATTCATTATAATTTACATTGCAAATCACTTACAAATAACTCTGTGTTTAGTAGTGGGTGTATAAGGGTACACTCCTGAATGCTGTCTTTAGGGAGTCTTTTGCTAATTCTGACAGTGAGGGGTTAGGTTTGTGTTTATGCACTCCTACATCTGGTGCATTATATTAGATTATAACTACCTTTGAGATTTTTTCTGTTTTACAAATCTTTCTTTTAAGAAGAAAAGCTGCGGCTAGGCCTAAAATGGCAAATGAGAGATAACTCTGTATGAGCAACCCAGCCACCCACTTTGAAACATAACAGACTGCGCTTTGGTTCTTAACACCGTCCCGATGCTGGTGTTTGTGGTTCAGACAAAGGAAGATTGCAAGGCCTGATCAAAACGTTGCAAGCCAGGCATGGCTGTGAAGTTCTAATACCAGCTTGTGACATACTTTCCTGACCTAATTATGAAAAAGAGCACTTAAAATAAGTCCCCTCGTGCTCTGTGTGTGCCCCCCTGCCGGACTCGTTTTAGACCCAGAAGAAATGCTTCTGAATCTCAAAGGGACAAACTTACAAATTAATGCCAAAATAAGTAGCACTTCGGTAAATATAACATATTTGTTAGCTACTCTGTTTTACTGTGGATTTGTCCAGTGTCATTACTGTCCTCTGCTCCTGCAGCAACTGAGCAGGAGACTGGCCAGCCCTCCCCTCTACGTCCTTCCAGGGAAAATTATACCAAGCCCCAAGCTAAGGGTGTTGGAGGGGTGGGGATGGGGAGGGACTACAAAAAAAATCTTAATGTACTTTAAAATAGGATGAGTTTTTTTTAAAAATGGATGTGTGTAAATAAAGTCCAGTAAGTTCTGCAGAAATTGATTTCAAAATGTATAAGTGATGGGAGGTAGGAACTCATGATGAAGGCCAGGGACATTGTGGCTGGATGCACTAAACTGGGAGCTTGGGACTGAGGGCTGCACTGACTGAACATGGACTCCAGTGTGCTATTTTCTTGTTAGATAACACCCTTAGTGTGTGTTTGAGACGTGACATTGGGCATGGATTAATCCATGCCCAACGTCACATTTAAAAAGAGCCACCAGATGTTACCACAGTCTGGCTCCTGACCATGGTGGGGCTCAGCCTGGGCTGTCACTTGAGGAAATTCCCCAAGTGAGAACCCAGGCTAGGTTCCACCACCGTCGGGAGCCAGCTGATGGACCCGGAGTAAAGTGGCCCATCACGTCCGATAGCCCGCTTCATTCAGCCCGGTCCGGAGTGACGGCAGGAGCTGAACGACTGCCATGGCTGCTCATCAGCCAGGGGGAGGGGTGCTGCATGCAGTACAGGGGCGGGAATGTGTAGATGTGCGTCACCCCACCCCTGGCCCGGGCCGCTGTCGCACGTCTTTGGCAGGCTGGACGGCTCCGACCCATGACAGTCCCATCATGTATGGAAGCACCCAGTGTTTTAAAAAGAAAAAGTGAAAGAAATCACAGCTGTAGCCCATTACAAGGACCAGAATTGAATTCTTGACCTTTTCTAGATTTTACTATTAGAGCTGAGTTATTGTTTATAAGGAGCTGCCTAACTGACTCAGACCATCTTAGCCCAGTATTGTCACAAACTGACATGGCAGCAGGGTTTCAAATCCGGCTCTCCGGCAGAGGCCTCACCCAGGCGTGCTACCTCAGACCCTCCAGGATCCCCAGCAGAAGCCTCACCCAGGCATGCTACCAGAGGTCATGAATCAGAGATGCTGGGAAACTGAAGTTGGGACATTATACATGCAAAGCATGTGCTCTACCACCTGAGCCATGGCCCACCCCTTTTTGCTTCTCATTCAACCTCTAGAAAAGGACTAGCTAGCTGTCTGCAAGTCTACCACCACAGCAGTAGCAGTGTGGCCAAGTAACTATGCTTTGTTGCTGTCGTGCCAGGATTCCTGGGTACTAGTTTTTCTTGCATACTTGTGTATCCTTTCTGTCAGCTTCTTTAAAGCAAAATAAAGGAGAAACTCCTAGTTGCTTAGCATGGAATGCTCGACAACCAATAATTACTGTTGATGTTGATGATTATGACAATCTTTCGTCCCCTCCTGGGCATCTGGGAAGATCAGGGAGCCTGAAAGGCCTCCAGCTGTGGGTCAGCAGCTACTTTTATTTCTTGTTATCTGTTCAGAGCTCTCAATCAAACAGCAGTCTATTAGTACCTTTGAAAGACATATGGGTGGGGTTACCATACATCCCCTTTAAAAGTGGATGCTTATGACAAATACGTGGTGCAGGGCTGCACTGGTTCCATGCCAGCCCTGCACCATGTATTTTCATACTCATCCTCTTTTAAAGGGGAGTTATGGTAAACCTACATGGAGGCAGGTTGCTTTTGTTTTCAGTACCCTATGCACAGTTGCAGGAGATAATTGTTTGTACTACAGGAGAACAGCAGAAGTAGTACAAACGTTTTACTCCACTCAGTGTGGGAGATTTGAGAGGCCTGCCCCCAGGACGCATTGGACACCATGGCACTGTGAAAGGGGTGAGGCTACAGCAGGAAAAGGGCTGAGCTAAGACATTCCCCTGCCCTTCCCAACATGACCACACGCCCTACAGAGCACCAGGATGGAATAAGACTCCTTGGGGGTTGGCCCTCCAGCAGCTGAAGAGTCTGGCATGGCCTGGGCTGACTGGGCCCAAGCAGACAGTGCCTGACCAAACTGGACCTAATCAGACCAGTCAGGTCTTGACAGGCTTAGGTCATGTCGCAGGCCTTTACTGCCAAGACTGCAGAGTGGAGGAGGCACTGCAATGCTGGGTGTCCACTCATTCCCTGGAGGAACAGTCAAACCATGCTGTTAAGCTGTAAGGAGCAGGGGAGGCCCTTCTGACCAGCTGCAGGGATCCAAAAATGGGGACTGGCTGGGCACTCACACAAAGTTATGGGGAGGTGAACCTCCAAACCATCCCCTTCCCCAGTTGTGTCATTGTTCTTGTACCATTGTATCCTCTGGAAATCGGAGTGCCTGTCTCATATGGGAAATAGTATATTAGGGTGTGTCTACATGAAGCAAGACTATGGTGCACTTTCCAGTAGCCCCCTGCAAACATCATTAATGCTAGCTACTGCTGAACATGTAGAGGCTACTTCTTCAGAGGAGCTTTCAAGCCACAGTACAGAGCAGTCTCTCCTCAGACTCACTCTCCTCCAAAAGAGTGCTGCCACTGGGGTCAGCACTAGGGTTTAAAGTTCCCTGTGCTGGCTCCAAAATAGACTAATTTCTTGTCTCAATCTGGGAATTGGCTGGGCATTTGATCCAGACTGGTGGGTCATCTGATTAGCCTGAGGGAGGTAGTGGGCAGTACATGGGAGGCAGAAAGCCACCCTGCTACTGATACAAGCAGGGACTTGGGCTTGTTTGCTCCTGGATCCCTGTCTTCTATCTGCAGGCATGAGGAGGACAAACCGTTTATGAGGAATTAATAATTCTGCTTGCTGGGAGTTTCCAAACTCCATTTGTGCCTCTGTTCATGCAGACATGCCCTTAGGCACACCCCACAATAACAGCACTAGCAGCATGGGGATCAGTCCATTCTAGGTGGTTCTGCTACGTAGGAAGTTCGAGGAAGACTGCACAGACACTGTTATGAGGTAATACAGCTTGTGGATGACAGAATTAGGTGCTTTATGTTGTGGAGAACTGATATTTGGAGGCACACTATTAAGTTGCAGTTACAGAAATGCCACTGCGTCTGAGGAAATATTGGACTCTGGAGGGAGAAAGAACCACATGACACTGAAATGTTCTATTGTTTAGCAAATACCATTTTAATATAAAAAATCAAGCTAAAAGCAAAACCAGGTTATAATGCTATCTGCAGGATCTTCAAAACAAAGCTCTTAACTTAATGCTCTCTATCATTGGAAGCTAACTAGTCTAGCATTATGCCCCAGAAGTGTTAGAAGGGCATGCAAGTGCATTGGGAAGGTTTCACAGAGCCTCCATTTGCTCATGTCTATGTTGAGGGGATGTGACAAGTTGTCGTTACATCAAATAACACTGTCTCTGACCAGTTCTTATAATGGATACATGCTTGTTGCTTCTATGTTTGAGGCAGTATAAGATTTTGAGCCCTCATCTTCAGTGCTTTGCAATTGCTTCATTCTTCCTAGGTGTTTAACACATCCAGTATCTTTAAAGATTTTCTGGAAATGCTTCCTGAACTTCACCCCAATGAAGAAATACAAAACAGGGTTGAGACAGCAACGGAAATAAGCAATGGCTTCTGTGACAACTACTGCAAATGCAAAGTTGTTGTCTAGAAAGAATTGCCTATGTATGGTGCGTATCAGTACCAATAAATTATAAGGCGATTGCGTAAGAAGGAACACCGCCACTACAGAAAATATTATTTTTAAGGATTTGTGCTTGTGGAAACCTCTGACACGAAGTAAAGTTAGGCTAATTCGTGAATAGCAGATAATCATGGTCAACATGGGGATGAAGTATCCAAGAGTTATTTGTGTTACTTTAATGACCAACTCTGTGTGTTTTGAAGAATTGTTTGCATGGCATACTGATTTATGCAGCTTTGACTGCATACTAATCATAAACTGTGGCAAGGCAAATGCTAGTGAAATCATCCAAACCAAAACACAAATTACTTTGCCCCAAAGCGTTTTTTTGACTTTGCTTTGGTAGGCTTTTGTGGCTTGTGTGATAGCAATAAGCCTGTCAATAGTCATACAAGTTAGGGTTAACATGGAAGTATACAGATTCAAGGAGTATAGGCCTCGTATGAATTTACACATGTAAGTTCCAAAGATCCACTCATAAGCAGCAGCATATGCCCAGAATGGCAAAGTGAAAAGAAAGAGTAAGTCAGCTATAGCCAAACTCACCAAGAACACATCAGTCAGTGTCTTCATTTTCTCATAGAAAAGGTATATGATAAGAACCAAAGAGTTCCCAACCAGCCCTAAAACAAAGGCAAATGAGTACATGCAGGGCAGAAAGATTTGGCTAAATCTCACATAGCTGTGGAGATCAGCAGATTTAGAGTTGAGGAATTCATAATCATCAGTGTCAATATCCCAAGTTTCCGTGTTGTTTCCTCTTGGAAGGGAACCAGCAGATGCTGAAATGTTCATGTTGCCTCCTTTTGGAAGGGTGCCTGTGATTACACAAGTTTGAAATGATATTTTCAACAATTTTTCTAACATACTAGACATCCATTGCTATTAATCTGTTGTCTAAAAAGTTTGGAGATATTATCATAATGAAAAACTCAGCACATTTTTGGCAAGCATAATCTTTTGATATGAAAAATCATTTGGAACATATTTACCCTGTACAGAAAAGTCAACCAATGTTCTAAATACTGGCTCTTCCCCAGTATGCTGCTAGCTTGCTACACAGGCTGAGATTGTGGGTAGCATGAACAACTGCAGTACTCTAGAAGCTATTTAAATAATGTCCATTGCCTTTTTATCCATGAGAGTCTATACGGAGTGACAAAGAAGGTGACATTTACACCTCTCCGAGATTACAGTTTTGGGGTGGGGGGGACACAAGTGAACAAACATGAAAGATTCCTTTTATTGTTATGCCATAAATTCCTTTTATACCCCTGACAAAGGGTTTTACCCAATATGCATTGGGTTAGGGTCGTGTGTACTATATATTGCTGATTTTAGTTTTTAGCCTTTTGTATTGTATTATTGGCTTTTATTTTCCATTGTTATTATATTGTTATTTTATAGTAAAGTTTCTTAAGTCATAGTAGCCTTTTCATTGTTTTTGTAAATGTAAGATCACATCTTTTATCACAGGTTTACACTGATAGTAAATAATGGCCATGTAGTATAAACTTAGAGAAATGAGTAGAAATAAATTAAAACTTCAATATATGGAACTGGACTTCAAATATCTTATAGATGTGCTTTCATGTAGCGTTTTGGATCAAGGTTTTGGTGTAGACTCATCAGGGTGTCCAGAATGGGACACACAGACCTTTCCTTATAGTACAACTAATAATGGACTGTACCTGCTCAAGTTCACGTTAAAGGGAATCCTTTCCGTTTCCAAGGTGTTAACACATGGGAAGAGAGCCCGCCGGGCCCTAAGACCTCCCCAGCATGCCCCAATGCATAGAAACTGTGGGGAGCCCAACGAACAGGCAGCTTCCCGTGTGGCATAACTGGGCAGAGGGGCAGTCTCCACTCAGCTCCCTGCTCCAGGAGCCCAAGAAGCCCAGCACATGGGCAGGAACTCAGGATTCCACTGCAGTGGCAGCAGTATTGTACCTGCAGGAAGTCCCCAGGGGCCGCCAGTCACCTGATGGAGTAGACCAGGAGGGAGAAATGCCAAGCAGCCGCCAGTCAGCCTAATTGAGTGCTTCTCCCTCCTGGCCTGCGTAAGGCCCTGGCATCGAACCCTCAGCCTCCAGGGTGCTGGAGCAGCCACCAGCACCACCTCCATCTCCAACCCTGCCCTTCGTTTCCTTAGTCTCTGTTCTACCTGTTTTTGACCCCCACCTAGTCTCCTGTCTATCTTCTCTGTGGCTCTGCCCCCTCCCCCCTGGCTTCCTAGTTCCTTCTGTGGTAGCCAACGGTTACCCTCCCAGCATGCTCCACGTTTTCTGGGTTGACAGGAATTGCCAGCAGCATAAATCATGCTGGTGCCACCAGGAAGCTGGGGGGAACAACTCCTTTCTTCCCCATTCTGGTCCTGACACTGCTCTGCTCCCCTCCTGGCTCCCTTGCATTCTGTCTTCCAAACCCTGGCTCTCTGTCTCCCTCTCTTGGTTTCCTGACTCCCCATTCCGTTTCCCTCTGCTCTGTCCCACTCCTTCCTTCTCTGCAGCTTTAACCCCTGTACTGTCCTTTCTCCCCTCCAATATCCCTAGCCTCTGTCCCCTCCGTCCTGTACTCTGTGTTAGTTCCCCTTCCCTCTGACCTCAGTGATGAACCTTGCTCTGCTCTTGTGCCTGTGTGTGAACCATTGGAGAGCTGCTGCTGGGTTTCCCTTTCCCTACTCTAACCCCTCCCCCCCCTACTGGGTCTTGGCCTGTCCTGTCCCATTTTAAGCTCTTTCCTCAGCTTCCTCTGGCTCTTCTCCCTGTCCACTCCATTACAGCTCCTCCATCAGGTGACTGACGGCCACCAGCTGCTTCCTCCAGGCCCGATCCTGCTGCCACTGCAGCAGAGTATGGTCATTGGCTCTAACATACAGGTAGTGGCTCAAGCGTTCTCCACATTTCCTCAGTTGATGCCACAACGAGCCACCCTGGGGCAGCCCCAGGTTGAACATCTGGCAGGTGCCTTTCTGACAGGCAGGTGAATCCAGAGTTAATGGGAACAAATGCAGGGCAACGTCTCGCCTGTTAACACCCCATGCCATTTTTGAATGAGGAGATCTCTTCCTTGACCTGATACTTTCAAACTTTGCTTCCAGTATCATACTGTATCATAGCCATGCCTACAACATGATCCTCCAGCTGCTTAGCACCAACACTTACATGTAGCAATCGTATGAATCCCAATCACTTTGATGGGAACTGTGCTTGTGCTAATTAGTAGTGCTGAGCACAGAATGAATAAAGCACCTCAGCCCTAGTCTGGCTTATAAGAAGCACTTCCTCTAGTGCTGGTTCAGTGTTATTTAGTGAGCTCTACGAGGAAGGCATTCTGTTGCCTTCCGCTGTGTGTAAACGATACCTATAGCACGTAACAGGCACTACCAAATCTAAATAGTGAATTATAACTGAAAACCATAGACCTGCTCAGGGTCCTACATATTCTGTTTCTCCGCTGTTGGTGGCATGGGGTCTTGACCCTGCTACATCACATCAGGCAACATCATTTCAGCTTCTGAGCGGACAACTAAAACTCTTTAATATCTGCTCTTTATCAGAAGTCTAGTCTTTTGTCAGAAGAACCTTTTTTGAAATACAAGTGGCAGATCTCTGGTACTAGAAGAAGCATAATTGTACTGCTAGCCTTTTATTATTAGAGTTTTATAAAATTATCTTTATTCCTTCAAATACTTTTTAAAAAATACTTATTGTAGCAGGGAGCAGGCTGTTTGAGTGGCTGGCCCTTTAAGGGGTAGCACCAGCAGGAGATTTGCAAGTGCTAGAGAAGTCCCAGATACCTGAGTGGAGGAGGACTGTGCCTGGATGCCTCTCACTTGGATCAGCCAAAGCCCAAAAGCAGGAGAAGGCTGGTGGTGGTGGTGCTGACTGGAGAATGCTCAAGAGAGGGAGTCCGGCAACAGAGATTCTTGCTGCAGGAGTAACCAGTGCCTGGCTAGAGAGAACTAAAGAAAGCCAGAGCTGAGGGGAAGCTCTGTCAGTGGAGCCAAGCAGCTCAGAGTAGGGCTAGCTTGAAGGAGCCTGGGGAAGACTATCCTGAGAACTGTATATGAGTGGTATGAACTTGGGTTATATGTATATGGATGGTGGTGGTTTGCACTGATTGTAAATAAAGCACATGAGGGCTACTTCCCATGTGGGAAGTGTGGGTCTTTAGGGCTGGATCCTGGGAGGACTTATCCTGGGGCCCAGGTGACTCTTACGGTTATGATAACTTTCAAAAATTCACACAGCAGCCTTACATCTCTAGAAGTATATATGGCAGAAAAATATCAGCAAAAGAAAACCGTGACTGACAACGCTAATCAACATATGTTGAAACAAGCTGAAGAGCCTTACTTTATTCCACACTCTGTAGCAGGTATGTTACTGCAAGCAAGCTGGAGTTTTAGTCCTCACTGTTTGGGTGGGGGGGAATGGTGATCCTCCTCTGGCTTCTGAAATGAAATAATTTATCCCAAGATCAGTGATCAGTGATCTAATCTGACTTCGTAACATGATAGCACTATCCCCATGAAACAATAACACAGTGCACTACTAAATACAAATAGCGAATGATACGTTTAACTGAAAACCTGAAACCACAGCTGAAAGTTTGCCTTAAAAGTCTGAGAAAAATTACTTCAGTGTTTTAAAAATCTTACATCCTGAACATGCCATGCTAACGTATAATGTCGATCCACTGCAGTAGCCTAAAAATATTATGCCTTTAAAAATATTTCTATAGGGGTGTGCACAGAAATTTCTTTCATTTTCATTATTCCTTAATGTCATTCATTTTCGTTATCTTTTGTTATTTCGTTTTCATTTTTACTTTCATTTTTGTTTTGAATTGGTTTCAACGGAAAACACATTTTTGGCTGTATCTTTGTTGTTTTTCATTCAATGTGGAGTGATAGTACCCCCTCACTTACTGCATTATTTCTGCCAAATTTCAGCTGTAACATTTTTATTTTCCATTCAGTGTGGATGAAACTTAGACATGTTGTGCCCCTCTCCAAGCTTATTATCCCTGTCAAATTTCAAAAGGATTGGATAAAGGGTTCCAATTATATAAGCAATATCAGTTTCATGATTTTAACAGAAGGATTCTCTAATGTTTGTCACAGTGGTACAAAATGGGTTTGTGATGCCAATTGGTCAGCAGAAATGTCAATCGTATACCCTCATTCTGTGCTGTGCCCAATCTAAACCCCTTCTTGTTACTGGGAACTCAGAAACATCTGCTTAGGAAAGAGTCAATACGGGATTCTCTTATGTACTCTGTCACAGTGCTACAGGATGTTTGAGATGCCAATTGGTCAGCCTAGATGTGTCAATCATGTTTCTTGATTGCTAGACTGCTTCCTCCCCCCATACCCATCCACCCACCCACCCTCTTGTCTGAAGTCCCAGTTATGTTCCAAAAGTTTCATTTTTGTCTGTAAATTTTTAGGACTAGTATTTGCACAACTTTTGTTAAAATCACAAAAGTTCAATTACTTATAAAATTGGTACCCTTTATCCAATCCTTCTGATATTTGGCAGGGATGAACCCCTGGGTGAGGGGTACATTTCATCCAAACTGGATGGAACAGAAAGACATTATAGCCAGAAAGTATGTGCAAGTCAAATGCTTATAACATCAGGTTACTTTACCCAATCTTTCTGACCTTTTGGCAGAGATAATCTAGAAGTGGGGTACAATCAGTCCTAGTTTCATTCAAATTAGATGGAAAATTCTATAGTCAAAAAACCTCCGGTTTACAAGAAAAGTTAAGGCTCTTGCAAATACAATCATGCGCCTTAACGTCCGTGCCATGTTAGCAGTAAAGACATTGTACAGTCTCACATATTGTGCTCACTTACAACTTGGGCTCCATGCACCCACACTTTGCCTTCGTCTTTCAGCCATAATCCTCTTCTTCACGTTGGGGGCAATACTGAAGCTGGGGACAGGAATCACGAAAATGGAAGAAGGCTCATTTGTTTTCGTTGTTCTAATAACGAAAACAAAAAGCACATCCCTAATTTTTTATAATTAACCAATATTTTCATTCTTAATTATTTTAAATGTTTAAGTCACAGTCCTGAAACTGCTTTCAAGTGTGTAAGTCCCACTGCAACCATAAAGAAGAATCTTCCATTATTAAAGGCTATGATTGCATTGTTTGTGAGTGTATATATCTTAAATTTATGGCAGAATCTCTCTAAGGCAGATAGCGAATCTCAGCATAGTTTACGTTCTTTTTCCTTGTGCTGAATTCCTGTTGATATCAGTCGATCTTGAAATATAGGAGAACAGAATATTGGAGAGGAGATCATTTGAAAGCCTGAGCCACTAATAGAATGGGCCCAAGATAAGGGGAGAAAGGTGAGAGCAGGGGAGGCCAGTGAAAGGGAGGTTACAGTAATTGAGGTGAGAGATGACCAGGGCTTGAACAAGGGTTTTGGCAGAGGAGACAGAGAGAAAAGGGTGAATCTTAGCAATGTTATGCAGGGAGAAGCAACAGGATTTGGCAAGAGTCGATGTAGGGTTTAAAAGAAAGGGGTGAGTCAAAAATGAAGCCTAAGTTACGGGCTTGGGGGACAGGAAGCATGGTGACCCCGTCGATAAGGATTGACAGGGAGGAGAGAGAAGAAGAATTGGGGGGGGGGGAGATAAGGAGTTCAGTTTTAGCCATGTTGAGTTTCAGTTGATGTCAAGACATCCAGGTAGAGATATCAGAGAGACAGCTAGTGAGGCGAGCTTGAACAGATGGAAAGAGAGAGGGAGTAGAGAGAGAGAGTTAAGTGTCATCAGCGTAGAGGTGATATTGGAAACCATGGTAAGCAATGAGTTTGCTTAGGGACAGGGTGTAGATAGAGAAGAGGAGAGGGCCAGAAACACAGCCTTGGGGAACACCAATCGAGAGGGGAAGGGAGAAGGAGGTGGAGTTGGCAAGAAACACACTGAAGTAGCAGTCTGAGAGGTAGGAGGACCAGTCGAGGATGGAGCCATTGAAGCCAAGGGAGTGAAGTGAGTCCAGCAAGAGTAAGTGGTCAACAGTATTGAAGGCAGCAGAGAGATCAAGGAAGACAAGAATGGAGTAGAGGCGATTAGCTTTAGCCACAAGAAGATCGTTGGTGATCTTAGCGAGAGCAGTTTCAGTAGAGTGAAGGGGTCAGAAGCCAGATTGGAGGGGGTCAAGGGAGGAGTTGGCGGAGAGGAAGTCGAGGCAGTGGGAGTAGACAACACGATCAAGAAGCTTCGAAGCAAAAGGAAGGAATGAGACAGGATGGTAGCTAGAAGGGTCAGAACTTTTAGGTTCTTAGTGCTGTCCTGTCTACATTTCAAAAACTTATTTGCATAAAATCAATGGTTTTCTTAGGAATTGTTTTATAAATAGTGGTTACTCTTCTGCTTGGCATTATTCATAAATGGCTTTTAAAAAGTAGTAGTAGCAAATTTAAGATTTAATTTGATGGAATCCCTTTAATACTCTCTTCCTGTTAAACACTCCCTGTATGTTAATTGTTTATCAGATTTCTCTCTCTGTTAGTTATTTATTGGATCCTACCTAACTGTTGAGCAGCCACTAAATACCTTAGATTTTACTCACTACACGCATAGACGAATTCCCAGTGTGCTCAGTGGAAGTTAGATCAGGGGATTTTTCCAGGATTTTATCCCCATAGACTTAACCCTTTCACTTTAAATTGGAATTTAGTTGGAGTAGATAGTGTTATGTATCTTATGATTTCTTAATAATGTTCCCAATTATGGACTTTCATTTATTAGAAGTGATGAGCTTTTATTTCCCAAGATAAAATACGTTTAGTGCTGCATCATTTCTGACACTAACACAGCAATTAGTGTTCATTCTTTTCTTTTTTTTGCCAGTCACCAGTACAGTTTAATACAGATAGCTCCTCAGTGGGACGGTTTTAAATGCATATTTTTAGTAAAGCTACTTACCCCATGGTATACACACAAATGACAGGCTAAGACTTGTTTATTCCATGAGATTTCTTCAGTTTTAAAATCTATGCCTGAAACATCATCACTATAATGGGACTTTACAGATTTAGCCTACAGTCCTCAAACCATTTTTAAAAATGTGAAATTTTAAATTGGTGCCAAGAAGGATAATCTTAATGAACCCATCAGCCTAGTACTGTAAATCAAAAATATTTGCTCAATACAAGTTTTTTATAAATAATAACATCCAAGCACAACAACTGTTTGAAATACTGAACACAGACCACCCTTAAAAATATCCCCCTGTTCAAAAGAGTCTACTTGTTCTGACAGGGTTCCTAATTTTAAAGATAGGGATTGCTCTGGATCCAGTTGGATCTTTCAAAACACTGGATTTTTAAGAACAGTAGGATGGTTAATCTTTTATTGTTCTCCACCCTCTCCCAGCCCAAAATGAGAGACAGAAAGCTACCTACTTTGCGAGGGTGTTTGTTGTTGCATTTACATTTCAAAAGGTGTCCGAGTTGGTGGTGACTGCGCGTATTTATCTGTTTTGTGGGCTGGGCCATTTCCTGAAGTCTACGCTTTTTTGAAACGTGATAAATGTTTGCTATTTTCATTGAACTTGCTTCTTTGGGTGAAAACAAACAAGACCAGATCAAGGTGGCTCCTTGGGCTGCCCTGGGGAGAGCCACGGCAGCCTCCAGTCCCCAGGTCAGCATACAGCACAGAATAAATGTGCAGGTGAATTGGAGCAGGTGGGCAGCCATCCCACCATCCCCACGCTGCAGGTAGGGTGGAGGAACCGGACACATGGACGGGCATCTGGCCCCGCCACTCTCACAGCACCCCACACCATGCCATGACATACAGCCATGGCAAACTGCAGTCCAAAGAAGCCGCAGCAGCCGCGTCCGCCCGCCCTGCACAGTACTCAGAGAGGGTCGGGAAGCAGTGCCTGACATCCCTGCCAGCACATGAAGGTGCCAGTCAGCCAGCCACAGGAGGAACCTACCACCATCCACAAAAAGCCAACTGTAGGGAGCAAAGCACGTAACCTATGGCTGGCAGAGGAATAAAAGGGGAACGCAGAAGGGAAAAATCAAAGTCGCATGCAGGCCAAGAACCAGTCACCTGGCATGTTGCCAGTCCGGTCCCTTCCAGCCGCTACTAACAGCACAGTTCATTAACCAGTCACACTGGCAGCCCATAGCTGGACTGGGACTGGGAAGGAGGGTGGGGTGTGGGCTCCCTGGCAAAGGCCCTGGGAATCCTCCCCACCTGCATCCACTCTGATATCCCTCCCCCTTGCAGGTAACCATCTTTACAAAGGGGAGCTGCCCCTGAGGGCAGCGCCCTCTGCGCAGCGGCCAAAGGCCGCTGCCAAAGGACGAAGTGCCGTTGGCGGGCCGTTAGCGGATGGAGGCGGCGGAGGTGGCCTTATACCAGGGACATTATACTTGCTCTTCAGAGTGCCCGTGTGCGTGGTGACAGAGGCTGGGATATTGCCTCACCCCCCTCCCCTGTGTGGGTGGGAGTGGGGTGGTGGTGAAGATATTGACAGACAGAGGAGTGGGGTGGGGTCCTGTGTGTATCATGTGGGGAATTTTTGACATTGGAGGGGTGCAATTTTGGGGGTTTGGGTGTGGTGTGGGGGTTGTTGACCTCCCTCTGGTGGCAGGAGAGGGAGGCCAGGGGGTGGTGTGGAGGGGAACCCCATGTGTGAGATGGGGTGAACCTCTGGGGGGGAGAAGGGTTGCCCACTGGTGGCAGAGGTGGGTAGGGTGGTTTAGGGAGGGCAGGGTACGTCTTGCTGGCCTGTCCGGGCAGCCTATGGAGGGTGGGTGTCTAACGGGGTTCTCTGAGGAGGGGAGGGGTTCTGCAGCTATCAGGGTTGTTACGGGTCAGGGAGAAATGGTCCCATGGGGAGGTGTGTTCCATCAGTGAGGAGGGAGCAGTGCCTTGTGCCCGTTCCCTTCTCGACCCCCTCACGCAGGTAGGTTGTGGTTCGAGGCCCAGGATACCCCAGGCCTTGGTCTGGTGCTGCTGAACGTGAGGTCGGTTGTCAATAAGTCATCTACCATCCGGGAGTTAATCCCGGAGTGGGATGCCGACCTCATGTGTATTACAGAGACCTGGATGGACAATGAATCGGGTCCTATCTTGTCCGATTTTGTTCCAGCTGGGTTCTCTGTACAGCATCAGCCTCAGCTGGAGGGACGTGGGGAGGGGGGATGTAGCCATTGTTATCAAGGATGCATTGTCTTTTAAGAGATATCCGGTGCAGGCTCCACTAGGTGTTGAGTGTCTCCATCTTGTGTTGGATTTGGCCGGGGACAGATTAGGGGTGCTGCTGGTGTACCATACACCCAACTGCCCAGCGGCATCCCTACATGCTCTTGCTGATCTGGTGTCAGATGTGATCCTCCAGACCCCTAGATTAGTGGTCCTGGGGGACTTTAATATCCACACTGACACCGATCTTGGAGGAGCGAGGCATGAGTTCATGGCCTCCATGACAACCATGGGCCTGTCCCAAATCATCTGTGGCCCCACACATGAGGAGGGACATACACTGGATTTGGTTTTCTGCACCGGCCTTGAGGCGGGGGGTCAGTTAGTAGGAGTTAAGGCTGTAGAGCCTTTGTCATGGTCTGACCATTACCTCCTTAAGACGTGCATCCTGGCGCACGATAGCCCCCGGCAGGGTGCAGGACCTATTAGATCGGTCCGCCCCCGGAGACTTATGGAACCGGATCGGTTCCGGAATGCTCTGGGGGAGTTTCCCCTGGACCTTGACACCCGCTCTGTCGATGATCTCGTAGCCTTCTGGAACACCTTGTTGGCCGAGACCATAGACAGGGTGGCTCCCAGGCGTCCGCTGCCCTCTCGAGTCTCCCGCAGGTCTCCTTGGTTTACTGAGGGTCTGCGGTGTTTGAAGCGGGAGAGCAGGCGGTTAGAGCGACGGTGGCGCCGGACTCGCGACCAGTATGATCGATCGCAGCATAAGAGCAGTTTAAAGGCTTATGCTGTGGCGGTGCAGGCAGCAAAGAAGCAGTTCTTTGCTGCTCTTATTGCATCTGCAAAGTCACGTCCAGCGGAGCTTTTCCGGGTGGTGAAAGGCTTGGTCAGTCCTGCCTGCCTCCGCCTGGACCTGGAGCAATCCAGTGACCGCTGTGACCGGTTTATCGAGTACTTTGTAGATAAGATCGCTCGCATCCGCCACGATTTCGGCACCACAGTTATTGCAGAGGATCATCTTGGGGCTATGGATGCCCCGTCCTGTCCTGTTTTGTGGGATCGGTTTCAGATGGTGTCGCCTGCCGATGTGGATTCCTTGTTGGGATCTGTTCGTGCCACTACTTGTGAGCAAGATCCATGCCCGTCCTGGCTGGTGAAAGCCAGCCAGGAGACGTTACGGCCGTTGTTGGCTGGGGTGGTTGGTGCCTCCCTTCGGGAGGGCAGGGTGCCTGACTGCCTAAAAGAGGCTGTGGTTAGACCCCTGCTCAAGAAACCATCTCTTGACGCTGATGCTCCTGCCAGTTATCGGCCGGTCTCTAACCTTCCCTTTTTAGGGAAGATTATTGAACGGGCTGTGGCACGACAGCTCCAGGAGCATCTGGACCACATCGGTTTCCTTGATCCCTCCCAGTCTGGGTTTCGGCCTGGGTATGGTACGGAGACGGCATTGGTGGCCTTGGTTGACGATCTCCGTCTGGCGTTGGACCAGGGTCGTCAGACCTTACTGGTCCTGCTAGACCTTTCGGCTGCATTCGACACAGTCGATCATGAGGTGTTGGTGACTCGCCTGCGGGACCGTGCTGGAATTGGCGGAACGGTCTTGGACTGGTTTCGTTCATTCCTGGCCGGGAGAACTCACCGGGTGGTCTTGGGGGAGTGTACGTCTTCCCCCCGGGACCTCACGTGTGGAGTCCCGCAGGGTGCCATTCTGTCCCCCCTCTTGTTTAACATCTATATGCAGCCATTAGGGGAGATCGTGAGGGGGTTTCAGGGCATGCAGTGTCATCAGTATGCTGATGACACTCAGCTCTACCTCTCCTTTTCCACCGACCCAGGCCATGCAGTCTCCTTATTTTCCCAGTGCCTGTCAGCTGTGGGGGCTTGGATGAGGTTGAGCCATCTGCAACTGAATCCTGACAAGACGGAGGTGATGTTGGTGGGCGAGGGCTTGGGGAGCCTGGGGGTGGTTGAATCTCCTCTTGTTGGGGGGGTTCGCCCCCCCATGGTGTCTCAAGTGCGGAGTCTGGGTGTGCTCCTTGATTCGCGGCTCAGCTTGGAATCTCAGGTTGTGGCCGTGGCGGGGAGTGTGTTTCGGCAGTTACATCTTGTCTGGCGGCTTCGGCCGTACCTCTCAGACTCTGACCTCGCCACTGTCATCCATGCCTTCATCACCTCGAGGCTGGATTACTGCAACGCGCTGTACGTGGGGCTGCCCGAGAAGCTCGTCCGGAGGCTGCAGCTGGTGCAGAATGCCGCGGCCCGTCTCCTGATGGGGGCGGGTCACAGGGACCACATGACACCAGTGCTCCAGGCTCTGCACTGGCTGCCTATAAAGCACCGGGCCAGGTTCAAGGTGCTGGTTTTAACCTTTAAAGCCCTTCATGGCCTAGGCCCTGCTTATCTGCGGGACCGCCTCACTCCCCATGTGCCCATGCGCCCCTTGAGATCGTCCGTGGGAGCCTTTTTGGAGGTTCCCCAGGCGAGGCGGGTGGCCACCAATGTTAGATCTTTTTCGGTGGTCACCCCTGTGCTGTGGAATTCGCTCCCAGAGGAGGCTTGGCTGGCTCCCACTCTCCTGCTGTTTCAGCATATATGTAAGACCTGGCTGTTCCGTCAGGCTTTTGGAGAGGGATGGGGATGGGGGCTTTCCCCACATATTGGGGTATTTTTAAATTGTAATTGTTAATTGTTTTAAAATTTTATATTGTTTTAATGTTTTAATGAATGTTGTTCGCTGCCCCGGGCTGCCCTGTGGGCAGGAGGGGCAGGATATAAATTATAAATAAATAAATAAAAAATAAAAATAGCTCAAAGTTCCAGAATGCCCAGCTCCAGCATCCAATCAAGGCACTCATGCCAGCCCTACGCATGTCCCCCGCAATCTGCAGGGCAGTAGTGAACAAAAGTAGCAGAGAGGGTCCAGCCACCGCAAGGCACAGGCGAAATACCAGAAGCTCAGAAATCTCCTCCAAAGCTGTGCTCTTGTTCTTATTTCCCCCATAGGGGGCCCACGCCGGTCAGCCACAGCACCCAGCCCAGCTCAGCCACATGGTGCTCACACTTCATCCAGCGCACACGATGTCCCAGGAGTTGCATATACCGACTCACGACACCATTGCCAGCCGCCCTGGAGGATGGGTCAACTAGAAGTCCCTGCACATCCCACTTCAGGCACACGTCAGCCAGGGCCAAGATGTCAGACACCCCCAACCTCTCCGTGTCCCATATGCTGCAGTAGGCACAGGCCAGAACACCGGCCATGGGCCAGTCTAGGGAAAAATACACAGTATGTGCCCAGGATGGCAGAATGTGGGCCAGGAGCAGCAGAGGCTGCTTTAAACAAGAATAAAACTGTAACATACACAATATAAGGAAACATCTGAATTGGTGCCAACCAAGTGGAAGCACAGTCTCCTCAACGCATTCCCCAGAGGCCTTGAACATCCTGAGGAGCCACACACCTGGCCAGGGCCGGCCCCAGGCATGTGCCACATGTGCAGCCGCACATGGCCCTGCAACCAGCTGGGGCCCCGCACTTCCCTGGCTGGGCAGCAGGCTGCAGCCAGCTTCTCCCCCAGAAAGTGATGCTTCCTCCCCTCCCTGGCTCCAGACCCCATCCCTCACCTGCCTCTGCCTTCTAGTAATGCTGCAGCGGCAGCAGCAGCAGCAGCGGGGACACTGGATCAGGCTGGGAGATAAGGCTGTTTACAAACAGCTCCTCCCCAGTGCTGATCAGAAGGTTGCTACCTTGTAAAGAAGGTTCTTCGAGATGGCTCCCAGCATTCTCACAGCTCGGTTGTGCACGCTCACCCTGTTCAAATAATAGACCACATGATGGTCTTGAGCTCCTCTGGTATAAAAAGAACACCCCCCCCCCTCTGAATAACAGTTCCTTTCAACCCTTTCTAGAAATATAAGAAAAGAATTCCATGCGGGACTGGAAGGGTGGGTGTTGTGAGAATGTTCGGAGCCATCTCAAAGAACCTTGTTTGCAAGGTAGCAACCTTCTGTTCTTCTTCGAGTGGCTCCTCACATGATATTTTTACATGGCTCCGCCGGGTGGGGAGTCCGTGGGCGTGCCAGTGCATGGATGGGGCATGCACACAGCTGCACACACATCCCCACTCACCCACCACTCATCCACA